>PYHW01009732.1:456666-470795 GCA_013186435.1 Turdus rufiventris | reverse complement strand
TTTCAAAGAGAAGCTCCTGCCTTTCTCAGCAGACACCTGTCCTCCAAACTAAAACAGCAACTTTTCGTTCTTTGTCTATATATAAGCCACACCTGATTATAACCCGCACTTCGGGTTTGGACCAAAATTTTTAGTCAAAATGATGCGGCTTGTAATTGTGAAATTACTGTACTGTGTGTACACATTGCCTGTGGGGATGGTGGTGAAGGGACGGAAGACTTCCCTTTTCATAGCAACTAAACTGACTGCTCAAAAGTGTTGTCTGAAGCACTGAACACCAACGTTTGCCTTTACAGCATCTCTTTTTTACTGCTCCTTGGGGACAAAACAAACAAAAGCATCCCCCCCCCCAAAAAAAAAAAAATACAAAAACCTAAACCAAGACACAGCCTGGTATCTCCGGATGTCTTTTGAACCAAACCTCCTCTCCTTCTAGCCACCTAGAGGATTGATTTATGGTGCTCAAATGCCATTCCTGACATTCATAGAGTCATTGGTATTGGCACACAGTGCTATTTCAAATGGAACTTACTACTTTTGCTCTTTTAAATGTCAGTGGTAAATGTTGGATTTATGGTCCCCTATGAGGCAATTTCGGCTGCTACACTCACAAGTGTATGTGGGCTGTGCTATTTGCTTATTTACCTTCCATTTCTTGCCAATGAACGAAAGATTTAGGAGGTACATGGGGGTCTGATTGATACAGCAGGGTACCACACCACTGGTTTTGGATACCAGGTCGCTCTCATGGGGTTTTTGGTGGTGTTTGACTTCAGAAAGCTGGTCCCAGGGCCTCCCTCCATGCCAGCAGTGATGCTCTGAGGACAGGGAAAGTTCACAGACATTTGAGAGCTGGATGTCAAGACAAAAAGTCCAGAGATAAGAGACCATCAAGGATAAGCTGCTCGTAGAATCAGCCCTAGCAAGCAGCCTTCCCCCACCCCTTGGTCACGGTGTTCATGACAGAGGGAACTTGCAGGGATGGCCACATGAAGAAATCAAAAATGTGCTGCAGAGCAGTTGTTCAGGGGCAGAGCTGTGCCCTGCTGGTTCCTCTCACAATGACAAGATGACACCAGCACCAGTGAGTAGCTGTAGGTTTGTTCCACCATGACCAGAGTTGTGCTTCAGTTGGGTTTGGTACATGAGGTATCAGAGCTGAGGCTGGCCCAGACCATTTTTTTGCTAGCTAGTGAAGTCTGGAAAACAGTGATTCCCCTGTTCATCCATCTCACCCACAAATGGTGGGGGGAAAGGAACTAATTTTGCTTCGTGTAAAGAATACTCTGTATTTAGGATGGTTTAAAATATTAAAAGGAGCTTGAGCTTGAACTAGTATATGGCAATTTTCTTTTTCATACATTGAAAAGTAACATTCTGTTGTGCAAATATTTCCCTTCCTCAGATTAAACTAAAAGCTGTATTTCTCAATTACTTTGGTCATCTTTAAATTACTTGATCTATCCAAACATTTATTTGAAACTCCTCACGAATCTTTTGCTAACATTTAATGATGTTTTTTAAAAAAGTTCTTTTTCATCCCAAGTGCCATATATCTCCTTCCGTTTCCTATGCTTTATTTGGTATTCTCATTTGAATCCTTATATCTTGTACCTGTCAGCTTCACTGACCAATGTGTACAAGAGCAGCTATCTATGATTTTTGGCACAAGGAAAATAATAGCACTCAACATAGGGCACTGAGAAACTGAGCACAGAAAATTTTAGGACAGCCAGTGAAGAATGTATTTGAGTTTGGGGCTTAAAAAGAGATACCTTGGACTGGGATTTTTTTTTTTAGGACATGGTTCCCCCCACCACGCCAGAGAATATACATAATTTTTTACAGTTGTCATTCAAAATTACAGCACGTAGATTTGTTAGTGTTGACCTTCCTTTCCCTTCTTAACTATCAAACTTTGTTGCTTGCAATACAGGGCAAGCCTCAAATGGCTTACCAAATTGTAAAAAAAAGAACTGGGAGAAATGGAGAATTCTCCCTCCCCACATCCAGAAAACTGAAAACAATCATTGACACTCTGTGAGAACAACACAAAAACCCTTCTGAAAATTCAGGTACCTTGCAGACTGCTGTAGTTTTAGCCTGTGGTTCTCAAGACTCCAGCACGTACTAAAAAAAAAAATAAATCCTGCTTTCAATAATGTATCAAAATAAAAAGCATTTTCAATTTAAAACAGACAAGTTGCAGAGAGGGATCGGTGAAGTTTAATGATAGAAGATTTTATGCCCTCTTTAGAAATGTTTTGCTAGGAAAAGATAAGTAGTTACACACAAGAATTATTAAAATGCAGTGGGTAATCTTGCTTCTGTCAAGTTTGCTCATGATTTACAAGACTCTACGCAAAACAAGAATCTGGCTTTTGTAGGCCATTTATTTACAAATTAAAATGCAAGAGATGCACATATTTAAGCTCTTTGCAGGCATCATAACCAAAAATACGGATCTTCCTCCACTTCCCTGTAACAATGCTGACTGACTGAATGTGCTGCTCAGATATGAGATGGTCCCAAAATAATCATACTTCATCAAAGATGATGAGAGCCACAAGGAACTAGGTTTTTGGATGATTCTTTGCTTTGGAGACTGTGCAGTAGTTGACAGGGATAGTTACCTCATGACCAGCAGAACACTGCCAACACTTTTTAAAGGAGTTTCTACAACTTTTCCCTTGACACAAGGAATTTGTGCTCCAAAGCACAGACCTGGGGGTGCAGGTTGACATCCAGCTGAATTTGAGCCTGCTTGCCCAGGTGTCCAAGAAGGGCAATGGGACTTGGCCTGTGTCAGCAGCTCTACAACAAGCTGGGAGGAGGGTGTTGGTCTCCTCTCCTGGAAGAAGTGATAGAACAGTAGTAAAAGGACTCAAGCTGTGGTAGGAAAGGTTTAGATTGGATAGTAGGAAAAAATTTCTTTATTTAAAATATGGTGAGACATTGGAATAGATTGAATATGGTAGAATCCCCATCCCTGCAAGCATTCAGAAAAATGTCTGGGACATGGCACACAGGGAGGTGCTTTAGTAGTGACCAGAACAGCACTGGGTTACTGGTTGGACTGGAGGGATGTAAAGGCCTTTACCATCCTCAATGATGCCATGGTTCTAAAGCTGGTGACCCAAGCAAAACTGTCTTTGGGCTGACAGAACAAAACTCCTCAATGACTAGCTGGAACAGGCATGGTAGAGACTGGGTATGTGAGACCAGGTTTCGCATACACTTGAAAGAACTGTTTGTCTTTCAGGTTATCAAAGACAGCCTTGAGTTGGTCAGGTATGGGAATACAGCTGGAGAACAAGAATCAGAGCACTGCTCAACTTGTGACTGAAAGGGATGTGCTAAGTCTAAGTCTAAGTCTAAGTAAGTCTAAGTCTATGTCTGTGGGCCTAAGCCCTGGCACGTCAAGGCAGAGCCCTGAATGAGGAAGCTAAAGGTGTGCTTTGTTTAAGACAAATCATGCAAGACTGTACATGCCTGTGCAGGTCTGTGCAGGACACTGTGCAGGGCTCTGATTAAGTTATGTTACTTAGAAACACCAATTGTGTGATTGTTGCTATTTTTAGGTATGGCTGGAGAAGCACAGAAACTGATTTGTAGATAAATAAACCAGCTTCATGTGTGCAAACCATGGAGACCCTGTCCCTGTTAATCACCAAGTCAGGAGCATACCTGGGAAAGCACAATGGTCACGCCACTAAATGTGCACATGAGGATTCATGAACATGTATCCAGATACAGCCCACATCCATGGAACAATAAATCCACACAGGAAGCTGTGCAGCACATAGGATGAAAAGAATAGCGCCTAATTGTGCAATAAACTACTGACTAAATACAAATAGGGAGAAGACAGAATTTTGAAAAGCTCCAGTTGTGATTCTACAAAAGGACATTTTCATTCTCTCATCCCCACGTTATGCATGTGAGCACTGGAGATGACCCAGTGAGTATCATATCACATCCTCTTCTAACTGAACCATGGCATCCCTGACTTTTGCAAAAAAGCAGCACATCCACAATAAGAACTATTAACTGTTTCCAATGAATAATTCAGCAAGCTCCAGCCATGAAACCCACAGCAAGCACTGCAAGGAAGATTTTTGCTGCCCATCATTATGTATGTTCATGCCACAGGGATTTTTCAATTATTGAACAGTGTAGAGTTGCCTTTGTTTGCAGAAAATGTCAATTTGAATTGTGTGGCTTCTATGCATTCGTTTGTGTTTGCCAAAGGCTGCTTAACATTAGCTTGGCTTTTTATTCCTCTGCCACATGAAGGTGCAGATCAAGAGTACTGAATGATTACTCACATTTTACAAAGCATCTTAAGTTGGATGCTTTAACTGTAACATTTCCAATAATTTCTTCTGATGTTTTCTTATCAGAAAAAGCCCTATTATCTTTTTGTTCACCAGCCTATTATAAGCAGCTACTAACGTTACAAAAGATCAAGTGTCCCAAGTAACAAGACAGAAAGGTGAATTAGCTACTATTAAGTTTGTAATCTTATGACTGGAATATGTTGCTGCTATTAATTAATACATCTTGAAATTCAACCCACAGTTTAAGAAGGAGCTGTCTTTTCATTTTACAAAGGCTATGAAACCAGTACTTTGTGCAACAATATTTTGCATGTAGGTATACAGAGCTTCAGTTTGGTGGTGCAAATGACTTATTTTAGCTAGTGATACAGAAATGAGGGAGTCCCTTGTGTGTGAGCTTGGAGGCAAATATCTCCCATGTCCTGCTGAGAGTGGAGAGTCCTGTTTCTCTCCAGACTACAAACAACCATCCTGTTCAAGAAGTTTGAGTCCCCCACAGCCATTACCATTACTCAAAGGATACTCACACCTATCAATGTGATAAGCTTTCAAAATTGGTTTTTTTTAGATCTGGGTTTTTAAGCAGCCTGTCCATGTCTGTATCACCTGAGTGCAATAGGATGGAACTGTTCTCCTCTGGGTGGTTCCTCCACTGGATCAGAAATTGTGTGTGCTACAAGTCTCATGTTAAGCAGAGTTTTCTATTAGTCAGACGAGGCCAACAGATTGTGAAAACCACAGTTTTTTAAGAAAACACAACTGAGAAATGTGAGTTTGTTGAACTGGGACAACCTAGAAGGGTTCTTTATTTCACATAATTCATAAATTTCACTCTGTATCATCAACATCTACATATCATAAACTAT
This sequence comes from Turdus rufiventris, assembly GCA_013186435.1. NCBI lineage: Eukaryota > Metazoa > Chordata > Aves > Passeriformes > Turdidae > Turdus > Turdus rufiventris. Next base: position 465,589 of record PYHW01009732.1, on the reverse strand, counting down.
ACTCCAGAACAAGCTACGGTCAACAAGGCAATGACAACAAATCACATATAGAAACTTTATCACAATCACACATTTAAACTTTGAGAAAATCTCCATAGCCTAAAATTGATCAGTCTTGACATTGAATCAGCTGCTAAACATTAGGCACCAGACCTTCATGATCAGCTTCAAGAATAGAATAGAATAGAATATTCCCTTTCGAAGAAAATCCACACTTTCCTAATTGCTTAATAACTGCCATGAAAAAAAATGATCCCTGTAGAGCTGAACACTGTTAACTTTCTTAACACTAAAATAAACTTTGAGGTTCCTGAAGTGATTCAGTTCTCATTGAGACAAAGTTAATAATTAATGTTTTGCACCTCAGTGAGATCTGAGGCACAGCTTTCAATTATGATAAATTTTAACTGAGCAAAATAAAGCAGAAATACAACAAAGTTATTCAGAAATTATGGTTAAATAGTTCAACAATTTTGGCCAAAAAAATGCATTCTCAAATACCAAGCTATTTATATATGTGCCCATCCACACACTGTTTTATTTTTTTTTATTTACTTGATGCTCTCTGAGTACTTTGTTCTACAAAATAATTGGGAAAAGTCAATGAAGAAAAATTCAGAAGGAATGAACAGATATTGTTGCATAAAAGGATTTCCAATTAAAGATTCTACTAATTAACACATTGCAGCAAAAACTGACAACGCATTTGGCAATTAAACATCATACGCCATTTCTATTTCTAAATGTGTGCAATAATTATATTTCCCCCCCCCCAGTTCTGCAGTCTGTGCTGTAAACACTAGAAATGCATACTCACCCCAGACACTTGCCAGATATCACTGGACATCTGTGACAGGCATTCTGAGCATGCAGATCTATTGCACTTACACACCAGATGCATTCTCAAGATAGGAATGTGTGCAGGCACACATCCTGATGGGCTCTGCTGGCCCAGCTTCCCTTTTGTGAAATGCAGCCAGAATCTCTGCCCTTTACCTTCCCCATCTGAACTGCTTCCCTACAGGGACACCTTAAGTGAGAATTACTCCTTTAATAACTGGTTCCTTACAGCCATCACCTTACCCAAACACAGTGAAGGGAACACAGCCATCACCACAGGCTTTCCTGAGAGAGGCAGGGCATGATCTCAGACCAGCATCTCAAGAAGACTAAGCCAAAAATCCACTAAAGCAAGCTACAACACCAAGTTATTGCTGGGGCTGCTCCCAGAGCCCCTCCTCCTTATTCCCACCCTGGGGTAAGCTCTCAGCTTTGCTGTGCTGGTTCTCATGCACACACTGCTGCTTTCCCTATGCAAGTGCCCCCTGGCAACTAATCTGCAGCTTGCTGAAAAATAGTTATTTGTTTTTATGGTACAACAATCACTCATTGGCCTCATTTCTCCTTGGAGAAATGCATTTAAATGTACACTGTACACCATAACACCAACACACAGGGAAGAATTACCACTGGAGTTATCTACCTCTGGTGGAGTTAATTTAACTTTTGGTGTGAGCCTCTCTAGACAGCATTTCCTGCTATCTGCTTCTCAGTGTATTTTTCAGAGGTACAAATGGAACAGTGCAAAGGTATTATTGAAGGGACTTGTGATGAATATGAGGTCATGAGCAATCACTGTGTCCTGCTCCTGACCTTTCTGATAATACACCACTTCATAACTCACAGATATTTATGACATCCCCATTACCTAAGCCCATTTTCCCACTTCTAATTTGCATAAATCAGTGACTGTTATGCATCAGTCCTTCCATAGACATTACAACAGCACTTCTAAAATACGTTATATAAGGTAACTAACAAATAACAAGCTCAGTCTTTAACAAGTTCAGCTGCAAATCATTGCTGTATTTTCCTTGCTTCTGAAAACAGTTTATCCTGCCACAAGCAAGCCAGGGAGCTTGTACTCATGAAAGAACTTTGGTTTTCTGTGTGATAAGAAGAAACACAGAGTTACATTTCAGACTCCAAATAGCCCAACTGTGTTCTCAGCTCCTTCAGGCTTGGTAAGAGCCTGGTGAACCAGCTTCACCTCTTCATCCTTTCCACATAGCAATCTGAGTTGCCATTTCCCTCCATTCTCCTTCAGGACAGGATCCCTTCATCTTACCCACCAAACCAGACAGAACTGGTCATTCTAGCTACTGATATCCCCCAAGCTACACCAAGTAAAAGTGCCAATTTCAAAGCCAGCCTGGCTTCAAGCCAGCATTTCTCCTGTGGGATCTGACACAGAACCACAGGATAATTCAAGCTGGAGGGGAACCCAGGTGTTTCCAGTCCAGCCTCCTGCCTGAACTGGGGTCTGTCATGGAGGGTTCAAATCCTGAAACAAAGTGAGGGAGATGCTGCAGCACTTCTGTGTGCTGGGAGAATAAATACATGGTGCTACTGCATAGGCAGCAACTTTTAACAGAGACAGATATTTTGGTCAACCTCACCCTTGTCTCAATCCCTTTTGTGGCTCTGAAACAGAGTTTGCATGTAGGTGAAGTTCTGAGTGAAAAGGTACATTGCTCACAGGAAATACTGCAGACTTCAGGCTGCTGACCTGGGGAGACTTTCAGAAAGTGGCCAGACATGGCTTTGGGTGGTTTTCATCATAGTTATTAATCTGGAAATTTGTGCAACAACAGCAGCACTTCTTTCTTTATGGGTTGTCTTCTGTCACTCTTACAATAAAAAATGTTGGCTCTGCCATCTGACCTCACCTTTCTCTGTCTGCTGCTTGAACCTTCACTGATTCAGAGCCTTAAGGAAACAATGGCTTGCCTAAGACAGCTTCTTTCCTACAGAGGCCCATTAAAAAGCTCATGAATTTTACTGGGTTCTTCCCATGTCCTCATGATACATTTCTCATTATTGTAACCGGAAATTTCATTTCCATGTCAATGGCTTTCAGATCTGTCTCAGTGAAGGGAAAGCCATAAACTGCTCTATGTTTCCAAGTTGCCTTTAGGAAACATAAAGACCCAATCAATCCAGGCTTTCATTCTCAAAAGTGTCCTGCTGAGGCTTCAAATGTGTGCTGTGCATTCTCAGACTTGGTCCCTGACCACTGCCTACCTGTACTGATGCTTCAAAAGCATCACTTGATGTCTGAGCAAAGATCATGTCTGCAGGGAGAATGCTCATACTGAGCTGATACTCAATTAGCTTTTTAATTAGGCAGATCATGAGAAAGAGGAGGCTATCTTTCAGATCACCGTGTTTTTTCAGCCAGGTCTGTTGGCAGCTTCCATAAAATCAAGCCTTTGGACAAGATAAGAGCAAGACTCATGTGGAACACCAGTTCCATGTAAAATGAACTCTCTTCTTTCATCAGCATCTTTGCAGCATGGCTGCCACAGAGCATTGGCATGAAGGTGGTTCAGAAAATACAGCAACTTTGCTTGCAACAGAGAATGCTAAAGGAGGAAAGATTAATTTCAAGGTTATGGTGCTAATGTGCAAAGCATTTTTAAGGGATAAACACTGACTCTGTTTGCAGTTTCATATCTGGGTGCAATTTACTTCTGTTATTAGTGGTCTAGGCTCCTCCTGAGCCTTGACATCCACATGACTTAACAACTATGACTTGCTAGATTTGTGATCCGTACATAAAAGTCTCTCTTGAGACTCTTAATCTCTGAATAAACTCTTTCATTTTTGACTCCTGAATTTTCTCTTTTTATTTTTCTTATTCCCCTTCTGGAATGGCTGCGCTTGGGACATGCAAGTACAAATCAGGCTTGTAACAAGCAGGTGTCAGGCACTGAAGTAAGCGGTTTGGCAAGACTGAACAGTGAGGTTAATCAAATAAGTTCATAGCACTGAGGTGAAATCTAAAACAACCCCCCCAACCCACATCTATGTCTCCAATTTTGGACTTAGTCCTCACCTTTGCATTGTTATGGATAACTAATTGCACACCTTGGTCAGATATGGTTGTGGAGACAAAGAGCTGAAGTTTGTGTGGCAGTAAGGACAGGGTGAACACAGGATTCTGAATAGAGTTGGAGACACAAGCCAAATTCTGGCACAGTGCCTCTTTCCACTAGGAAATGTAGGTCCTGCTTGCAGTGCAATGTCTGCATTGGTAAAATATATTTAGTCCTAAAAAAAAAACCCCAAACCCAACCAACCAACCAAATTTGATTAAAGTTTTTGAGGTCAGCTTTCCCCTTACCTCTAAGGCCAGAACTGAAGTGCTGTGTAATTTACAGGATTTACATCCGAGAGAACTTGGTGTCAGTGCTGGCCAAAAGGAAAGTTTGCAGTCATGTAAAGAGAGGTTTTTTTCAAACTTCTGTGTTTCCAGTTGAACTTATTATTAGGTGCTGCAAAGGAGGGGTTTTCTTTCTTTATCAAACACATTAAGTGAGAATGGGAGAGTCCTTCCCTTGTTCTTGTTTTGCATCACACACACACACACACACACACACACACACACTTTAAGTCAGGTCAGGAGTGTAAACAGCCTACATTGTTTCTAATGAAGCTGTGTGCATTTTATAATGAGACAGAAAAAAGTCTGATTTCTTAATCAGAATAAAATCCTGCCTCACTGAAATTAACAATTCTTTTTTTAGTCTACAAACTGAAGTAATGTGTTTTTATGAAGACAAGGATAATTACAGTATAAACTAAGCAAGCAGGTCAGCAGCTTTTCACTCAAGCAAGTGAAAGCTGTTTTAGGTCTAAGCAGGTTAGATTTTAGAGGATGTTTCATTCCTATATTGTACTAAGACCAGTGATTTTTTTCATCCAGGTCAACAATCCTTGCTGCCTTTGCTTGAAGAGCAGGGATCACATGGAAAGCTGCTTTTTTGCAGGCAGACACTGCACAGATGGATTTTTAAAATGCATCAGAGATTGGTTCCTGAAACCTACATCCTCGTTTTTCTGCAATCAAAACTCATTGCACACCTCTGAGCTGATATTCTATTTAAAATCTTGAAATTGCAAAGTCTTTGTATGATTTCGTCCTGTTTTCCATTCTATTACTTTTTAGCAAATTGCCACACTTAAGTAAGTTGTTTTGACATGCTTTTAGGAGGGTCTGCATCTGCCACAAAGACAGGTTTATAACAAGTGTGATACTAATTTTCCTCAGTCCCAGCATGCCTGAAGAAGGAAAAGCCAAAAAGAAGTGATGTGAGTTATCAGCATCACCACTCTTCTCAAGGGCTCTGGTAAAGAGAATGGTGAAGCAGTTTCAGAGCCACTTTGCCCTGCCCAAGATGCACCTCAACACTGGGGTAGGGGACAAGGGGAGGGCAACAGGAATAAGCTCAGGACACAGAGATGCTCAGCCATTTCAGAAATGAGGATGCAGGTTTCAGCTCTCAAAAGGACTAGCGCATGAAAGCCTGGTTACAAGGAAAAGTGCAGACCTTTGGTGACAGTTGAGGAACCTATGGCACCTCCAATGAAAATATGGATAAAATGCATCCAAACACTAGAAAACAATCCTGCTCTGTCAGTACATTTTAAGCACATCTAGTCCCTGTACCTCAGTGTCAAGCTGTGCCACAGACTTTGTGCCCTGGCCCCTGCAGAGAAGGAATAAAAGGGTCTAATATCTCTCTTCCTTTCAGAATCAGAAAAAATCATCAGCCCCTGAAAAGACCTGAACAGAGCATCTCATACATAGGTGTCTATTTTACACTCAGAACAGTAGCTGAAGGAAGGAACACAGAGGGGGAACAAAAAGAGAAAGAAAAGAAACTAACAATATTGTCAAAATCGAACACAAAGCTCATTGAGTCAGGCCAGAATTCATAGCTTTTGTGCAGAATCCTTAAATAGCAGCAGTGTCATGAACCTACTACAGTAATTTTGCCCCTGTTTTTTCAGGCTGAGTCAGCAATGTCACTTGTTACCATCCAGAGCTGTGATACATCCCAAGAGCATCACTCCAGGCTCAAATGGGCCCAATTTGTCTTCCTTCATGCCTTCACTTATAAAAAACCCCAAAGCCTTAATTTTTTAGAAAAACTGAATTTTCTTCTTTATCATGCATGGTGTTTACCTAACTAGGCAGAAGCTACTGCAGAGCTTAGCCTTACAGTGTCTAAATTATTACATCTAACTGAGCTAAATTATTGCATTGCTATGATCTTCACAGGGCAAGGAGGTACAGTAACAGAAATGGACTCTAATAATGACCAGGTCAAATTAAATCAAAAGCCAGACTGTAAGGTGTGTTGCTAATTCTTTGACAACATTTCCCAAGCTGCCTGCTAGCTTTGAACAGCATACCTTCTGTGCCTGACTTGGAGCAGAAGGAAAAACCTCACACATTTCTGTGCTAGAGGTAAGCAAGATTAGGTCCAGAGGTTGTGTTTGTTTTCTAAAAGGTTATACCCCTTCTTTGACTCAGCTTTCCCTGTGGAAGCAATGATGCTTAGCTGTACCACAAACAGACCCCTACAGCTTAGCTCAAGCCCTAATTGTTTAAACAGCTTTATAGGGAAAAAAAACTCTCAAACAAACAACTAAATATCCCAATGAGAATAATATTATTATTATTATTATCATTAATAATAATAATAATAACAACAACAACAACAACAACAACAAAATACCACAACAAAAGAAGAGCACCCTCTAATCTATTTAGAAGCCTTTTTAGCAGCACTTGTTGCAACTTGAGGTCAATTTAAAAATGAGAAGAAAGAGCCAGATAGGTAATGGGTCCCAAGGATAGTGAATATGTGTGGTGTACGTCAATCCTGTGACTTTCTTAAGGACTAAAATCTACCAGGGAGCACAAATTCCACCCTTGGCTCGGCTGTGAATTTGGGGTGAACAGTGAGCCTTGCTGTGTGCAGTAAGATGGGAATGGGGACAAACCAGCACCCCTGCCTACATCCTTGCAGCAGAACAGAAAAAGGAAACAGGAAAAGCTGACACTGGGAGGGGTGCAGTTTCTGCTCCAAACTCCTTGTTATGTCCAACAGGTCACAGCAGCCTCATGGAAGTATCTGCACAGACAGAAAACCTTACCTGTCCATTCCATCTTGAGAACAATGATTATTTTGTTTGGTTGGTTTGAGGCTTGTTAGAGTTTTTTTGTTTGGTTTAGTTTGGTCTTTTCTAATTCAAAATTTCTTACATGTCTTGCATGTTAAAGGTGGATATAGGAGCATTAACTTAATGAAAATAAGACTATGGCAATTTAACCAAGACTCTTGCCAGGAACAGCAGCAAAATGTGGAATGAGGATGCTAAATTTGAATCCATGAGGCCTTCAGTACACAAGTTAACAGCTCATCAGTAAACCACTGTTGGCAGATCATAAGCGGGATTGCCTGTGCTGGGATTTGGTGCAGTAAGTTAAAAACAGTAGCTTAAAAATGGTTGCTTTTATCTGGGGAGAGCTGCTGTCAAAAGCTGTTTCTGACAAAAGCTACTATTTCTGTCAAAACAGAGGCTACACAGCTACATAGGCACTGGGACAAGGTTTCAAGGTTTTGTTATTATTTCTCTTTGATGAAGCTTTATTTCATGTTCCTGGAACTGAAATCTTTCCAGTTTTCTCAGAAAATAAATAAAAAATTACTTGCACTTAAACAATTTAGAGATTTAAATTTGAAAAAGCAAGGTGTAGTATCAGGAAGCCCTCCCCACCTTCTGTTTCCCTGAGGCTCTCAGGACCCTGCCAGAGAGATGTGTCATGAATATACGAAGTGGGCCTTATCCACTGTGTAGAAAAAGTAATCCCATGCTCAGCCAGCACAGCAAGCTGTGCTGTGCTGCTCTGTCACTGCACTCATGGTATGAAAAGGAAGACACTGAATAAAGGTATCGGCTGTGCCACTTACACAGCACAGACCTCTCAGTATGTCACCATTTCTATCTCTAGAACAGAAAAAAAAAAAACAAAACAAAAACCCAGGCTACAAAACATGAATTTCAACCTGTTCATATTTCTGAAGCTTTTTTTTTGTCACTTACCAGAACAAAGCCCCTACCTGAGAACAAATTTCTCTTTCATTAGATTCATTACTGGCAGCAAGTTCAGGACACCAGTCCTTCACCAGCTTTGGTCCATCCAGGAGGATAAACTTGCAGCCACCCCCCTGTCCCCTCCCTGGCTCCTGATGGAAGGACAAGGCTGGCATCCAGACCCCCATCCCCAGCCCCACTCTCATGCCCACCTCTTGTCACCATTGTCAAGTGTCAGAGCAAGGGGCTGCCTGTGAAAAGGATCCATTGCTGGCAGACCTCAGAAAGCAGGGAACAGGTCCAGATTTCAAAGAAATTAAGGCAGAGGGGGAAAAGGAGTTAATTCAACAACAGCTCATATGACAAGGGCCTGAAGGACTGGAGAAAATCACTCCTGAATGCTGCAGTCTGCCTAGGGGCTGCACAGGACGTGGATTTCACCTAAACTGAGGCATTTCCAGTCACAGTAGGGCAGGCTGAGAGGGCCATAAGGCAAAGCAAAACGTGAACAAAGACAGCTCCTCACACATTCATTGCCCCAATTCCCTCAGGTGTTTAACCTGAGACAGGGCTCAGCCTCTGCTGAGTGCAGGCTGCTTGATGGGGCACAGCTGCTCAGGGTGAAGCAAACCAGGAGGTGAGGCAATAGCTGCCACAGCAGCACAGCCTGGAGCTCTGTGAAAAACATGTCACAGGAATAGAGTGCATTTCCTAATCACAGGTCAGTGTTTCCCACTGTGCCCAAACACCCTTGGGCTGTCAGTCTGTAGGAGCAGCCTGCACAGGTACTGAAGGTCCCCCATCCCACCAGAAGAAAGAACATCTGCCTCCCTGGTCCTACTGCTGAGGTTTGCCTGCCTGGCTCCGAGTGCTTCCCTGCTTACACTGTATGTACAGTAATTTCACGATTATAAGCCACACCATTTTGACTAAAATTTTGGTCTGAACCCGAAGTGCTGGTTATAATCAGGTG
>PYHW01009732.1:397464-440498 GCA_013186435.1 Turdus rufiventris | reverse complement strand
GGCACACAGCAGAACCTGGGATGGGGCACACAGCAGAACCTGGGGATGGGGCATACAGCAGCACTTTGGGATGGGGCACACAGCAGAACCCTGGATGTGTGTGCCCACTGCCCAGCGGAATGCACTCCGGAGGTTGCCAAGTGCTCCTGAGCCAAAGGGCTCCACAAACTGTTCCTGTGGTGGGCGAGCAGCCAAGCTGCCCTGCAGATCAGGCACAAAGATGCTGGCGAGTTCAGCACAGCAAGGCTTTCAGCAGAGCAGCTGGCACTTGTAGGAGTGAACTGTGCCTGGCTGGCACAGCCTGCCAGCATGAGAGCTGGGCTCCAAGCAGCTCCAAGGAACAGGGAAGCAATCTTGGAAGAAGAACCTCCCAGCGAACTGTCAGACAGTGATCCTCTTCTCTGAAACCTGTATAAAAGCTTTATAAAGGCACTGCTGGTTTTCATCTTTTTCTTCTAGCACTCATGATGTAAGAAAACATATTCACAGGTTGTGACACTTTTTCTCCAAACTGCCGACTGCTGACCCATCCCTGTTCCTCCACAAGTTTTTAGAATGAGGCTGGGCTTCTCAGAATGACACAGATCAGCTTTATCAGCTGATATCAGCCTTCTCAAGCAATAAAGATTTTTTCAAAGCTGTATATCAGCAGTGTACAATGTCTGACAGGGACATATTTTGTAATATTGTACTAATACTATAATAACTCTCCAAACTGCTCTTCCACCTTAGAGAATATTTCTGAGTTGGCCAGTGACAAGTGTCACATCAGGAACCTTGACCACTGTAGCGGACTGAAAAGCTCAGTTCTGATCACATCTCCTCAGAGGAGCTGGTCTGTGTCCACCACAGCAAATCACAGCAACCCTGCACTGTGACCCAGCTTCCTGCAGTGAAATGCCTTAATCGTGCTCCTCAAGCTCATCCTGACAGCTGGTAACACACCCAGGCACACTTGGCATCACCTTCCACTTAGCGCCATGAAGAGCCTGAAGTTTGATAAGATTACAGGTGCCACCAGCACGAGCCATCAGCTGCACAGCATTTTTATTCCAATTTACCCAACACACTGCACCCTAGGAAAAGTCTCTGGCTTAGATCTACAGAAAAACATTTCAGGCAAGCATCTCATTGGGGTTTGGTTTAGTTTAATTTTGGGTTTTGGATGAATGGAAGGTAAGGGCATAGACAGGCACATGCAAAATGAGCATTAGGAAGCTGTCAGCTTCCCTTCACTGTGATTCATGTGGTCCTGAGACACAGTGTAAAATCTTACGCTGAAGAGTAATACAGCATGCCAAGGTGTGCTGTACAAAGTCATCTATTTTTGCTCTTCTGCTGCTTCTCAAGTGACAGTCACTTAATAAAGAAAATCTACAGGAGCTCTGTGAACAAGTACACTAAATGCACAATTACATACGTTTTTATTTTCAGTCTCATCACATCTATGCCATTGCTCTTAAGACTTCTCATCACAATGGGGCCAAACACATTCTGGTATGTTCTAATACATTATCATTGGCTCCCTGGTAAATAAATCATGCAAAAGAAAGCAGCTTCTTAGTCACATTCTGTGCTAACCGTCATTCAACTTCAGAAGAGGAAATTCCATTAACTAAAACGTATCTCAAGGTAAAGATCAAGTTGAAAAAAATATAAATTATTCTGATGATCACTTGGCCAGGTCTGAAGTACATTTTTAAATAAAATGCAGAGTACCTCTCAATCTTCACAATCTTCTTGTTTATCAGGCACCAGAAAGAATAAATATTTGATCCAAAAAGCATTTGTTTGGCCTTAACGCTGTAGTCAGACATAATAAATCTTTTGAAATGCATCTTGAATAAACTACCCAGGATATCTGGGATACACGCACAGGAACTTCTTGTAACCTTAGTAAATCTTGATTTTTAATTGAGTGCATCTAAATGGCATTTTACCTAGCTGAAAGAACAAATTTTGCTACTGAAAACTTACATTCTTAGACTTACGGAGTTCTTCACTGTACCACAAACCATCCAGATAAATCATAGCGGAGAGCCACAGTGTTGTTCTTTTTTTCTTTTTACCCTACAAAATATGTAAACACAAACACCAAGCATGCCCTCCCCTTAACAAAAGACAAACATGAGCAAAAATCCTGTCTCTTCCCCTGTGGAAGAGGAGGAGAGCTTCCTGCTGTCTGGGACTGGGAGGCTGCATATCTACATGCCACATCTCATCCCTGGTGGTCTGGGACACACACTTCTCATTCAAGCTGACAAATCAGTGTAGGAGTTGATGTCCCTTATTAGGGAACCAACTTTTGATCAGAAGAGCTCATGGCACTGCTGGGCTGACAAGCCCTGTGAGACCAAGCTCCTGAGAAAGCCTGAGGTGCTGCCTCCAATACAGGCTGGAACCTAATGCATAAAAAGCCTTGCTCAAGCATGAGCTGCTTTTCCAGGGTCACCACGCTGTGCTTGAGAAGCCCAGCTGCCACCTACCACTGCTTGAGCACAGTGCCAAGCCTGGACTTTGTGCTGTGCCTGGACTTGCCTTCTGCCATGGAATACAGGGAAGCTGCAATCTCAGACGGACACCAAAAGGTTACAGAGCTGTCATTGCTCCAAATCAACTCTTGCCCCATCTGCTTCCCTAGCATCTGCTCCCATAGCAGTTCCTGACTCCCCCCAGTGCAGGAAATTGATCTGCTGCACACTGTTGGTATGGAAAGGATAGGAAAGGAGGAAGCAAAATTGGTGCTGTACCAAGCTTGTGAGTATTTTGCAGGCCCTGTGGACAAATCTGTTCTGTGCAGGGCACAAATCACTGGCAATGACGAAATTTTTACCTACCCCTGAGATCCCTGTGGAAGTGCCAAGCATGATTTTCATTTTCCTGGTTCCTGGACAGGGGAGCAGAGATAAGTGACTGCATTGGGAGAATAGTAATCTAAAGTAATTTGTAAGTACAGTCATATATGACTTACTAAAGAGCTTGAAACATTTTGATTAGGTCTAATATCCTCACACCTTAACAGATGCCACAAGTGTGTTAGTTGGGAAAAAAAGCAGAAATTTAAGGATGTACATGAACAGGGATAAAGGGCAGGGTGGAAAATGTAGGAGTAGGAAGAAGCAACTAATTTATTTGGAATGTATATTAGGGTAATAGGGAATAATTTGAAATATAGAATTAGACAACTTGAGTACAGTCACGAGCCAGATCAAGTTTTATGAAGGGGAGTTTACAAATGCAGGCATGGATTAATAGTGTCAAGACTTCACAAATGAGAATGACTAGAAAAGACAAAACAAAACCAAGGCCTCACGCTTCAGTTTTGCTCACCAGAGTAAATATAATGTCCTGGCACTTGCTAGAGAGCTGTGGTGAGTGGGATCTTAGTGATGCCTTAGTAAAGCCAGAGGATCAATGGGATATTCAGAGCAGTAGACAGCAACAGCAGCAGCAGAGTTCAAACATCTGAATAAAACCTTCTTGCTTACAAGTCTGCTAAAGATCTGTACCTGTAACTCCCCAAATCGTCATTAAATAATTTAGTCTTTCCTTTCAATACTGAACCAGGAGTACAGGCACAGCATTTTAATTAGCGTCTAAATTATCATTTAAATGTTTGCCCATCAAGTTCACTAAAGATCAAGCAGATGAATTTTGAGACAAGTGGCTGTGTCATCAATGATTTCCTAAGTGGTCATTTATTTGAAAGTTGGAAATTCATGCAGGTGGTTCTCAAAAAGCAGTTAATCAGTATAAATTCTCTGGCTACAGACTCTGCCCCTGTGACAATTCATTTGACCTGAATGGACTAGAATGTATTTCACATGTCACAAGAACAGACATCCTAAGCTGCAGTCATAAGCTTCAGAGAGGTCATATCTCTAAAAATACGTTCTATCAAGAAATTGTACTGCAGAAAATTAGCAAGTGATTCACCAAAATCACTTAACTACATCAGCTACTGAAATAAAGGTGTAGAAAGGTGTGCAGTTTCAACCTGCTGTAACTTCAAATAAGTGTTCTAGTGGCTTGAAGTCTGCTTTTCAAAAGAAACAATCTTAGATGTGCCTGGTCTCCTTCCAGGCATCAGTCATCAGCCTATTCCATGAAATGTTTATTTCTAATCCCTGGAAGGGAAGGAGGACAGCAATGAAAAATCCCTGAATTTATTGCACCTTTTGGAGCAAAGATGACTCATGTTTGCTTCTATCCCTGGGCTGCCTACAAAGTCCTGCAGAAATGTGTGAGCTTTCCTTCAGCTTAGGAAGTTGCAGGGACTTGGAGATGAAGAGAGTGGAGTTCAGGTCTTGGGTGTCACAAGCAAGATACATAAGGAATTCTTCCGACAAAGCAGGAACATAATTTGTAAACCAAGTTAGTACTGGAAGACCAATGCCAAGATATTCCCAAAGGTTGCCTGGAACTGAAAACTGTAACTACCACCTGCTGTCTTCATCCCCCAACAAATACCCCTACAACAGTGACAGTTCAGTGAGCAAACATAGTTAAACTTCTCAGAATAATTTTCAATGTGAAGAGGGAAAGAGAGAACCAAAATCTTCAGTCAGTCCGTAACAGTGAATTGCTGGAGGTCAAAGGGCCAACAAGGACAAAAAGCCAAGACCAAGCACACCTGTCACTTGACCAGGACGTGCTCCATTCCTGAAGAGCTCCTTTATGGAATGGATCACTTGGTTGCAGAAGCATGCACCATACACACTCAAATGAAAAAGAGACCTTACAGGAAAACTGGGAATTTAGGAGTCATAAACACAATGGACTCAGAGGTTTTAATGAACAAGTTGACTGAAGCTGGTAATGACATAGTTGAATTACAACAATCCTTACAATCATCTTCATTAGCATTAGGGACTAGCCAGTGGAAATTATCCCAGATATTACCAGAATGGGAAAATGTGGAAGAACGAGATCATGCATTGGTAACCAATGCTCTTGGTACAGCTAGCGAAAACATTTCTTTGGTACAAGTGCAATTGTGGGTGCAATCAATGGCTGCTTCAATTATTAGGGAAGGTGAGGAAGGAACATTTCCCACTGAGATTTGTAAGATTATTTGGGATAATGCTTCTGACAGAAAGAGAACTCAGTCTTGGTGGGTTTTGGTTTCACCTATGACCCTGTAACAAGTGTGGTGACCGCTTTTGTTTTAACTATACACAACACATCAGTAGGCATGATTGCCCCAATAGTCACTTTAGGATTGAACCCTGAGGGAAGTGTGCTATGTCCTTCTGAACGCAGAATGTGGGCAAAAGAGGTTGAAGGGAAGTGGCAGACTATTAACACAGAGCTATATGCCACAAGAAAACAACTGGGGTTTATGTATGAAAGAAATGTAAACGATGGCCAAGATATCTGCCTGGATACAGAACAAAGCATTTGTCACTTTGAAATCCATTCAGTTAACTAGACAACCTTGCTTGTATAGATACATCAAGGTTGTGTATTTGCCTCAGAACAACATGCCCCATTATAATAGTGGACAAGCTTGTAATAAATAAAATGCAATCTAATTTGTGTATTTGTAACTTTGTCAAAATTGAGGGAGGCTATTTCTCCAATTGGATCCCAGCACAGCACACACACCAGCCTGGCAGGACACCTCTCATAGCCCCAGCCTCTTGGCCTGACGCAACCCCTGAGCAGACACAAAGCTGCAGAACTGAAGGGGAGGGATGCTCTGCCATTTCAAGCTACACAAATAAAGAATCTTGATTAGTGCCTCTGTAATCTTGTATTTAATGTTTTCCACCCTGTCTCTTGCAAGTTATATATTGCCTCAGATTTCAAATCATTGGCAAAATGGCAGAAACATCCAGCAATGCTAAATCAGAAAAAAAATCATCACTATGAACACACAAACGATCTCCCATTGAGAGGCTGAGAGATGCCAGTAAGCAAATCAGTTCTGAATTTATCCATTTCTTGGTAACACCTTGTATGATCTAATAGAGTATTTTTGTTTTGGAGTTTTTATCCAAAGCCAAAAATTAGATGTCATATAGCATTTGTAGCCAAATGTCTCAGAGAAATGCAAGTGAACTGTATCAACTCAATTTCTCTTGTTCATCAGATATGTAATCCCACAAAACAATGAAACTAATTTTTCCAAGGCATCAGTGTATGATGCAGATTTACCATGATAGTTTTAGTCCAAGCTTTGTGGACAGAATTCTAAATTAACTATTTCACTGAACTGTTCAGCTGATGAACTAGCCAATCTACAGTTCTATTCACCATTTTACATTTATTTACTATCACAAGATTTACCTGTTTATGGCAGTAATTTGTTTAGCTGTCTGCAAGAAATTGTATTTATTGGAAGATTCTGTCATAGGCTTTTTCCTCAGAATTTTGCAGATTACAAAAGAGGCTTAAAGATAACAATCAGACTCCAGGCTAACATGGCTAAGATTACCCTTCGTGCTAACAAAATTGAACTACTACTGCTTGGCACCACCTGCAACAAGGACATGAGATCAAGCTACACAAATAGTTGATTTCTCAGATGGGTTGCTAACTTAACTTTTCTCTTTTCCCTAATTAGAAGGATTGCACCTTTGTCTTTTAAAAAGTCCAATAGTTTTGTTGGTGCTGAAACAAGCTGCTGTGTTTCCATGCTGGTGTTTTAACCCGCACAATGCAATTGGGATTCCATAAACATTAGTCACCAAAGAAAGGACAGGGAAGAGATTGATGCCTGGTGCCCTTTCTCCCCTCTCCAATCGAGTTTTAGAGGATCACTGGGGGACACAGGAGCCCTTTTGCTGCATGCTGGGGACATGCACTAGGGTGTCCCCATCACAGGGGAGCTGCAGCTGTCAGTCAGTCCCCACCAGTATTCACAGCACCCTGATTACTTGGCTCTGCCTCCTCCTTCCCCAAGGCTCTGAGCTGGAATGAGACTGTTTCGTCACTGCAGTGCTCTGTTGCTCTGCCTGCTGTAATTTCTAGGACACTCAGTCAGGGATGAATAACCCCTGAACTAGATGAAGGACCACAGGGTGCCAGCTAGTGGCACATCTCCAGCTCAGGCAATTACCAGCTGGCATAAGTGTGTACAGGGGAGGAGAGGAAGCTTTCCCAAGGTGAAAAGCAGCACGTCAATGCTTTCAAGAGCTCCTCACAGAGCTCTGTGCTTGGTTGTTTTTTTTTTTTTTTTTCCCTTCTGTGGTATGAGTCGCAAATCCGTGAGTCAGTTCCCAAACGTTTCATGTCAAGGTTATCATTGAATCACAGCCATTGTGAAATGCCCTGTCTCACTTTTCATGCAGCTTTTTTCTTTCCTACTGTTGTTGCCTGAGCACTGCAAGCCAGCCTTACAATACAGGAATGGTGCAACTTCCCCATCTCCCACTGCATAAAAATAATTTTGCCTCACCCCCATGCTTGGTGCTCATTCAAGATGTTCCATCTTTAGGCAGGGAGTGCTGCAGAGGTGGTGGCCATGTACAATGTAGTTAGGAGGGAAGGAATACAGGCAGGACGAGCTAACCCCTCCTAGACAAATATCTGGGCATCACAACCTCTAATGTCATCTTAGATGGCACTTGAAAACTAAATTATAGAATTGTGGGAAGAAAACAGAGTGACACATTCTTTCTATCTTCCCTGAGGTACATTTCACCCCTCAGCCTACACCTCAGAAATGTTCTTACTTGGCCACAAATAAACGTCTGGAGCCCAAGTCAATCTGCACTCCGAGGCAGGGCACAGTTTGGGTGCAGCCTGGCTCCTTGGCTGTGCTTAGGGTGCTCTCACCACTTTCGTTTTGCCTCTGGGTAACTAAGCCTGTTACCTGCTTGCAATAATGCAGGAGTAGGCATGCAAACTATCCAGCACCTCTTTAGCAAGACAACAGGCTTATCTCTGCATTTGCCCTAAGCACAGGCAACACAGCTTCAGTGCTGGCCAGGAGCAGGGATTTCCATCTCATCCTGGTATCAGCTGGGAGGCTTTTTTACCGTCACAGTTCAGGGTTCAGGCCTTAAACATAAAGAAGAAAGGTAAGGAACAGTGCAGCATCCACATCTGCAATGCCTGCAATTCAGCTGCTGTATGGATATGTGGGTTTGGGAATTGAACCCAGCACCTCTGGAGCTTTAAACAAGGGAGTTGGTATTTTGGGATAGCAGGTACTAAGCTCCCCAAGGAAAAGGCAAAGGGCAGACATGCCAGCCCACCTGTTCAATCGAAATTGCTTTTTTACAGAAAGCTGGCTGCCATGAAAATCTCACTCTAAATCAGCAGGAAAACAACTGAGTTGATTAGGCACTTACACATACTAAGGGTGAGTACTAATTTCTGGCTCAATGCATCCTCCCAGTACTACTGAAATGTCTTTGGTCCTCTGTCTTTTATAGGTGAATATTGTTCTGATGAAAAGCTCTGCCACCAGCACTTTTCCTTCAGTAGAGCTCAAAATATTTTATCAAAACAGGTTGGTTCCAGTGTTCTTGTTTTAAGTGTAAGGGAACAGGCGGAAGGAAGGGATTGCATCCCAATCTCTGCAAATCAGCAGCCAGCTGGAAAGAGGGCTCTGGGTCACTCAGCTCTGCCCCAGCACGATAAGGAAGCCAACCCAGCACTGCCTCAGCCCCTGGGCTGGGAACAGACCCCTCTGTCTGTCTGTCCATCTATCTCCCTGTCTGTCCTGGAGCATCTGCTGGGCAGGGGCTGCCCCATGGGCTACAGGAAGTTTTTTGCAAGGCTCCCACCAACTTCACCTACCAGCAGCAGCCCACAGCTGAAAAAGCCAAATATCAGTCCTTGGAAGCAACATCTTTGAAAGGATAGAGAGAACAGATGTCCATGTGTTACAGTGCTAATATAAATATCAACTCCTTTGCTTCTGTTGCCAGGCATTCTGATTGTGACTTCAGTTTCCCCACAAAGAGAGCGCAGAAGCAAGGCACAGATGGGGGAAATATTAGTTAAACCACAAAAAAACCCAAAAAACCAAGTTATTGATTTTTTTTGCCTTTTTTTTTCCTTCAAAAGAAAAAAGAAAACAGCATTTCTAGGAAATGGAAATGTAGCTCCAAGCTAAATGGTTAATATATTTTTCAAATTCAAATGGACTGGCAGATCAGATTGGTAATTAGGATTTTAAAGGAAGCAAAGTCAAGGCAGCAGTCCTTTTGGCTTCTGCAAGGGTAATTACCTTTAAAAAAATCAATATGTACCTTTACATTTATTAAATATGAGATAAATTCTACAATAAGGGTTAAAATCTGTTCCTGCTTTTCTAGAAATATATATAACATTGCAGAATCACTCTGATGAGATCTAAAAAAAAATTGATTTTTTTATTCCATTCCAAGTGATGCAAGCTATTTTCCATGAGTGCTTAAGAGTAAACATAGGATTTTACCTGGTATTTTAAAAACTGATTTTTTTTTTTAACCTGAGAGTAATTGCCACAAAATATGCAGTCTTCAAGGTAATCTATGCATTGTTAATCTTCTGAAAATATATACAGTCACCTATAAAAGGTTTAAAGGTACATGCCACAGTGTTAGTAATAACAACAAAAATCTTCTCTAGTCTGGAGAAAAGAATTGGATGGTCATATGCAAAGATCAAACCATAGGAGAGACTGAGAGACAAATTCTAAAGGAAAAAAAATGAAATAGGGAAAGCAGCAATACATTGTCACAAAAGCAGCTTTGGTAAGTATGATCAAGGCTGCTATTTATTACATGCTACCAACTCATTGCAGGACCCAGACCTTTAGTTTCTGCTGCTTGCACATGGAAAAAGAATGTTTTACAGTTTCTGTTACCCTTCACCTCACAGGAGAAGCAATTCCCAGCAAAACAAAGGAATTTTAAAGTTACACGACTGCAGCCTCGAAGAACAAGTTGAATCAATAAACCCAACAGTCAAATAAAAGTCTAGAAGTGTAAAAAGAGAAGAGAAAAATTAGGACCTAAAAGAAAATAAAATTAATGTCAGCAGATGCATCAGAATGTGGAAGAAGTTTGTCATTATTTGTCAACAAGAGGCAGCGAGTAAAACCAAAATGCAGGAGATTAGACTTGAACAGAAAGAATAAAATCTCTTTACAGTGAGGGTGGTGAAGCACTGGAACATGATGCCCAGAGAGGCTGTGGAGTCCTTGGAGTCCCAGTTCTGGCTGACCCACCTTGAGCAGGGGAGCAAAGATCGATGGTCTCTAGGGGAACCTTCCAACTTCAGCCTTTTGCTGTGAGATTTTGTCTAGTGGGCAAAACCCTGTCCATGAGGCAGCACTTGTTGCAGGCTGCCTGCCTTAGTCCAGCCTGGTCCAAACAAGACACATCTCCTGCTTCCAAGGCTCATTTGAGCTTCACTCCCTCCACCCATCCCTTGAGAAGGCAGCAGAGGAAACTAATCTTTTTCCTCTCAGATTGTTTAGTAAAGTCCTAGGCTGACTGCCAAAACCCTTAATGTTTTTTCTGAGAGTGAACCAAACAGCTTTGTAACACCAACCCTTCCCTGGTTATTGTCTGGGGCAATAAGCTGTGAAGTCAGCAATGGGATGTTAAGTTTATGCACTAAGTCTTTGTGTCTGCTCTGTGAGGCTGCTCAGGAGATGATTTACTACCACTAAACATGACAATATTAAAGGCTTTTTACATCACTCCTTAAAATCTTAGCTGGGGATAAAATGGACCACAGGAGTCAAGAAGCAATTAGTCTTTTTCTGCTGAGTTGAGCTAGTTCTCTCTAGCTTGCCACATTTTCCTTTTACAAGAAATAAAAAAAAAAAAACAAAAAACACTAAAAAGGAAGTGAAAGGAATCAATCTAAAGGTGAAGATAGATCCTGTACACCAAGTTTATTTGACTGTTAAAGATCAGACAGTAGCAGAACATTTTGTATGTAGATTTGCTTCAAAAACTGCCCTCTATCTAAACATGTCCCTGATAACCTAGAGAAATCAACTGATAAGATTGACTGTCTCAGTGGGAAAAAATAATGAAAAGAAAACAAAACGTACCTCTTCTAATAATTGAATGTTGAAGCCTACGAAGTCATGCAAGGTGTCTCTTGTCAGATATCTGGGAAAGAAAATTTTGCTCCTTTAAATCTTGTTCCTTTTTCTGAAAAATAATTTAATGGGTGTGATTTCAAAACATACATTAATGCTCTTACTGCAAATTTATTTCTACAAGTATGAATCAGCAGCAGAAAGGCAGCTCAAGAGATTTTAAGGGTAGGAGCTGAAGGCAATGACAGCCCAGCATGTACTTGTGAATGGGAGTAGTAGAAATCAAAGCCTTTGCCTTCTGCTTCATGGCTTGATTGACTTGGCAATTACACAGGCCATTGCTCTGATCTGCTACAAACTTCCTCTCACAGCATCAAGTCTCATTTTTTAAGGGCTTACGTTCCTCATCAGATTTCTTTTTCATTAAGTACCCCTTTTCATCAAGGAATGCTTGACACACAGTAGAGCAAGGTAGAAGCAAGGAAAAAGAAATTATGTAGGAGCAAATGGTAAGTGTCCAAGAACAAATTGGCAGTATTTGTTCAGGTGGAAGAAAATAATATTAAACACTTGCTGTGTTCCAGAACATTACAGGAGGACACATTGCTGTGTTTTATTGAGGTATTGCATCGTTTTTAAAATCAACCATTGACTTTCCATTGCTCACAAACTCAACAGCCACACCAAGGCCACTGCTTTGGATTTAAAAGCCAGTGGAACATTTCCACTTGCTCTATACATAGCCCAGTCTTGCCATCCCTTGGATCACTATGGCTCCTTTCAAGCTACAGCTTCTGTACAGAACTTGGAGATCACATATTCAAATGTCTATGCTGCAAGCAAAGAGAGACAAAGGCTTTAGCAGCCCAGGTTTTAAAAACTGAGGAGTGTAAAAGGAGATTTTTATTCCCCTTGTATCAGTAAGAGAAAAATTGTTTCTGAGATTCTCCAGTAAGAATTTGCTACAGAAATACTCCAGCATTCTGTGATTGTCTATAAAGGAGCACACATTTATTAATCAATCATATTCCTTCACAGACGAAATGAGTGCCAAAGGCTGACGTGCCTATCACAGATGAAACAACAGCAGCCTCAGGAATAGATAACTTTCATCTTCCCTTGTGGTCCATGTTGAAGCAATTAGACACTAATGCTTTCTAATGGCACCCACAATCTATATGCTGCTCTTGCATGCTTTGACAGCTTGGGATAGGCAGAGCTGAATTTCTTCCCTCATTGAGTGAATAAGGAAGGTTTTAACTTCTATGAATGAGATGCATACTCTTGTTTTAAAGAACAGAATAGGATTTAAATTCTGCTCTCAGGCAGAAGAAAAATTAGATACTACACTTTTCCAAGTTCACCAAGAAGTGAGGAAAGATGCTTCTCCTTTCTAATGGAGTGACAGAAATTACTTTGAGCAGTTCATTAGCTAGACCAGGGGTCTCTGTGTCCTAATTAGCCATTGGCTGCATCAGTCTGGACATGGTTTCTGAGGCCAGAGCCAGGGTGTCCTGCTGCCAGCTGCTGACAGATACTGGGTGACCTCTCCAGCCTCTGGAGCCACGGCACTCACACAGCACAGATGAGGGCATGGAGGGGCTGAACTACGAACAAAGCTTAGTTTGCAGTCCCTGATGTCCCTCTTCTCTGTATTCTGTCTGTTTTGTTCACCACCACACCACACAAGCAAGAGGGGGAGCCACCTTGATCCTTGGTTAGAACAAAACCACAGTGTGCATACGTCCCAAGCCAGAAGCAGCACCTGCTGACTAAAGGCTGTGGCAGTCTGTTCTTGCCTGAGAAGGCTGGAGACTGGCAGGGATGAGAACACAGCTCCTGAGAGCCCCACTGAGCCCTGGCCTACATCTCCAGTCCCTCTGGCTCACTCCCCTTTGTTCCCAGCCATGGCTGCAGCAGCAGCCTTTGGCACACACCTCTCCCTTCCTGTGCTTTTTTATCCATAACCATGTCCTGGAGTTGGCTTCTCAAGATCACTGGGGTTTTAGGCAGCATCAGGGGAGAAGCAGAGGTAAAGCTAGCCTCAGAAAAAAAGACAACACAGGAGGCAGCTGTGGGGTAGCAGTCACCACTGAAAGTCTCACTGTTTTGTAATTCTTCCTGTTTGGCTGCTTTGGGAAGCCCACCCATTCCATTGCCCTGTAGGGTCACCACACCTTAGTGGAGGTGGCTTATTCCAGCTGAGGTGGGGACCCTAGCCTGGAAAAACACCTTCTGCTCGGCTGTCACATGAGCCACCACTGACAGTGCTCTCAAGCACGTGGCTTTGTTCTGCTTCCAAACTATTCCCAACTGCCTGCCATTTCTCACTCTGCCTTCACCTTCCTCATCCTCCCTATTATTTCTTTTGCATCTGACACCTTGTCTTCTTCTATGAAGTACAACCAAATTGCACAAGCCTTTTGCAAAAATCCCAGCTGCAAACACCCCGAGTAGCTGTCATGATGCCTTGCTCCTGCTATTCTGTACCTCACCACCCCCCCTCCACCCCCAACCCCTGATGTTCTCCAGCTTTCCAAATCTTCAGGCAAGAGCTACCTTACTATCATTTTTTTCCCCTGGTGTAATGCCAAAGGCCAACTACCTTGCCAGGTTATTAACGGCAATTATTGCAATTACTAATTCACGAAGAATTATTTTGCAACTAAATTAAATATCTAAAGTAAGGGCAAGTACATGTGATGAATATCCAAGAGCTGTCAAATCTCTGCAATTAGTACCCTGTTCAGAGCTAAAGGAAAAGCCTCTGAAGCAGCACTGAATCACAGATTTTAAATTTTTTTTTTACTCTATTTCATTGTGGAGTTGGAGAGAGGATAATTCACACAAAAATTACAAACTCCAAGGCTTTATATGCATTCATTACCCAAAATTTAAATTTCAATAAAATTATTGTATATTTACTGACCTCATTAGAAAACAGCAGTCAATTTTCATTTCCCTTCTGGTCAATTTGTGTAAAAAATCAAAGCAATAAAACCAGACAACTCTGCTGCAATCAAAATTACTCCATTTTTTCCATCTTATGTTCCCTTTATCATGTTTAAAGCAAAAAGAAAAGGCTCTCAGCCAAGGCTTCAGTATATTCCTGACCATGAGAGACAAACTTCTTTTATCAGAAATGTGGTGACAAGTAGTATTATTCTATTTCTCCTCTAAGATGGAGTGAGAGCAGTGTATTCTGATGAACTGCATAAAATCTCCAAACTGGCCAGGCAGTGGGATCAAAACAAGAAGCAAACATGACTCTCTGTCTTATGGCATTTGTTCAAAGCCACACTTTTTCTTTCCTCCCCAGAGGAGTTTGTACAAACTTGTTTCAGAGGTTGGTCTTTGCTGAAGGTGCAGCATGGCAAGGGAATTATGCAACAAGAAAGCTCCATGGGCAAAGTCATTCGTGCTAAGCAACCCCTACTGCCCTGTTTGACAGCTATGGAGCTGCACCAGATGGGATGGAAATTTCCCCCCCGGGATCAGAGACATTTGTTCATCAGATGCCTGTGCCAGCACAGAGGGAGCTGTGCCAAGGGAAGACACCGTGGGCATTTGATTCTAGCTGCAGTGTTTGTCCCCAGTGCAGGCTGCATTTCTTTACTCTCCTGTAAGGACTGCTTCAGCACCACTGCAAGGCTTTGCAAATTAGGAAAATGCTTCCTGTTAAAGGTTGTCTCAGTTTTCACCCCCAATCTCAAGCTGTGAAAGAGCATTGAAGAATAGGAGCTGTGAGCCCAGCTTTTAAGCGCACATTCTTTTTAGTGATCTTTCTGCACAGAAGATGAAATCATAGAATATTTCAGGTTAGAAGGGACCCATAAGGATCACCAAGTGCATTTGATATCTCCATTTGATGGATTCAAATCAAACAGCTGATACATGCATTGGTGTACAAAATGTTAAGCATGTAATAAAAACCACCTAAATTATTTTCAGCCTGCAGGGAACACCTCTGGCTAGCCAGTGTTGGCTGGAGTTGGGAAACCAGGAATACATTAAACAAGTGTATTCAATTAAGAGCAATCCTAAAAGCAAAGCCTTTATGATTAAGATACTATAAAAGAGACCCAAATCCTTCAGAGATACCAGAAATGCTTAGAACTCCAGTGATGTTTGTCTAAATTCCCTTCTCAGCAGAGAATTTTCCTTTGGGCATTGTCTGCTCATAAAGGAATATCTGTTCCATCAGAACTTTTTTGCTGTTTGCTGAGCTTTGACAGGCTGGAGAATGATGTCCCCCACAGAGTCAAACCATGTGTAAGAACAAAGCCCATATGGCTGTGTTGCATTGTTCTCCTTTCTCTCATCTCTCTCAACAGATAATTTCTGAGCACAAATTTGCTAAGATTTTTCAGCTATAATCCATCACTAAGCAGAAAGAAACGCAGTAAAACTTGCCATCTCCAGCCTCACTTAAAGCTCCTCAAAGAGGATATTGATACCTGGACTCAAAAGACATTTTTCAGGTCACAGCTTTTTAAGGAAAATTTCGCCTTCTGCAAAAAATTGCTATATTCCATCTCATGCTTTGCACCTGGTTATTATTCAAGCTGTAGCTTGTTAGCATGAGGACTTCCTACAGGCTTTTACGGCCTGATAAAGCTCCCACTATGCATTATGGCCTTCACATTAGAGCTGCATAATACCATTAATAACAGAACATAGAAGGGCAATTTACTGATGAATGACTGTAATTTAATACACAATGCTTTAAGAGAAAAATACATTATATATAACAGAGAAATATCATATCATGTTTTAAGAAGGGGCTAAAGGCAGCATGGCAGAGATAGCAACACCTATTAATTATAGCTATTCCAGACAGTCTCTTTGCTGGCTTGTTTTTAACATTCATTCATGCAGACTCCACAGCCATGCCACTGCATGCCACTTTCACTAAGGCTTCGCTGTCTTTATCATTAGCAAGCTTTACCAAAGTCCATCCTGGACCTCCTGTGCTGCAGAATATCCTGTCCACCAACGAAAAAAATTCCTATATATTGCAATATTTTTTTCAGGATTTGAAGATTACTATTGTGTGCCCTGTCAGTCTGTTCCTTGGGGTGTTTTTGAGTGATCACAAGTTTTTTAGACCTTGCCCTCTCAGCTTCCCCCTCAAAGCTCCCTCTGACTGATCCTTGTCTTCCTGACAGTGTGATGTTCAAATCTGGATGTAGCACCTTTGTTGCAGAGTGAGATGATCCGCCAGCCAACACCTTTACAGACAATATTTTTTGTTCCCCTGTTCACTGTTGCATCTTCATTGCAGTGTTAGTGCAAGTGAAGACACAACAGGTCCGTGTAACCTGAAATCAGATCTTGCACCATAAATTAAATTTAAAATCCCTTAGCCTCACACTTGAAAAGGACTCTCAGTATTTTGGCAAGCTGATTCATTAATGCTATCTCTTCGTGTTGGAAAGAGATGACTTCCAACAGTGGAGCCTTTCCAAATGTTTTTTCCACGGGCTGTCATGCTGTTGGGATGGAGTTCTAAGATGCAGATCTGATCTCCATTCAACAACTGTTTCCAAAGGAAATCCTTGTCTTCAAGGATATTTCTGATCGAGCACATCCCCAGAGATCTGCAAGAATCATGACTATTGCTTATTTGGCATCTTTACCTCAAAAAATGAGGTGGGAAAGAGGAGCAGTCACAGAACTACTGAGCGAAGTGGTTTGTCTTACAGCACAACAGCGTTAGTGGAGGCACAGGGACTGGACTGCAGATAACCAAACTGCCAGAAGAAATCAACCACAAAAAATACTCACAGAGCAAAACAGACACCTCACATGATCCAGCACCTCAGCAAAAAAACAGGAGGCGTAAAAGTACATCAGAGCTACTTCCATAAAGAACAATGAAAGCACTTCTGTTTATCTATTCCCACCCACCCCTAGTTACAGTTTCCCCGGGTTTCTTGGAGAGTCTGCTGCTAAAATCAAACAGATGACACAGTTTCACAGTGATTACAGTGGCACAGTGTGCCAGTTTTCCCTCTGTCCCCTCACTGATGTGCCCAGTAACTGTCATCTCTTGGAATTTAGAGCCAAGGGTCATCCACAGAGTGGAACACACTTCATTTCATGGCTTTCAAAACATCATTAGGACATGATCACTCATCATTTCCAAATAAATCAATCATACCTCCAAGGCTGGAGACTTAATGCCATACTTTATGCTTAACCACCTCCCTCTGAAATAGACTCTCTCCAACAAACTGTCTGCAGGAGGAATATATATCTATGTCAGACCAGCTTCAAAGCAATACTAAATTCATTAACTCCTATTAAATTTTCATTTATTTTTTAGTAAGTGTTTCTCCATCATGCTAAACACCTTTGCTTTCCTCAGATTCATTAGACAGATCACCATGACCCAAAGCTCTAAGATATAACCCCCAAAATCATTATGAGAATATGTACTGGCTTTTCACTTTGGAGCAGAGGCATGTTTTCTTGTTTTGTGGGTTTTTTAATGTTTGTTCCCATCATTCACCTGGCTACAGAAGAATCATTTGATGTCTACCTACAAATCCTAACAAAACTGTGAATAATTCATGCAGTGGAAGAGACCAAATTACCACCCACCTGCACCTGTGGATACCAAGGGATTAACAATAATTTATAAACTCACTTTTCTCTTAAACGGCGTTCCTGTGGCACCAAACAACGCACTTGATCAGCAGCGCTGTCAGCTTGGGAAAGAGAAACAGATGCATCGCTGGAAGGCAAGAGCTCTTTTCTAGACTGAGGGTAATTCATGAGGAGGAGACACTGTAGATCACCTCAGCCCAGCCTTCGAGGTCAGTATCTCATTTCACAGGGCAAGAGCAGCATGCACTTACAGCACAGCTTCAGCCTGGGAGCCATCTCTGCATGAGGGGGAAAACAAACAGATATGACCCACAACCCCTGGGCTCTGGAGCTCAGGACACGGTAAAAGGAAATCAAATATTTTCGGTTTTTTTGTTACCAGTCAGTGAAGCAGGTCTGACCCTCTTCCACACGCACTAAACAAAGATTTTTGCTGTTCTGCACAAGAAAGTACCAGCTCCCGCTGATAGATCAGATCAACTCCCTGGTGACTGCTTTGTAAGCAAAGAGGAAAATTTCATATTCCAGGAGCCCTCCTGGCTCAAGGAGGGAGCCTGAAGTATCTTGGTTGTGATGGAGCTCGGGTGTCTGCAGCAAGCAGGGTGCTGCACTAAGCAGAGCTCAAGTGTCTCTGCCAGGTTTGGTACCAACCCCTGCTGATTGCCCCGGCAATGCCAGTGGAGTGTTTGATCCAGAGCCGCTTCCTTCTGCACATCCAGCACCCCCATTCTTCCTGGGGACACTGCACCCACCATACACCCCAGAAAACTCAGAACTTTCTTTTTTTTTCTGGAGGTTATCACAGAAAATGCAGATTAGGATAAACCGAATCATTCAGCAATTTTTTGCCTTAAATTTTTTTTTTCAAAAGAAACCTAAATTATTAAACACATGGGGAAAAAAGCTTTCTTCCTCCTTGTTACCATGAGGGCAAAAAAATCTCTAATTTCAGTTTAATATTTTTTAAAAATAAATTTAGATTAATTTTTATTTATTTATAAGATTTTTTGAGAGATAGTATGAAGTATACATATATATATATATATATATATACATACATATATATATACACATACATATATTTTAACTACAAGCAACAAGAAAGTATCCAAGCATGCAAGTTACACTCCCAGATTTACCTTTTCCACTTACCTCAAACACATTGTCATTAGTGTGCAATTGTTTGCTTTTGCCATGTTNTTTTTTTTTTTTTTTTTTTTTTTTGTTTCTTGTTTTTAAGGTTTCTACCCCATGTGCAAAACACTCCCCAAATTCATGGTGAGATATTGAGAATAAAAGGAATAGTTAGTTTCCAAATATTTGCAGAATAAACAAGCAACATTTCACAGTCCATAGCCTTAAGTAAGAATCCTCAGTTTCTGTTAGGTGTCTCAGCAAAAGCCAGTGAAGTTCTAAAGCATAAAAGTATCTTTTCCAAGAAATCTAAGGCCTTCTATTATATCCAAACAACACATCAGGCTTTGATTGCTGATTAGGAATAGTCACAGTACATAGCTATAAATTATTTGACACAGTAATTATTATTTTACTCAGTAATTTCAGGTACCAGCATCAGGTAAAGACACGTGTATGACCTAAATCACCCTAAAATATCATGGCTACTGGAAGCAGTTTACACACAGTGCTTTCATGTGAAAGATGCCTGCTCTGGAGCTGGAATATTTCACAAGGAGATCAGAATCCACACAGACAGTGCTGGATTGAGTCTTCTTCATATATTCCTGCTGTCTTATTACAGTTTTGTACCTAATCAGTCAGCTTGGCCTAAATTTGTGTCTGGTTCTAGTTAATGCCAACTTCATGTCAATTCCCAATTCTATCACATGGTTGAAATTGCCCATCTGGGAAAAAAAAAAAAAAACTTAGCAAGACTATCCTAGGAATATCCAGTGCTTCCCCTCCCTGCAAATGAAGCCAATCAACTGTGAGCTAAACTAAGCAGAAATTGGCATGAACTACCAAGCTATTTCAGCTGAACTTTTTTCCCCATCATCATACCCCTGCTTTACTGAATGCAGGAAAATTCTTTCAGACAGCTGTTATTTTTTTTTGGCTTCTTTTATACATCACCAGGAACACCTCCCACTGGGTTTCTTGGGAGATGGCTAAAATAACATAAGTAATACAGCGCAAGTATTCTATCATTAGTCATTGGGAAGAGGATCATTCTGGCTTTGTCTACTCCTCTCTGTGATTTCTTTCAGTGCTTCAGTACAGTCCTTTGTTCTCTGTGAACATACTCATCATATTTCAATCCTTGTAGTACCCATGTGACAAGTTATTACACTCAAAGTATTATTATGGGCAAAAGGGGAAACGCCTCTTTTGGGAAGCCAGGAATTCTATGTCAGACTAATTAAAATCTTAACAGCCTAACTAAAATACAATAAACTGTTATTACAGTGCAGTTGCAATGACGCTAACTTCAGAGTCCCAATTATCTAAACACAGTGCGCAGCTCAGTGGTGTAGCCAAAGATGGCTGTACAGGAGTGCTCCAATGTTCTGCTCTGCTCTCCCTTTCCCTGCCCCTCTGGCTCTCAAAGGTGACATAAGTCAGCCTCAAAGATCAGCTCATGACAGGGGACCAGGGATGGAACTCTGCATTCCCAGTCCTTTGCTAGAAGAATGTTCATGATGGGGTTTCTTCCTCTCCTTTGCTGAGGATTATGTCATCAATGGCTTCTTTCTTCTCCCTCCAGGGCCCCCATTTGAGTAATTTAATACATTTTCTAGGACAGTTCTAAACTTAAATCTTTCCTCACTGATGGAAAACCTGCTATTACATCCAGATTTACTATAGGTGAGAAACTCTCTCCATAAATTGAACATCTCTTCCTTTTCTTTGTTATGACTAAAACTGGCTTTTTCAAGTTCTACAATTTTTTAACTGAGCATGGTTGGGCTGTCAATAGCCTTAGGGCTTCCAGTATAATCCTTTGCCCCTTCCATTGTCACCCCATGTCTCTAGTCCTTTGCACCACATCCTCTGATTGTCTGGTGGCCTCTGCTGTCATACCACACCTACATTATCCCATGTTAATTTATGCTATGGTAATAAGTGTTAAATTCTAATAACTGCTTCTTATAATTGCCTATATAAAATTAAGCTAATTCCACATGCTCATACGAAATTAAGCAAGAGCAAAACAAATTAGTTAACAGCTTCCTTGTAATTAAAAAAATAATAAAGAAATGTTGCTGCTTAACAAAAAAGACCTAAAGTACTGGGATGGCCAAGACAAAATCAGGAGGAGCCTAACAAGAATCAGTGCTGAAGTTACAGGGCTGTAAAGACCAAGGTGCCTCACCTTTCCCAAAGCATCTCAGGTCTCAGTGTCCTGCAACTTTGTGCCCAGCTGCAGCCACTGAAAGGTGGAGTGAACTTACCTGTGCTGCTTCCAGTCCCATACAGGCAATTCCATCCCTTCAAAGGCAAAGAAAATGCTTGGGAGGTAACTAAAAGAGGATTTAGGAAGAAACACCCCAAATCCAACCACACAGGTGCAGCTATACATTCTGCAAATGCACCAGGTTCTTTAATTTGCAGCCTTTGCTCCAGATGGTCACTGGGTTTGCTTTGGCTGCTGTGAGTATGGATCAGGGACAGAGATCACGAGGTGAGCAGCTGGAAAGGTGGAAATCATGCATCTCCTCAGAGTAGGTGGACTACAAACGCCCAGGACAAGTCAGTCACACGTGTGTGATGCTTTCTCCTGCCTGTGCACCTATTCCACCTGTTAGTCAGCCAGTTATGCTTTTTCTTTTCTGCTGGATACAAGATCTTTAACATTTGTTGATGTGTTTATAATTTGCACTCATTGTGATGAGGTTTCATCCATGTAAGCTGTCATCTTGTTGTGGCCTCACTGCACACAAGTTTAACACCAAATTTTCGTCAAAATTGTCATCAAAATTTCATCAAAATTGCTGAAATATGCCATGAGAAAACAAACTGGAGCTTTAGGAGGGCACAAAACAAGTCCATATCACTTGTCACACATCCCCTCAATGTCCATCTCCAAGTATTTGGGAGGGGAAGCTGCTGGTCTGCTTTCCCCTCCTGAATACCTGGGCAATATCTAAAGTCTGGAAAGTACAGATTTTCTTGTCATTTGCCTACCCTAAGCAGCTTTCACAGAAACTAAATATAGTGGATCTTAATCTAAAAGGCTGTGAAAAAGTCAGTCAAGTCCTGACAGCGTAAACCAAATGAAATAGATTTTTTTTCAATTATAATGTAGTTTAGAGAAGCAGATGTTACCACCTTCTGGCAGAGAAAAAAAGCCACTTTTCCAGGCAAAACAGTGTTTTAATACATATTGAAGAGCCTGCACATTGGAATACTTGTTGAAATCCAGAAAAACCCAATCTGTGAAAGCAAGTAATTGCCTACAGCTCTTTTGAGATGTAGAAGAAAAGAAGAAAGCCACTGAAGAACATTCCCATCTATGCTCAGCAGTGTCTGCAGAGCTAAATCCTCATTATGCCAGGTACCACGCAGAGAGCAGCTTGTAGAAGACTGAAGACTGAGGAGATCTTCTACTGTTACATATATTCACAAAATCAGAATGATTGCTCTGCTTTGAGCTAAACCTATTCACCTTAATCAAATTTATACTTAAATAAAGCTGTCCTCATTCAAGCTTCCATGTCACACAATCCAGCTGTATTTTCATGGAACTGTTGAGGTGGGAATGAGACTCTTGAGGTCCTTTAGTTCAACCCCTGCTCAGGCAGGGTCAGCTGGAGCGGGTTGCAAAGGACTGTATCCAGCCAGGCTTTAAATATCTCCAAGAATTGTGACTCCAAAATGTCTCTGGACTACACACACAGTAGAACAGTGGTTTCTGAAGGAATTTTGTGTTTCATTTGTGCCCAATTCTTCTTGTCCTGCTGCTAAGTACTATTGAGGATAGTCTGCCTCTGTCTTCTTCACTCCCTGTCAGAAACTTATACCCATTGAAGAGATCATCCCAAGCTTTGTCTTCTGACTGATAAGTCAAAAAGCTCTTTCACAGCCTTTTCTCATGCGAAAAAAGCTCTGACCCCTTAGTCATCTCTGTGGCCTTTATCTGGACTCTCTCCATTGTGTCCCTCTCTTTCATTGGGAGCACTGGACACCTCTCTCCAGATGCAGCTTTGCCAGTGCTGGGCAGAGGAGGAGCGCCCTGCTGTCCACCTGGACTCCCAGATCCTTGTCTGCAGAGCTGCCTTGCAGCATGATCTGTGATTTGAGCCCATGAGCCCACATGAGTGCAGCACAGAGTCCTCGTTTCTTGCAGAGACCACCCATGTCCAGAGGATGTGGCAGTGTCACACTGGGATAAATGGCACAAGAAGGCTGGACTAGCAAGTACTGGCATTCATTCATTGTCCTGACATATTTGGTACAATTTACTTTCCTCCACAGAATGGTGGGGAGCAGATGGAAATCATTTCAACTCGACTAAAACTGGCTGATTCTCTCTTAAAACACTGTTCCCATGTCTTCTGTATAAACTACTCTTTCCAGAGAGTCAGAGAACACCTGGCTGTCCACATGCCTGGTTTACACGCACTGAGGTGAGTTCTTGATCCAGAAGCTGAGAAAATGCCTTGAAATTGCCAACAGCAATTGAAACCACCTACAGTCTCAACCTGGGAACCCTCAAAGGGCTGCATCTAAGCAAAAAAACTTCCTTAGCTGGTGTGGCATTATGCCCGCACTGTGTTTATTTCCTGTGCTTCAGACTCAGAAGCAGCACCAGGCTGAAAACATCCACTGCTGACAAAGGACAAAAAGCAGGATTAGTCACATCTGAGCATCTGTTTCCATCCCTTCTTAAACCTTGAGAGCCTTTGAGTACTTGCTGAGTTGTTTCTCCTTTCATTTTTATACAAGTCATAGCTGATTCACTGAGGTGGCAGAGGGAAATAATGAGGGAAGCACACATGTTGCAACACTAAAAAAGACATGTTAGTGTAAACAGCCCAGCTGGAAAACGCAAACAACAGAAACGTTATGAAACAGTTTGATCTTAAGTTTCCAGTTGAGCTATGTGGATCCTCCCACACACTCCCAGACTCACCCTCCAGGACTGTTTGGAACTAATTTACAATCCACCACATGCCATGAGAGCCTGAGTCCTTGCTGCATGACCCATGTGCGCAAAACTCAACAGCAACCCCTTTTTTTCATTTTATCCAAGAGAAAAATCTGTGCTTTCTCTGCTTACTGGTTGTGCTGAGCCAGAGACGAACAAGGTGGAGCATTTTAGAGTGGCTTCCTGCTAATGAGCTCACATTTCCAAAGTGGGCTCAGGCAGATGCAGCTATAAAAGTCCTGTAATTCCAATTCATTGGCCTCCAGTAGAAATGACGCAATGAATGAGACAGCTGCTTAAGAGTGATCCAAGAAAGAAAATTATGATTAACATTTGTCCTATTGCCTTAACATCTTCCTTTTTCATTATATGAGGCAACATGTGTGATCAATGTAGCATTCAAAGAAAATATTTCGTTACTCATATTTCTTCAGTCTACAAAGCTAAATATCATCTACATCAAACAAATGTGTTCCTGACCTACTGAGGCATGTGGATGTGCAATGAGCATGTTTCCTCTCCTTTCAGTACTTTCCACACCCAAGCCCTTCAAACCTTTAACTTCATATGACATCCAAAGCAATTCTTGCATGATCCAAACTGAATTTGTAAAATTTGCCATCACTCCTCATCCCCCTCGTATAGCAGTTGTTTGATCAACGTGAAATAGCTGCAATAACCCATCCACCCACTTGGCACAACCAGTGGGCTCAGCAAGGAACCCTCCACTGCCTCAGTGCCCTGCTTCACCTGCTGGTTACAACAACATATAGAAATTTGTCAGTACCTCAGCCATGCCCTGTGTTGGGGCCACAGGCTCTTCAGGGAATCAGCTTTGCCTTTCGGGAGCAGCAGCCTCCAGCTCCTGGCACTCCATAACCTCTGAGCCCTGCAGGCACACAAGTCAGGCTCAGACTGCAGCCAGTGCACAGACACACTGCTTCTGGAGAACAGGCTCGCTTCAGCCTTCTATTCATCTGGCATCCTACCCAAATTCTTCAGCTGCTACAGCTGAGGGAAGAAAAGCACAGAAACGCCACCCTCCAGCAGTGGAAATGGAGGCTGGGATTCAGGCAAGTCCCATGCTCTAAGTGAAGCAGAGGGATGCAATCATTTATTCTAAAACAATAGTTGTTCCCTCAAACAATTATTTTGGCTTATTTTCTTAAAGCAGAGAGGCTTCTTCGAGCCCTCTGGGACAAGCTGCACACAGCCTGGGTGCCTGCTAGATAATCTGAGTTAACACATGCTCACAGCAAAGCCTTTCTGTAGCCACGCATCTATCTCCCTTACACCCATATAAGCAAAAATGTGAGGCCACTCTTTGGAAACATTATCATATTTTATCAAGTGTTTTAATATTTTCACTCCTGCACTGGCATCACCTGGGTCCATGCGAGCCCATCACTTAAATTATCAGTAGACAAAGCAAAGTGAATAGATGCAGCACCTCTACACATACAGATTCCCCTAATGTTTGGACAAGTTGGTAAATACTTGTTTTGTCAGAGGAAGCTGTGTGTTTCCACGTTCCAGCCTCTTACACCCACAAATATGCCATTATCACCAGTTAGTGTCTTTCCAGGCTCTCCCTCTCCTCCCTATTTAGCAGATGGATCAGCAGCTCACCTGCTTCTCTTCTTTTAACCATGTTACATCCGGATTTTCTTTCTTCCAGGCTTCTTGCTTGAATTTTTGCAGCTGCCACTCCTTTATTCTCCTGTCCCTAGAGGCTTTTGGGTGGTGTGTGACAGATCCACCGCAGACTCCATCACCTACCTGTGCCCCACAAGGGCTGACTGAGACATCTGCAGCCCTGGTCATGTCCTCTGCTCCTCTGGAGAGCTGCTGTCCACATGCAGTCCCCTTTCTGAACACCCAAACAAAGCCAGAGCCAACAAGTCCTCCTGCAACCTGCTCAGGGCTCTACATCACATTTCATGAGACGTGCTCTGAGGCTGAGGTTACCAATCTGATCATCTGCAGCAAAAATTAAACTTCACGTGCAATAAGCAGCTTGGGACCAGTGTTTGAATTAGAAGTTTCTGAGTTATTTGTCAGATCAATCCCTGTAAGGAACAACAGGTTTTAATGACATTTTTGTATTGCAAACAATTTTTATTATATTCCCCCATGTATTCCAACAGCTGTGCTAGCAATGCTAGCTAGTGATAGACTTCAGACTCTCCAGTTTGTTTGTATCTGCTATATTTAGATTTGTTGTTCAAACCTCTTGATCTGACTATTGGCATGACTCATCAATTGTTGGCAGCATATTGTTATAACTAATCAGCATCTTACAATTAGAGACAATGGTTTCTGAATAAAATTGTTGACTGGAATCCTTT
This sequence comes from Turdus rufiventris, assembly GCA_013186435.1. Taxonomy (NCBI): domain Eukaryota; kingdom Metazoa; phylum Chordata; class Aves; order Passeriformes; family Turdidae; genus Turdus; species Turdus rufiventris. The sequence continues at coordinate 414,436 of PYHW01009732.1, read as the reverse complement.
CTGAGCCCGTCAGCAGTGGCCATTAGAGAAAAAGCTTTACCATTTCTAATTTTGTGTTATTGATCCAAAAATGCTAGAGATAAAACACTGCTGGAAAACTTCCTGGAGATTATGTCAATACAGACTGAGTATTAATACAATAACTTTTAAGAAGCCAGACACAATGATTCATCCCTTTTAACACATGCCTGGGCTTTGCAATTACCTTTTATGATTTCCTTATCATTATTTGCACTAACTGAAAAGCTTACCTGTCTCCCAAAATATGAATATTAAGTTTTTACAGGAAAATCTATTCCAGCCTGAAGAACAGTTTTCCAAAAGTTTCTTTAAGTGTCCAGATCTGACAGACTTTGTAACCACACAGGGAACTACACATGAGTTCCATGACTGGCATTTTTGGCAAGTTCCCCTGCGCTGCAATTTTCCCTTGATCCAGCTTCACGATGGAGATCAGTCAATGCAGTCTCTGGATTTTATTGCCAGTGGAATGTCTGCCCAACATAGCCTGTGAGGAGATTGGAGTGACATTCTACACTGGTGGAAGCTGTGGTGTTTAGGGAGAGGCAGCAGCCTCCAGTTTGGAGGCAGGTTAGCCAGGAGTCCTGCCGCCTTCTAGGGACAGCCACTGCTTTGTGGGCTGCTGAGTGGCATCCAAGAGGCAATATTCCAGCTTCCAGCCCTGTTTATGGGCATGTTTCACGTACAATTTGGCAAGGCAAATTGTTATCTGGCACACCAAAAAGGTTGCTGACTCCAGGTAGAAGCTATTTTAAAATACTTTTATGCCAGAATACTTTTTCCTCATTTCCATTTCTACCAGGGAATAATTTAATGCAAAAGAAAAAAATAAAAATATATTATCTTACTATCTTTACAGAAGAATTCAAATGAGGATTAAGCCAACATCTTTACAAACAAATCTTTGTTTGCAAGCCCAGCATACCAGCAGTACCTTCAGAGTGCCAGTGAAGTTTAACTGATGGCATCACCCTCCCCAGTAAGGCAGGAAACTTTCAAAAAACCCTGTAGAAATTCTGTGAAATCTAATTTTTCAACAGCTCATTTTCAACAGCATTGATTATTAATTATTTGAGCTCCCACTCATACAGAATTTGCTGTTTGGCAGCTCATATGGTATTGACTTCATCTACAAGCATTCCTGGCACCCTGTGATGCCACAACAAGCCAGGGCTACCTGACACTTCACAAGAGCATCTGTCTGCAGATCAGCCTCCCCAGGCCAGTGTCCTGAGCACACGAGTTTTAAATGCTGTCAATCATCAGTCATGTTCAAATGATAGCACAAAACCACTAAGAACAAAGAGCTTGGTGCTTTTTTCTTCACCCCCACCCCTTCAAACTACAACATTTAAGCTCTGTTCTTACTCCAGTCCTTGGTGGTGGTACAGAACTCAGCAGGAGGGTGATGAAAAAAGGTTCAGATCCATCCTGGACCTACCCTGCTGTGAAACACAGGAGCAGAGATTGTGACAAAGTACTCAGGAGATCATCTTCCCAAGGTCCTCACATTCCAATATCAGTCCTGTGACAGTCTGAATATCTTATTTGAGACACTCAACAGCCTCTAGAACACATCTATGGAAAATGTGTCCCTCCTTCCCACATGTTGACTTAGGGAAAGGAAACAAAATGGACATGCTTGATGTGCAGGGAAAATACATCATGTTAGTCTGCACAAGTGGCAGATTCTAGAATAAGCACTTGGGCTGTTGAGATGGGGTTTAAAAGAGCTAATAAAACCCCACCTTTTTCAAGTCCTAAAAAAGCAGGAAACTAGTAAGCAGGTTCAGACTTCAGTCCAAAAATTGTTGGAACCAGCTCACAGTGACAGAACACTGGGCAGCAGGATTCACAACAGCAGCATCAATTTTATCCTGAAAGGCTTTCCTGTTACTCCTTTACCAGAGCTATCAGCCAGATCCCAAGCCATAATTTCAAGTGTGACATCAAATTGAGTCTTCATATGTCAGATTTTATATTTCACAGATGCTTCTTCCTTAGCTTTTCTATGCAGCCATCACAACATCATGAGAACAGTGACACACACAGATTTATCAGTTCCTCAGCCTTTTGCAGGATCCAACTCTTCTACAATTATTTATTCTGATCCCAAACCCACAACTTCTCCACACCATATTTTCCTCTTGCTTTTCTCCTGAGTTCCAAAGGGGATGAGAGGAAGGAAGACCTCCTCTTCCAAAACATCCTCTTTCCAAGGAAGGCTAAAGTGGATGCGGGCAGCCTGAGCAGTTCCTCAGGCTAAACAGTTTCCTTGATGCATACATGACAGCACAGGATTACAAATGTTCAACTAAGAGCTGGAAGTGAATAAATTATTCAGTAGGAGACATGGCAAGTGTGCCGTTCACTATGATTAATTTCATGATGAAAGAAAAATTTCTCAGGAGAAAACTTCTTGGAGGACAGGTTTTCTACCAGCCAGTGATTTGTGCAAGGACTGCATTGTTTAGCTTGTAGTTTAGAGCTGTTGACAAAAGTGGCTCTTTCATGTACCTGGTTGCATGTTCACATTTCTAAAATGCTGCACTGCTGCCACGAGCAGCACTCAGGGGCTCCATCATTTCCTGTACAACATGAGTCACAAACCAGCTCGCCTTGAGCTCAGAGATCATTCTGCTAAGCTTAAGGAGAGATAATAGCTGTTACAGATTCAAGACTAAACAAATCAATTTAAGAGATTTGTTTCCTTGGTAAGGAAGGAGGTTTTAAATCAAACTTTTACAGGTAGCAACCTTATGCTCAAACCTAACATCTATTCATCAGAGAACATCACCTCATGACACTACTGGCCTCTAAAGAACTTTTCTGTAATTTCCAGTGAGCTTTAATACTTTCATGGGGAATAAATCTCAGCCACTGAGACATGCTTAACTTTTCTGCTACTGACCCCTGTGAGAAAATGCAACAGAACATCTGAAAGGGTTCAGAACTGTACATGGAAAATTAATTTCTTTTCCCATTTCCACCTGCCTGTGCATTGTGCAGTCTCTTCTGACTGCACTGGATACAAGGCATTGACTGCACATCCTGGCCAGATTCTCACCTTGAGAACAGCAACATTACCCTGAACTATTATATTAATGAAGTTGGTTTACTTTGAGAAGCAGCTCCACTTTTAGCCCACTAAAGAATTACCAAAGTATGGAGTAATTTCTAGCAAAGATAGACTAAGTCCTGAAAGCTTACATAGATTAACATGCTCAAGATCCTCCTCTATCTCTTTCTTTCAGTAATTACCGGTCACCCTAGAAGAAAGATTTTGAGGGCCAGTAATTCCAATCAGTTTAATTAATTTTTGTCTGGTCTTTATCAAGAAGCAGCAATAAAGTCAGTGAATTTACACCACTGAAATGATTTTACTAATTATATCTTTTCAGCTTTAGGTGAATACATGGTATTCAATTTTAATGGTTAGAGCTTTCAGACTGAACATGCCTAATCCATCCAAACAAGAGGCTACTGCCAAAGGGGTGGTCTGACTACCCAAACGTGCCTCTTGCTGCCTAAATATTCACTTTGTTTCCCATTGACTGGACTGAACAGTCAGGTGGCTGCAGTGCAAACCTTTGATCCAGCCAGAAAAACACCTCCTTAAAGTACCCATGATCAGATTGAACTCAGCTGTCAGTGTCCTGACAAGCTGGTTGTTGGATTTGATGCCCAGTGCAAGGAAGCAGCTGGGAGACTGGTACAGCCTCTCTCAAAAATCACTCACTGCACAGGGGAGTTTAAACTCGTGTTGTGGCAAGTCACAACATGGAGAGGCAGTGGGAGGGAGAAGGCGGAACAGGAGGATGAGCAAATCTTGGTGAGCTGCTTAGCACAGGCAGAGAATCTTGGTGAGCTGCTTAGCACAGGCAGAGATGAGCCTGCTTGGTAAAAACATTTCCCTGAGGTTGTCTTTGCTGAAGGTGCAGGGCAAGGCAAGTAAACTGAGCAACCAGAAAGCTCCATGGGCAAAGTTGATCTTGCTCAGCAACTTTTACTCCACAGTTCCTTCTGCCTAAGCAATTTAAATGAAATAAAAACATTGGAGAATACACATACATCTTGACTATTGCCATGGAGTAGATCACAATTGCACTTGATGTGTCAGAAATTCTAAATCCGAAGAAACTCCAGCATGTTTTAAATGGAAAAATAACAACTTCTGTATTACACAGTCTAGTGAAATGGGGTATCTTCTCATAAATATCAGAATTTTGAAACAGGACAGATATTCTCCTAGGTGAACATTAGAGCTGAGAAGCCATCACTTCATCACAGAGACAAATACCCCAGTGCTTCAGATTCAAGCTTATTCACACTCCGCCTGAGTAACTTTATGTTCTCCACTGAAAAGCTTTTTTAACTTTTCATGAAAAGGGGTGAGGAGAGGTTGATTATAACTGAATTAAATATGATACTTGATAATGAAAATTATGTCAAGAACTAAAAGAAATCACCTGTTAACAGTGAAAAGAAACCCCACTACAACTGTACCTTAACATCTTAATGACTTCACCTGTTCCTTAAAGAATTTCTTTCTGCTAATACAAAGTAGCCCAAGACTCTCTTCAGCTTTTCTTGCCTGCTGGTACAAATGTACTCCGTGCAGAGAAGACGATGGAAGGCCAGACCTAAACATTCTGGAGGGCTTCCAGTTCCTGAGGAAGATTTTTATGAGCCTGCTAGCTGCCTTGAGGCACGGTGTGACACAGGATAGGAGAGGGTAGATCTTCAGGAGATCACTCTGGTGTGCAGCAAGACAGTGATGAACTCATTTTAGCCTCTGGAACTCAGTGTGATGCAAACCCCTCAGTCTTATCAGGCAGGAACACTGCAGTGACTGTTACCTGCTTTTTTGTTACTGTTTTATCATGTGGCACTGTGCGACTTTTGAATTCAGCATTTCTGTTGCTGTTCCCTATAAGGAGCTCACCTAGGGCATCTAATTCCCAGCTTTGAATCCAACAGAGCTGTTCTGGCAGCACAAAGGCTGTATTAGCCTCTAGGTAAGTGCTTTCCAACATGACCTTGGTTGGAACTGCCATTTATTTATTTCACAGTCAATAGAAACACTCTATCCTACCAATTCAGTTTAGTACAGGTGCAACTTCAGTTTCCTCATTCCTCTAATCTATGCATATCCATTTCTATGCTAATTTGACTTTTCCCTGTTCCTTAACCACAAGCAGCAGCCTCTTATAAATTTCTTGTTCTGTTATTTACTCATCTGCATTCAAATGTTGTCTTGTGACCAGAGTACCCTTAAAGTGTTTCAATGACTGCTAGTTTTTCCATTTGTTTACAAGCACCTCTCTTCTCAGAGTTACCACAGGAAGGGATACAATAATGTATGAGCTCATTGCTACAAAGGATAGGGAAGAGGAATCTGTGCAAATGCACTTCCATTCAGCCCTACTGCAATAACTGGGCAAAATGAGCAGATAACTATGAGAAAGGCATCTATTGTTCTTTTTTTTTAATGTAAAAACATTTTTTTAGAAGTAAGATGACCTCCAAGTAGGGAGGTCTGCTGAAAATGCCTGCTCTCTTTGCCTTTCTTCACTACAAATGGACTAGTTTTCCAAACAATGAAAAAAACTAGCAGAAAAATTTCTCAGGATAGTTGGTCCTGAGAAAGCACCCTTTGCCTCACCAGTTGAAACCATTGGTCAATCCAGCCCAGAAACTTCAATGCAACAACAGCCAGCTTGTCCTGCTGCAGACTCATGCAAAACAGAGCAGGTTATCCACCTGATGTCAGCCAGTCCTCATGCACTCCCTCCCAGGCTCACAGCTGCAGTGTCTACAGCACTGCTGAGTGTACTCCCCCAAATCAAGAGTCTAACCAAGGCACAGAGGTGTCAGTCAGGAGGACACCCTCCTCCCTGCATTCCAAGGCCACCCTTCTCCATGTGCCTTTAGCCAACACCAACCCACAGCACCCAGCTGCCCTCCTTGCCCGGCCAGGCAGCCCCTAATTGCAGAAGTGGGGCAGGAAACACAGCCAAGCCCCCTCATTAGTGCACTGCTTTCCTACTTAGAGCCACAGAGAACTGGGCCAGCACTGTCTGCAATGGCACACGCAGCTGGAACTCAGACAGACCTCATTAGGCATCGACAAATCTGCTTTTAGAGCTGAAAGTGAAGCTCAAACAGTAAAGCAGCTGTGGAAATGCATCTTCAGACACTCTGGGCAAATTCGCAGCTCACCCAGCATTTTAAAGAGCCTTACAAGCATCCTACTCAACATGCCATGGCACTGTGAAGGATTTATTGTGGACCTTTAGATTAGTTGAACCTTTCTTTATTGTTCAGTAAAAGGTCCAGATGCCACTGCAATTACAGATTGACATTGCTTACTGAGGTGCAGGAGGAAACATGAGTGGGATATAACCAGACCAGGACAAGCATGACATGTGCCACTTCATATTTATATCCAGAAAGGACTCATCCCTGCTTTCTTCTAAAGAAGCCTCAGTCTTTGCTTCAGAGGCATTTCTGAACATTAGGTAAAGAAGAGCTCTCTGCCCTTTTCAGCAGTGACTGAGCTGCCTGTTCTGAGCTGCAGAGTACTGAAAGGGCATCCCAGCTTCCCTCTGACACACCAGCCCATTGCTGTTGGTGGCATCTTTCATCTTCCTCTTCCCACAGCCATTGCAAAGGCAGGGTCCCTCCCATGCTTAACCAGCTTTCCTTAACAATTAAAAATTCCTTTATTTACCTCTTTCTCCAGTTGTTTGACATTCTTAATGTGCCCTTGATACAGGACTGATCAATGTCTTCATGTTAGCAAGATTTTAAAAAAACACTTCTATTTAAACCTGTTATGTTTTGCTCTTCAGCAAGGTGCCTAGGACAGCAGAGACAAGACAAAGGACTTAACAAAAGACAAAAACAAAATGGATAAGCAAGAAAAAGAGAGAGGGAGAACAATTATGTAGAAATACCACAGCAATCAGAAAGTTCCTTGCATCAGAGTATCACGTTTTTACCACAAATAAAATGTCAAATAAAGGAAAAAAAATAATGTATCTTCAGTTTGTGCTCCAATGTGCACAAAAGAACCTTTTCTTCATTTTCTTATACCCACATCTGTAGAGATGAAGGCAGAAATCAGAAGCATCTATTCACTCATAACTAGCTGAGCCTCCACATTCTTGGTTACACATCCATCAGTGCCTAAATTTTCATATCATAGTTGATTAGCCAGCACTACATTATGTTGAAGGAAATACTGCTTCCCTGAAAATGGCTATTTGAATTTAATGGAAACTGTTTTATATCCCAGGGGTATTATCACTATTGCAGTGAGATTTCTGCAATTAATTAGTTCGTCGTCTGCCCTTGATGATGAGGAGGCGCTTCTCCATGGCAACATTGATTTGTGAAGTTTAGTTTCAGAAGGAGAAGAAACCCACAAACCCTCAGATTTCAGCAGCAAGGGCGCTCAGGCTGCAAATCCTACGAGACAGGAGCTGCTTGTCCGGCTTGAGCTGTGCTTCAGTGCTGGGCAGCCTGAGCTGAGCCCAGCGCTGGCCCTCTGCTAGGGGCTTGCAGCTCATTAGTGTTGACTCATTATTTCAGACATGTGAGGGAGCCAGCCAACAGCAGGGATAAACCATAGTGGGTTCCATCCTCATCTAAGCTATTGGGGAAGGGCCAGTTATTTCTCGCCCCTTTACAGGACAGCTTGTTTTAAAACGTTCCCAATTGTTTGTCTTGACCATGCCCCTGACATCTAATACTTGGCATTAATAATAAGAGATAGCACTTAGGCTTTAGACTGTTTTCTGTGTTGGAAGATCTTAAGACAGTCTGTACATTTGGTGAAACACACTCAAGACATCTAATAACTTTTCCAGCACTTAAATCCTCTGAGTTGCAGAACAATAGAGGCTTAGCAGACATCAAAGCTGCCACAAAGCATTAAACTCACATAGCAAAATCAGACAGAATTACCACGACTCTACCTGGGTTGTGAAGAGTTATTGATGTTGAAAAAGTCAGAAGTTGCAAATACTTCCTCATTACTTCAATACATTGGGGAACTTCTGCTATTTTTTAAGAGGACACAAAACCTCAGGAGAATTAATAAGTAATATGAGAATTTCATACAATGGATTTGAAAAAGCCAATCCCAAATTTTCATTTTCCATACAACTCCATTGTATGTGGTTGCTAAACGTCAGGATTAATAATGGCCACTCTGTTCTAGTCCGGCTCCGAACATCCCCTACTGAAGATTTTCTGTTTCGAAAAATTAACTGGAGCAGGGACAAAAGCTTTGCTTTCTGCCCACCAAGTCGCTTAATGAGGGTGGTTAAATTCTCTTGCCTGTATAGCAAACACCCCATTCTTTGTACAAATAACAGATCCCCACTAGAAGAAACCTTCCCATTTCAAGAGTGCTCCTTGCAGCTCATGTCCTGCCCCTGCCAGGGGGAGCCACAGGAACCTCCCAGTCCCTGGAAGCACTGGCTAACCCCTGGATCTTCACTGGAAGAAGATATAACTCTACTGTGAAAAATGCTGGGGCTGGGGAGGGTCATTGAGACCCCCTGTGCACTGTCAGCAGCAGAGCCTTCTGAGTTAAACAACAGTTTCAGATCCTGCCACATGCTCTTGGAGTCTCCTCCAAGGACACCTTTGCTGTTAGAGCCACCAGCTTCTCATCCCCACTGTTGGTGAACAAAGCATCTATACAGAACTATGGTCTATTCCAAATACAAAACCATCCAGGCTCTAAAAGCAGCACCAATCACTGAGTAAGCCCCTGGCAGCAGGTGCCCTGCAGGCCACAGAAGTTTGGGTGGGGGCAAACAGGCAATTCCAGTTCCAGCTAAGCCTGATTTAAGGTGCTCTACTGAACCAGCAGATTTCCAGGCAGCGACAGGAGCAAGGCCCCGAGCACAGCACTAATTGGTAGGATTTCAAGTGCACTACAACTCTGCTCTGCAGGACTTCCTGGCCACTCTGATGGAATTGATTTCATCCTAATGCCTCATTGTTCATATTACGTATCCTCCTCCTGCAAATATAGCATTTCAAATAATTAAAGCCAGGTTAATTACTCTGTCAGCCATTGGGAACACTTACAATGCCACCACATGTTGCAAAGGAACCCCATGCAGTTAAGGAGCCTCATACTGTTTCCCATGTGTCTTGATGGGGAAAAAATCCCCCCACCCTCTTCTGCATTTTAATAAGTAACACTAGCTAAAGCATGGATGCTATGTGTGAGATTTGATGGGATGTCTGGTATGAGATTTAAAAAGCAAAGTTACAAGTGCTCACAACAAAGCAGGTCAGCCAAAGGCTCAGGACCTATTTTTCTTTTAGGGGGTCACATGCAATAATCTGGCATTGCCAACAGACAGCTGAACTTCCTTAACCCAGCCCTGAGAAGGGCAAGGGAGAAATACAGCTACAGAGGCCATAACAGCAGGAAGGAAGAATTCAATCTGAAAACAATTAATCGTAAGAGCAAACAGTATGGATTTACCAAATACACTTGCAAGCTGGAAATCAGGATGTCCCAGCCAGCAGAGCTATCACATGTTTAAACAGCCTTCCACAAAACAACAGCTTTACACATGAAGCAGTGCCAGTCAGTGAAAGTGAATATACGAGCAACTAGAAGTGACAGCAGGGAAGCTTACTTTCACAGCCTGAGATATCCTTCTAGTCTTAGTTTTAAGTTCTTAAGTACTCCATATGTCCCAGCAGATTTACTGGGACATTTTTCACATACTCACCTCCCCCAGACACCAATGTCTCAGAGCTCAAGCATTTAACAACAGGGAAGCAGTTCACTCTCTAGGTTTTTGATCTACCCATCATCCAAACCAGAGAGATGAAAGCATTTCTGCTCTCTGGGAAGCACAGCTACTACTTACTCAGGATTTCTACAGATAAAATATCTGGAACTACACAAAAAATTTCAAAGTCACAGTAAGCACTTTGTAAGGCTGGAGAGGTACATAGTGCAATGTCTGTTACACCCAAAGCAACAAGTAGCCTGTGCTCTCTCTGATTTCTTTTATAGCCTGGGCAATTCAGCAGGCATGCTTTCATTTGCTGCTGTCAGTTCAGACAGAATTTGTGCCCAGGTTCATAAATGCTACCTAAGTGAGTTTCCAACAGAAGTCTGCTTCATGTTTAACTAGCAATCTAAAACTAATCCTTGTTCCTCTTTCCCTGTTCATCACATCATTCGGAAGCTTGTTTGCACTGTCACTTTCGGGCAGCCTCAGTAAAGTCTGGGAACAGCCACCTTTCACTGCTAGCATTACAATTGGTATGAACATGTCTCTTAGACTGACCACCCATCCAAAGGAGCAAACTGCACCTTTTACTTTTTCCTTGCTGGTCTAAACTCATGTTTTCAGAAACTGCAGAGTGGATCAACAGTTAAGGAAACAATGAAAAGCACACTTTAAAATTCTACATTTTGTAGTGGACCATTCCTCCCCCTTGACATAATTATTTATGAAGCCAAACAATACACAGTTTGTTCCCCAACTCCATCATGCTGCTTTCAGGGATTGTTTCCTGGGACTCAGTGTGTGTATACACCACATTGCTCTTTGTGGTTTTTTTTTTGGTTTTTTTTTTTTTGGTTTTTTTTGTTTGTTTGTTTGTTTTTTTACTAAACTTTGCACACACAAAGAGGTACATCAGTCTTTCTTCTGAGAAATAGTGACTCACATCCTTTTCCACTTATAATCCTCATAATCCTTTTCCATAAACCTTGAATCTGGGTGTTGCAGTGACTTTGAGAGCAAAATCCACTGGTGATTTAACCTAAATCAAATTATATCCAGGTTCTGCCAATAGGAAAGGATATGTACAGGACAGCAGAATTCACTGGATAAGGTTGCTTTGCCTTTCAAGTGCTTCACCTTCCAGAGCTGAGTACAATAAACAGGGAGATACAGGGATAGTACTGTGAAATATGATTTTATTGTACAAGGAGTTTAATAAACCTGCAAGTTAGAGACAGCTTCCCAAACACTGGGAAAAGTTGGGTAAAATGTATAAATTACAAATTAATTACCTGAGATGTGTCAGAAAGGTAAAAGACCAGTTATACTCTTCAATACATACATTTACTAGAAGCTATCCCTGTTATGAGACTACATGCTGCAATAAGCTATGTGATCACTTGCTAAAGTGATTCTGTCCTTACAACAGAATGATAAAGAAATAGGGGCAATAAATGACATCATTGCTCCTTTTTCTATCTATGAATAATGGTTTATTTTTATTGTTTTGAAATACAATCTCCAGAGCAGGTCTCTGGAGATATTTAAGTAATATTAAAGGCACTATAAAAGACCAAGCTTGTAGTGCAGCTACATCTACCACAAGTGCTGGGCTGCTGATAACCTTTGATTCATTACCATGGCAGCAAAGAGTGAACCATGTCCCTGCAGTGTGACAAGTCAACCACAATCCCACAGTGTGACCAAACACAAAAATAAAATTTTCCCTTGATAAGAGAGTCAACATTTTTATCAATGCTGAAATTCAGTGACCACTACCCTTCAAAACTATTATGCACAGCACAAGTGTATCAAACCAGGTGTATGGCAGGATTCAGTTCCTCAGTTACAGAAGCTCAGGTTGATCCAGGAACTGGGAAAGCACAGAGCAAGTGTTAGCCTCTGCAGGAGAACATCTAGGTGTGCTGGTGAACTCCACCTTGCAGCAGTGTGCCCTGGTCAGCAGGCCAAGGGAAAAAGCCAGTTCTACCTTCTGTTTCTGAAGCCCCTTGTAGAGCACTCTACCTCAGCCCTTTCAATACAAGACAAAAATTGGCAAGTCTCTTGTAGTGACTCTGGGTGACAAAAACCCCCAGATTTCCAAAACGAAGCAAGTTTACAGTTGAAGCTAAAGTAGGACACTTTTTTTTCAGAAAGCCTTCTCCTCATTTGTAAATTCACACCACCAGTTCAGTATTGGTAGGTTATTCTGGCACCATATATGATTCTATCTGGGAAAAGCATCCCACCAGTTCCTCCTGTGCTCACTAAGATTATCATAATCATATTTTAAGCAATTCCTTAAGCACTCAGGGCATCTTTAGTCATTTGGAACTGCAAGCAACTGCAGAAGCAGTAGTGTCTTAATTGCACTTGCACTCCATATGGTTTAGCTTCAAAGGCACAGGAGCAGCCTGCCAGGGCTGATAGCTCATCCTGGCATTCAGCAGGGACGTGTGGGGTGCCCAGGGCACATTCAGTATGGCTTGCACTGGTGACACACTAACCGAAATCACCTGCTAAGCCATCAGCTTCAGACAGAGCCATTGTGCTGTCTCACAGCTTCTATACCTGTGGCAGACCACACCACAGAGAGGAGCACATTTCTGGGCACAGAGTCCCTTGCAGTACCATTTGCAGCTGCTGAAAGTGTCTCATCCTCATGATGTAAAAGGATTTTCTTTCCTCCGTTCCCTCTTTCATCCCAAGGTGCACTCACACACTCACACAAACAGGCATTATCAACAAATGTGCAATTAAAGGGAGATCTATTGTCTGGTTAGACTATAACTTCCATTAACCAGGGAAAAAAACCACGGAAAATTTCAGAAAAAAGCTCCATAATTATTCAGAAATATTATAGCTGAATAAATTTCTGAGACACAGCTATTAAGGGCAAAGAGACATGAATGATGGAGGATACTGATGAAGAACACAAACTTGATACAGCACAGAAATAAACCTAAAACTTACTTGTGTTGCAGGACCATTTTTTCCTGGTAATCTGATAAGCAGAATTTGCAGAAGACTGCAAAGTGCAACTAGGTTTCACTTCATGATAAAACCACATATCTTCAGGCTGAATGGAAGTGTAGGATCTCCTGAGAAAAATTTCAGCTTCAGTTCAAATTAGAATTTCATCTATGTTTTTTCCAAGGTTTGCAATTTGGGAAACAAAGAAGTGTTTCAGTTTTGTTGAAGCAACTTCACTATACACACAGTGACCTCTCACATAGGAAAAAGCAGGAAAAAGCTATGTTTCAAAAGAGAAAATTCACTTGAAGGGGCACAGCAGCATTGTATCATGAGGGTCACATCATTTTATATTCCTCTGTATCTTCCAGCTGGCTGCACAACTGTTAAGCTGCACACTAATTACTCCAGGCAATCACAGACCTAATGAGGGCAGCAGCACTGACCACCTACCTGGCAGTAACCACCAGCTTTCTTTGGTAAGCGACTGCACACGCCTAAGGGGAAGCACAATCACTTTGTCCTGACATTTATTGTTTTAATTGAAGATACATAAAACCTATTATGGACAGCCCCATGTGCTCACTGAACATATTTTGTGAACAAGAAGCATTTCAATAACAGCCGAGCAATTCATAGAGGGAAACAGACAAAAAGGTACCTTTGATACCTTTTATCTAAACAAAAGATTTCAGTTTGGGCACTCACCCAAGGCAGGGGAGATCCAAACAGCAGGACAAGCACCTCACCTGTATTAAAGTACCAATGGCTCAGAGTTAAATACATTTCACACCTAGGCTGAGCTCCATCTTTATCCCTTCACCAGCTGACTTCAAATGGTGAATTTCTGGAATTTCAGCCTTACAGAAGAGCTGGTCCTGCTAGCCTGAGTCTGTGTAAATATTCCAAATGCTTCAGTCTTCTGCATTTACAAAACCAGTGTATGCTTATCCTGCTATTAGAGCCAAACATGCATAAAAAAAATAAACTACTGGGGACACAACATTATTCTTTTACTTTATTTATAGGAACATTCAGTTTTGAAGACAAGTTATTTGACAGTTTTCAAAGTATTCAAGAACAATTCTAATGAAGAGAGCCTGATTATATTTTAATTATTTCCTGTTGCTAATCAGGGTGAGATACAAGCTCTTAATACAACGGAAGCCATGGTGAGATAGGGTGAGCGCTATCCAGATGCACAGTAGTCCTCAGCAATCCCTATTCCCTTCAGCCTTATTTGTTTAGTGCTCCAGTAAATAAGTGGGGCTTCAGTGGCAGCCCTTAAAATGCTTTTTTGGCACTTTGGTGGTAGCATATACCATCATCCAGTTTGGTAATTTTTTTGATGTGGGCTTTTTTTTTTTCCTCCTTTCTTTTCAGTTCTTTCTTCAAAAATGTCAGTAAGTCTAAATCAACTGTAATTAAAAAAAAATACATGTGCTAAATGCAGACTTACAGATAATAAAAAGCTCAGTAAAAAGACTTTAGATTTCAAGTCACAAAGGGAAGGGGACAGGTTAATCAAAAGCACCAAACAGAGGGGTCTTGTATAGAACTTGTTATGTCAGTCAAGCATGGGCAACAATGACCTTATATTTCTAAATTAAGTTTCCATCTCCAAGTAGACAAAGCAATGCTAAATTAAATGCAGAGGAACAGCAAGCCTATCTTTGTAAGAGGAAGTAATTAATAGGCTTCAGAAGAAATATGAAAAATGCATGGATTTCCTAGAGAATCCCAAAATTCCACTTTAAAAAGCCAGAAAACATTTGCTGTTGGAGTGTGCTATTATTGATACAATTAAACTTGTAAGAAATGCCAAGATGGAGTTTGTGACAGGGAACAGACGGTTTTCTGAACGGCATCAATCAACACGCATCTCATCATACACATATTGAGTGTAGGAAGCTTACAAGAATTTTCTTGTGCTTATTTCCCCTGAATCTTAAAAAAAAAAGTTAACAAAAAAACCAAAACGTATTACTGTGTAAGATCAATGAAATATTTTTTTGCATAAGCAGCAACTTGGCCAGCTGCAGTTAAGGGAAGTTCAAAGTAATTTTAAAAACTTTCCTCCCATTTTTTTGCAAGGTTTGGCAGCTCTAGAGCTCAACACAATGGTAGTGCCCAGCTTGTCCAACTTTTATCTAAACTATCAGGGAGCTCCCATATAAACTGTTTAAGCATAGCCCTTAATGTGCTCATTTCAGATTCAACTATACTTGCATATCACCTCAGTGGGTTCTTTTTCCCCTCTTTACTGAATGTCTGTTCAGGAACTGGAAGACATGAATTATATGTGATCAAATTAAGATGCCACCTGCCTACGAACATTATGCTGTGAGCTATAATCAAACACTAAGAGCAGAAAAAAAGCACTACCACCTCTATGACTCCATGGAGTTTCCTAAGGAAGCTCTTCCTTTTGATGCACATCAGGACTGTCTCAGACAGTACTTGTCAAATGGTGCTGGGGTAGGTCCAAAGCAGCTCCAAACACTTCAGGGCATCCTTTAGCCTGCTACTGCATAATCACACCATGGTCTGCCATAGTTAAAGTCACCATCTCAGGAGGTCACCAACATCAGCTCCTTTAACTCTAGAACATTGGTAATAAAAAAAAGTTTCCCAAAACATTGCTAAAAGTGTCAGCAGAGGTGATGGGGCAAGGGGAAGCAGAAAACAGTCCAGAGTTAAATCCAACTGCTGATGTCAAGAGAAGCTGAATTGCAGCAGAAGTTCTTCTGCCAAGGTTCCCAGATGCCGTGAGCACTTGCAGCATTCATCCCCAGGCATCTCTATTGTACATTCCCAGCTTTGTCTTTAGACATGAAAGGCTGGTTGCTTTTCCAAGCAAAGGAAAACAGCTTGCAAAGCTCTGAATCCTCTTCTGTCTTCTGGTATTCTCGCAAAAGGAGGACTTATCTGAAAGCTAAAGCTTCCACTACAGGTGAAGCCAATGCCACCATTTGCTGTGGCTAATCAGTTGTAATTGAAGTTGTTTTCTACTTTCAGATAACACTTCATATTCTGGGGTGTTGACACAGGTTCTTTCACACCCCTCCCTCAGCATTCTTCGAAATAATAGATTTTCTTAGTTAATTCGATTTTCTTGAGTTAAAAAGACTGACTTATTTCCCAGTACAGTAACTCAAACTCCTTACTGTATAATCAATGCTTTTAGATACAAGTATCCACTGGGCATTTTATTTCACATAGATACTCATGGGGTCAATTACACTTGTTCTGCAAATAACACACTTGAGTGTGATCAGTGACACTAGAAATTCAATTATCTTTGGTTTTCTAGATGAATCTTTGGATGGACTAGGGCACAGCTATGTGGCTAATTAATCTGCATACAGATCCATGTTTAGCAGATGGTAAAACTCATACGTGATTTCATAGCAATACATTTGAAAGGAACAATTCTAAATCTCTCAGTTTGTCTCCAAACTGGCTTTGGGATAGCCTACTATAACCTGCAACAATCAGCCAAGTAGCATCAACATCCAAATTAACCAGATTCTTCCTGCTATTAGGACACATCCAAAAATGAGGAGCTTTCTAGACAGTGGTTACCTTTGGTTCATTTAAAATTGTTTCAGAAAACAGAGTCATTGCTTTGACAGAGAACAATATTTTTCTGTTTGTTTGCTGATTTCTAGCCCTACTATTATGTTGTTAGTATTACACTATGCTTTATTATGCCTTATTATCACCAGTTATCATCTCTCAAGAAGGCAATAGGCAAGCAGACTAAATGTCACCTTCCTATAAGCAGGAACTGTTTCCTCCAAGCTCCATTCCATGTTTGCTGTTTTTCTTGCTTACTCTACATCACATATCACCTGAAAGTCAGGTAATTCAACCACCTGCAATGTCACATTATCTTCATTTGTGCAGCTATAATGAGAATACCTGGTGTTAACAAGTTTCCAATTTTCCACTTTGAAAATTTCTCAGAGTTAAACATAGACACATCCCCAAGCTGTTACAGAACATGAAAGAGGAGAGAAAGAATTCAGCAGCACTGAATCTCAACCATTTCCATACAGAGTTGAAAATTAACTACCACTGTCCCAAGAAGCCAGAGCAGAAAGGTAAGAGACAAATAAGGCACAAAATAAAACCTACTCTGCATCTTAGAACCTCATTAGGTATTTTCTTGTTAATAAAGCCCTAACTAGGTGCATTAA
>PYHW01009732.1:354362-397414 GCA_013186435.1 Turdus rufiventris | reverse complement strand
ACAACCTGCCAAATCAACAGAAATAAGCTGGCATTTTTAAGATGCCTGACAATTTTTCAGTGTCAAATACTTTCATTACTAATCCTCAATTGAACTGAATGAAACTGTGAAAGAACAGAAGCAAGGAAGAAAACTTGCAAGTTCTGGTTTATACCACCAAGTGTACAAAGTCAAAAGACACCAGGGGCTTTGCTGGCTGATCAAGTAACAATCCCACAGTGAGACATTCTGGAAAACCATATTTCTGTCCACACAAACCTTGGTAATGGCCACACCAATTCTAGAAAATTAGAGAACACTCAGTTTTATTATATGAAGTAGATACATCTGTGCCATATGACTTAAGGTGTAAAGTCTACCTAGGGAGAATTCAGGATAGGGGGAAGTGTAAAGCAGATGGCTTGACTTTTTAGTTAAAGCTAGTGGGACTTTCAAGAACCAATCTTTTAGTAGTCAGTTTTAACACTTCTTGAAGAACCAACACAAAACACATCCAAACAGGTGAGATGTTTTGCCTTGTCCAATATTTGGGGTTTTTTTGCCACTAATGCAGGATCGTTAGCAGTATTTATGGCCACAGGAAATTAATCCAGATGAAAGTAAGCAACACACTGAGATGTCACAAGCATTGCTAACAAAGCACTGCACTCTGAAACAGTGCTCCTTCCCCATGCCACCTCTTAATCCTTTTGTCCATTTGCTTAGCCTAGCTGGATAAATCAATCTACATTTGATGCTATCCAGCAATCTGAATTTCAAAGCTAATACAAAGACATTTTATTTGCCCGTGGCCATTTTTCTCTTACCTCTCAATTCACGTCAAAGAAGCAAAGACCTTTGTTAGCTGTGGGATTAAAGTCAGGCTCCTTCAGTTTTTGTTCTTAATAGGAGCAATCAGGTCAGTGGCTGAAATCTCATCTTAAAAGAGCCAGGTTAGTTAAACATAAGACAGAAATCCAACTGTTCTGCTTGACAATGAATTAAACTTTTGCCACAAATACTGCCAGAAAGCAATTATTCCCAAATTATGATGGCAGCTCAGAAAAGTTATGTATATCTCTGAGTTCTTTTTCTTGTGAGTGCAAAGCACTATGGTGACAGTAGAGACCACACCTGGTCAGCTGTCTGCCTCTCTGCTGACCAGCCAGGAGGCAACTGGCAGGGCTGAAGCATTTTCTGTGGGTACACTGCTGCACTGCACACAACCTCCTGCTCACATAGCCATACATCAGCAGGGAAAGCATCATTTTCTGGAGTTTGTTATAAGCTGAACTGGGTAAACAATAGTGGCTCAAAATATTTTGCTGTCAAGGAATGGAGTTGTTCAAGCACAGAATATCTGAAGTCATACAGAGGACTATAAGACTTCTTAATAGGACAGGCAAGATGAAGTGCCAGGGAAACTGAACCTGCAGGCACACCTTCCTAAGATCAGGATCTAATGTGGCAACAGTATTAGAAGTAATAATTCAGAGCTCCAAGACAATAATAAACAAATAAAATCTAACATTGGGAAAAGGACAAAAAAAAAAAAAAAAAGACAGTGGAATCTTTTATAGCATATTTTAAACGTCTTCCTCTGACAATCAGTATTAGAGAAGTTATTTCCTGTCAATCTCTGTAAGATAATAAATCTACTTTAACCTAATAAAATTTCAGATAGGAATATAATAAATCTGTGGCTAAAACTCACTCAAATTGAAGTGACTTTTTAATATATTTGGAACACTCCATGCATTTTGTGCAAAGCCCTGTGCAGAAATGCAAATTTATCACAGTTGATGAGGAGGCTGGAGTCTGCTTTATTTCCAATTTGGTCCCAAAATAGGTAAATTCCAATTTACAGTCCTGATTACTAGTGCCACAAAGGGGTAGAAGATCACAGTTTGACTTGTAGGCTTTTAAATACAATTTATTTTCTGGTGCCAGTTGAAGGATCTAGATTTAGATATGGCATAAAATCAAAACTAGGATCACAAAACAAGTAAAGAAAAAAATTCATGGTGGGGTTGTCAGTGCAGATTAAAATGCCTAACATATCCTCTTGGGTTTCTGACATTGGTTGAATTACTAGTAAGATTCACAATGTATTTTTTGTGCATTTTCAATATAATTCAGCTAAAGGTATTAAGCTATTCACCAAGAACCTGGTCATGCCTTTTAATAAATGCAGAAATATCACATCTTTGCCTTATGTCAGAAGGCCAAACCCAGTCTCCCAATACTGTGGACATGTACCACAGGTGGACAAAAAACCCCAGGCCACCTTCCACAGGGCAGACAAGCAGCAAACTACACAGACATTTCTTTTTTCACTTGAAGCTTTACCTGTCCTCGACAGCAATCTCTGAAGTGGCCCATGTTGTCAAAATAATTTTGTCTGCTATGCAGCTACTTGCTGGTAAAGCAATATTTATATATTTTTATATTTTATATTTACCAATGCTAGAGATGTGAATTACTAATCTTGCCCTCATTCCCTACATCCCTCACCAGTGATTCCGAGTGTTCAGTTCACCTAAGTGGAAGATTTTCACACAGTACTATATGCTTCCTGTTATGTAAGACAAAAGTTCAAAGGATTTCAGCATGCAACACCACAATATTCCAAAGTGCTACTTGTTAGGAAAAAACCATGCTCTGCATATACAACCACAGAAGAAACATACCATCAAAAAAGTGGACACATTATACCAGGTTTTGTATTTTAAGCAATCGTAAATCTAAACAACAGAAGAAAATTTTATGTTTTTAATGGTTTTATTCCAATCAAATTACAAATACAAGCATTCGAAAATGTACAAAAATAAAAAAGGACATTTTCTACATCTTAAAAATGAAGATCAGACTTACTTCTATATGTACAATCCTTTCGGTGAGAAAGTCTAATCAGCAGACATTTTTTTTCTGGTCTACTCTGAGCATTCTATGCCAAATCCCCTCCCCCCAAATCCAGCCACACTTAAAACTAAAAGCAACACTTCAAAAACCTAATACACTAAATGTCCCTGAACAGATTACAAAGAAACCATTTCTCACAGGTAATAAACCTGAAGGTGATAATGTACTTCCCTAATGACTTTAGGGCAAACTACATCCTGATGGATAGTTTGCAAATCAAGCTTTCTGTAGTTCGTTGATATGCAACTTGGACAACACAGTTGTATTAAATTTTTATTTTTTAAAGCTATTTTTACAAATTAAAAAAAAACAAACCCAAGCAATTATAGCTTTGTTGACAGCATTCTTCCTTCCCCCAAAGTTTTACCTCTTTAAAAAAAAAAAAAAAAAGTATGTATCTGCAAATAATTATAAAAAGCAGAAGAAGAGGTCTGAATCCAAAGTAATTGTTTCTTGCAAAAAGGATTGAAATGATCACCTGCTCAATACCACATTATACTGATGAATGCAGAGGAAGCACTGCCACAGCAACAGATTTGAACCATTCTATAATGTCTATTCAAATATTTTTGGTATCAAGTTTTGCTCGATAATATTGATCGAATTGTTTTAAGCAATACAGTTAATCTCAATGTTCTGTCATTCATTTGGCTAAGACACTGTTTTCTTTCAATGTTCTGACAGCTGATGCTTTTTGGAGCTGCAGTAAGGTAAGCATAGGTGAGGCAATGCTCATGTGAAGAGATAGCTACTTAAACTAACATTATGGAAAAACATTTTTGGGGGACACAAGCCCTTTTTCAGGTTTCAAATACAGCAGGAAACTTGAAAATTGAAAACAACTGCTCTATTTACATGAACGTGCCCAGTTCCTAAGAGAAAAGCAAGGTGACAATGCTTCAAATGTATCTCCCAAGAAGCAGGTTCTGTCCAACCTTTCTTTTGGCCATTCCTCAGTTGTCAACTTCAACTACATTATTTAACAGAAAGCTGCTTAGCAGGAGAACAGCTAATATCGACTTCTGCAGTGTCCAGAACACAGGCACCCAAGCCACAATCTTCTAGTTGCTACCTGCAACAAGCTAGAAACCTTTAATTTACCTGGCCCTATTGTGGACAGGGATCTCATTAACTTGTACTAGTGATGGAGATGAATGCAGGTAGAATACAGGTTTAACAATGACCCCTGCTTGCAGCACACTCACCTTTGCTAGCTTTCAATTCTGCTGCTTCTACAGCTTGACTCATGTCTCTAAAAAACTCCAAACATCTGCAGAGAAACACACTGATATCCCAGAAGTAATGTTCAGTTCTGTACAACAGCTAGTTCAGCATGACACAACCACTCAACATTTTCTCCTTCATGTCATCTGACCAAAAATCATCATTCTGTACTATGTGCATATGTACTTAAGAGAATATCAAGTCTCTTAAGTTTCTCTGGTAAATTTTAGACACAACTCATTTTTCTACTGTCATAAAATATTTTAAGATTGTCCTATGAGGTCATTTCAGCACTAACATATTATATACATATATTTTACTTGCTAAATATTTACTTTTTAGTTCACAGGAAAGCTTATTTTTCTAGAAAGATCCTGCTTAATTTTTTAAGCATTACCACAGAAACACAAATATTAATGTGGGATACTGTTAGCACTGGTAACATCAGGACATTCTTCAGTTACTTCACACTACTGGCTAAGATTAAATGACAGTGCTGATTAAATGACAGCATTTGAAACTGACTGAAGATTTTCTTTTCTTGCTAAGACATATGAACACATCACAGGCAGTTTTGTTGCAAACTGAGAAAAAAACAAGGGATGTATTTATTACCAAGTAAAATAAACTCTGCAGCATCTAAAATCGGAGTCGTACTTGGGAAAACAAATACATAGCAGTTTAAGGGTAAGATGCAACTTCACAATAGACAATCACAGAAAGTTCTGTTTGTCTCATCATCTACCACCTTCAACTAAGTTTGATGTAGACCTAACTGCAAAAGCAAAGCCAGCAACAGTCAGAATCAAGAGACAATAAAAACCTTTTTATGTAAGGCAATTGCTTCACTTTTAACGAGGTGGGAAAACAGTGTAGTTTATGGACCAGCCAGTATTTGAGAGGTAGTCTAGTTGTTCATTTGACAGAGAGGTAGGGCTGGTTGAGAAATCAATAGCTAAGGCCAGTCAAAATCATATCCCAAGTTTTCTAAGATGGAAAAAAATGTCTCAGCCTGAGACTGCTAACATCACAAGGGATTCAATTGTCTCGCTCATATCTATTCACTTGTATATGGGTAAAGTTATTGTAAAATATCTAGAGAGAATGCTCCCAGAGAGAGCCAGTGAAAAAGCTGAACTACATTTTGACATGTGCCAACCAATTAATACAGGTTATACAGCTTATAACTGAGAAGGTTAATAAAGATAAGTGGCTCTCCCCATTTGGCAGATCAATATTACTACAAAAACACAGACATACCAAAGACTAGAGGCAAGTCTCAAATAGTTTACCTATTTAAAATTATCTATACAATTTCTTCACACGTGAAAAAAAACCCCTATTATCTTAGAGATGAAAACCAACAAGACATGAGGGTCATATATTCAACAGATATTAAAACCCTTGTTAAAGACATGTGGGTGAAGAATCATACATAATGTTCCCTTGGATTGATGTAGACTCTTCCAGGTCCTGAGTTTTGTGGGTATCTGTTGCTCCAATTTTTGCAGTAAGTTTGCTGATAAACAGGATACATAGGCTGAAGACTCTCTTGTTCCTGTGGCTCTTCATCCCCACAAGTAAGTTGCCTTCCATTCACAGCTTTCTAAACACACACAAGAAGTAGTAAGTTTCATAGTTTATGTATAGAACCTGCAATTCCTATTCTTGGACAAACTTAAAGCAAAGATACGTGATCTCTAAAACAATCCTATGAATAAAGAAATAGGAACTTAAAAATTCCACTAACAGACAGCTAACCTCAAGTTTGTTTCAAATGAAGTTGGACTCTAAAGCTCAATACATCTAAAGAGCAAATCACCAACTACAAAAATGTCTGTCAACACTCCTCTGCTTTACATTACTCACCAAGAAATGAATGCTGGAGTGTTAAAGTATTTAAATTAATCAGCAAACGACTATAGGATATTAAAATGGTACTGCCACTTTTCACTTCACCCACACAATCCAACAGTTAATGAACAGGATGGACAAGTATTTTTTAAATTCATGAATACCCACATCATAAGTTTGATTTCATCTTATTCCATAAAATAAAGTTTCAATCAGGAATTCAAGCCATCTTATTAGTTACCATTTGCTGCAAGTTTCCAGCATCTCTCTCTATGTACTGGCTCTGCAAAGCAAAATGTTCTTTCTGAAAGAAGAAAAGTTACAGGAGAAACAAGTCAAGATTCAACACTGCAGAACAGTTTTAGTTAATACAAAAAACACCAGTCATCCCAAAATACACTCCGCCTTAGGAAGTTCTTAACTGATTATCATTTAGAATCCTTATTACAATTCAATGGCTGTTGGAAAAAAGATGAGGATCAGTCAGGGTCATCTGTCTCAGCTGTGTTCCCTCTCCCAACACCTTGTCTCCTTCCCAATCTCCTGGGTACACCCCAAGTCCATCTTCTGGCAGGGCAGTACAATAAGCAGAATAGCTCCCAAGTTATCAACACTGTTTTCAGCACAAATCCCAAACATGGCCCCATACCAACCACTGCAAAGAGAATTAGCTCCATCTCAGCCAAACTGCCCACCGTAAGAGATGGGGTCCAAGATCATCTAAGGAATCGGGAGGTGAACAAGTTCATGGGACCTAATGAGACACATTTGCAAGTTCTGAAGACACTTGCACAGGAAGTGACTAACCCACTATAGTAGAAGCAGTGGCAGGCCTGTGGTACCCAATGGCTGGGAAAGGGAAAATAAGATCCCACGTCTAAAAATGGAAGTTAAGATGACCTGAGAAACTACAGGTCAGTCACACTTCAGTGCCCAGTAAGATGAAGGAGCAGATTCTCCTGAAAACTGTGCTAAGGTATATGGAAAATGAGGAGGTGGTTGGTGACCATCAACATGGTTTCACTAAGGGCAAATTGAACCTGACAAATTTAGTGACTGTCTATGACAGGATCATAGTGTTGGTGGAAAATGGAAGAGCAACTGATGTCACCTACCTGGACTTGTGCAAAACATTTGATGCCATGGATTTGATGGGTGGACCATTCAGTGGATAAAAAACTGCCTGGATGGTCACACTCAAACAGACAGCTCATAAATGGCTCAAACTCCAAGCAAGGACCAGTAAGAAGCATCATTCCCTCCAGAGGGACCTTGGCAGGCTTGAGAGCTGGGTGAACCTCATGAAATTCAACAAGGCCAAGAGCAAAGTCCCGAATCTGGGTCAGAGCCATCATAAACACAAACACAGGCTGGGCAGAGAAGTGAGTGAGAGCAGCTCTGAGGAGAAGGACTTGGGAATGCTGGTGAATGAGACGTTACTTCATGGAGAAGCATTGAAATCTCCCATCTTATAAATTTACTTTTTTATTCACCATTATGATAGAAAAACTTAATTTGTGAAATGGGCTGTTTCTAAACATCCAGTTAATTGCCAAGTGCCTGAATTAATGGTTGATCTAAATCACACCAAGTAATGCCATCTAAGAAGTATGATTTAGGGTACAGTTTGTACAGTGGTATCATCATTCCTAATTTAAGTTCTTCCTTTATGCCACACTTAGTATAGGACCATAAATGGTCCTATATCTTTGCACAATTGTATATCTTTTTTGTTTTGTAGTTCCTTCTTTTCCCAACAGTCTCACAGTGGTAGCAACACCACAAAATAGCTAGGTTGCTGATCTTTGTGCAAAAGTCCCTCCACAACAAGTATTTGTACAGGTAGGTAACATTTGCAGGGGTCATAAACCCATATTCTTACCTTCAAGAATTATTTTAAAGATAATCCAATCTCAGTAATATCTCATACTTTCTTACTTTCTCCTCTTTCCACATTTGTTTAGATAAAATTTTGAAGCAATTTTGAGTTAAGTTTAAATATGACCCCCAAATGCCTTGTAAAATTACTTTAAAAATAGTCTAATATTCCCTAACCTTCTCCGCTCCTCCAACAGTTATTTTTCACCATCTTCACAGGTCTATTTTCCCAAATTTAGTTTGTCAAACATCTCTTGTAATTCCATTTCAAAGTGTCCCCTCCTGCCCTTAAAGTCACTGTGCTTTTGCTTCTAAATCCTAAAATGCAGTCTGCATTTCTGAGAATACGTGATTTACCACTTAGCAGGCAGCATTGCTCTTTCATACCTGAACTAAGAGCACGAATTCACCACACGGGGAGGCAAAACAACAAAAAAATCTGCTTGCTTGAGAAATTCTACCAGCAGTAGATGTGGACATGATTTAGATACACACTGAAAACCAGAAGAGTCCAGTCAGTTATTCAATTAAAACTGTAAGTCAAAGGAAATCATCTCATACGGCATGAAAAGAGAACACCTTTGCTAGATAATGAAATTATACATTTTACAGCCATGAAGCAAGTAACAACCAAAATAATTGGTTTCTGTCAAACAAAACTGGTGCTGAGCTACACAGTCTGTGTCTTCCTGCATAGAAGCAATCTGGGGCTCTGCGCTTGGATTCCTAACAGAAGTTTGCATTGTCCTACCATTACATTTTGCGGTTTCATAAAACCCCAGTTTTACTCTACGAATTCTCCTTGAACAGTTCTTCAAATAGCTAAAACCAATTATCTCACCAAAAACTTCATTTTACCTTTTCTGATTCTTTCCAATTTAGAAATCCCATTACAAAGGCATCCACTAACAAAAAAAAAGCTTGTGCCTCATTCTAACCCCTATCTGGCAATTTTTTTCCCTATTGCAAGGTCCTTTATCAATACAGATGATTTTAGTGATGCACATTTTGTGTTCCCATCCATTCAATCTTGTTTGTCTACACAGTTCTTTGGTTTAAGGTAAATTATAACAATTATATTTCTTTTTTCATCAAGGAAGAGACATTCCCACCTGTATGAAAAGCACTGGGAAAAGAACTAGAAGAGTGCAAGAGAGCCATAATCTATAAATGAATCAGTATTATACTAGGTTTAAAAGTTCAGTGGTTCATGTTTTCAAATTTGATTCAGAAACATCATCATTTCGTAAATGGTATTTGATTCTTTTAATGGTGCTAAGACAACTTCACCTTTTTCTTTCCTGTTTTGATCAGTAATACAAACATTAAAGAGCTTTGCTTGGCTAAGTAAGCGAGGCATTCTTCCAAGCTGCAAGTCTATAGTCAGTCTTCTCATGGCCACAAATACCTACTGGGCTGCATTTCCCTGACCCACTCTTACTCCTGTTGCTACAGAAGAGCCTTGTTAAATTCTGAATCCTTCAGCAACTCTGAATATTGCACTGCATTGTGCAAAACACACTTTTCCACTTGCCTTCAGAACCACATGTCAAGGTAATAATAACTTCAGTTCTTTCACATTGGCAAAGACTGCCCATCTCAAGCATGTTTAGAGGAAAGTAAAGAAGCTTTTGCTTCTTAGCAATATATTGTTTGAAACAGTGAAGCTAACTCTAATGATGCTAAGGACTGCTGGAATTAGTGCATCCTCTTACACTCCTTTTCAAAATATTACGCAATATAGAAAAATTCTTCTTTAAGCCACTGGAATTCTTCCACTGCTCAACTTCTTCCTGATTTGCCTCAAAAACCACATTGGCAAGCAGAGATTCCTCTCTCACCAAGGATGTAACCTTCAGGCTGCTCACCACCCTTCCACATTACATGTAATGAATACCTCAGAGTAACAGAATAGCATTTCCATGGCAGTGATTAAAATAACACCTGGACAAAATGTGAGTGCTGTTGAGAAAAGAGTTGACAAAGATGAACCTACAGTCTTCATAGTAAATAAAGCTATAATGTAATTTTTTATCATAGTATTCCTATGTATTTTCCTATGTATATTATAGGAATAGTATATATTCCTATACTGTTTTCCATAGTATATGTTTTGGACTTCTGCCTCACTCTTTTAAGGCCAAAAGTGAATCAGTTTTTCACAGTTCTGAAGTGATTCACATGAATGGGTATCTGCAAATACCAGTACTGAGAAATTTTGAGTACTCAGTTACATAATACTGGTACATACTGTTAGCTCATTATTAACACTAGCACATAAATGATAACATATATTTAAAGTAAACTGAAAGCTTCCCAGTTCCAAGAAGTATCCATGAAAGACATTGGCTATCCAGTATTATCACAGGTCCAGAACACTTCCTTTTATTTTAATACCGTCACCTGCTGACTCAGATATGCATAAAATTAATTAAATACAGATTGCTGGGATACAAACAGGAGAATTTCACCATCATCAGTTCAATCTCAAATGCTTTACAAGATCAACAAAAAGCTACTGTCCATGATAACAGTAAAGATGACTGGAAAACATGCACATTATTTGTAACAACTTAACAGAATCAGCCTAAATTGAATAAATCCACTTTCAATTCTAAGTTATTGTGATTATGCAGAAGACACCATTTAAATTCACTCTTCATTACTTTGCACCTTTGTGCAGCCTATGATTTCCACTCAAGCTGAACCGATCATCTATTGTGGTTGACAAAGCAGTGACACTTCCCCTACAGCTGTTTTCAGTGAATCCTGAAGTTTACATCTGAACTACCCAGTGAGAGGCTCACCTAGTGTCTCATTCTGGGTAGGCAAGGCAGCAGCTGGAACATCAGGCAGTACAGTGGTGAGTACAGACATTTAGTCACACAGGATGAGACATCCTGACAGGATAAATTGTTTCTTTTTCCTCTTTACAGCTATCCAAATGTAGGCTTGTTACACCAAAACAATGCAACCAATCATCTCTTGGCTAAAGCCAGTATTTTGACATTTCTAGATAAAATGATTAGAGGCAGTATCAGCTAGGAAGACAGCCTCCAGCTCCAGGTCTTTTCAGTTCTGGCGTTCCACAGAGAGAAAAAGACAGGTACACTAACAGTGTTATGCCAACATCCATTTTTAAAATAAAGCCTAGTTAACATCTAACCTGCAGAGGAATCTTTCTCCCCACAAAACAACTTAAAACTCTCTTTATCCAACTTGAGGAAAACAAATATTCAATTCGGTCTCTTTATGGTTTTTTCTCTATTTACAAAATACATTTTCATAAAAGGTTTAATTAAACATTCCAAGACTACAGTCAGTTTCAGCCTAAGTTCTTTAGTACCCAAAGTCACAGTAAGCACAACCTAGAAAAATTCAAAGACAGAAGTTCTGAAGATGAAAGCATTAAGGTACACATTTTCTTATGTCTACCTCCTAAGTTGCTTTGTAAAGGACAAATAATTGCATTTCCTAGTGTTGTCATTTTGCCATCTAGCCGCACTACAGATGAACAAATAGCACAACAGACCATATTTTTTGATTCTATAAGCAAGAGAATACTTCTCAAATACTTTAAGCCAGAACATTAGCAGAATAATGATTAACCAAAAATTACAATTTTTGAATACTGTAGTAACAGAAGAAACAACTATGATGCCCAACCTGAGCACAGTAAGGCACTGGTTCTTTTCTGTAGTCTTTAAGGTAAGAAGACGAAAACCTATCTTTCTTTATGCCAACAAAATGTTTTCTACTTTCACAATGTTATAATCATCAGGTTGCTACTAAAGGCAGCAATGGATCTCAGAATAGCTTCCTGCTTCACCCAGCAACAATATACACAAGTATTACCCATTGTCACATTGATGACAGAAGGAGAGCTTTTATGAGCAACTGATATTTAGTGAGCTTTAGTAACCATCAATCACAAAGAAAATCTACAAGAATATTTCCAACGTTATTGAGAACGCCATCAAAATCCTTCTTAAAAAGTAGGTGAAGATTTTTTCCCCCTCTGAGAAAGGACTTTTATAGGTCCTTAAAGCTGCAAAGATACACTATAGTATTTGAAAAATGGTATTTCTTATTAAAAAATGTTTTAGCTCAGTATTACAATTCAGCACATCAGTGGTTTGAAGCACATTATTGCATGTGCTGAGGATGGAACAAAAATTTTATTAAAAACAATTACAATCTAATTCTTACAAATACTCATAAATGATGGAAGTTTTCTTCAATGTAAGCAGAGCTAAAAAATCTGACTGATAAATTTAATATCAACACACACGCAAAAGACACTTTAGGGACCGTAGCAGGGATCTACGACTGGTTTATTCTATGAAGTGTAATAATCAATGACATTAGCTGAAGTCATCTCTTAAGAACAGACTTCTTCTATAATGCCTACTGCAAGAGAAGCCTGAATTCACCTGGAGTTTCCCAAACAGTCCAATGCCCCTCAAAACCATGTTGCAAGGAATAATATAGCCCTACCCCTCCTTGCTCCCCACGCATTCAAACTGTTTCATCTGCTAGAATCAGCTTTCCAGTGTGACCTCTACGAGCCTGTTTGATCAGACTACACCCACACAAACACTAAATGCTGGTAAAGTTTTTTTCCCTATTGCTGTCTTGCTTGGACAGCATTACTKTAGATGACAAGAAGCTACCCGTACAAGCACACTAAAAATTCAACTGTTCATCACAAAATTGGTATGGGCCTTTTGCTGCTGGTTAAGTGCAAGAAGATAAAAATAGAATTTACATAATTGCAAGTATTTAAAAGTGATCTTCAACTAGAATCAAACTCATACTTTGGTAAATTAGCCATTTCAAAGCCCAAATTCCAATCTATCATCACCCCTCAAACATTAATAACTCAAAAGAATGGCAGTTGCTACTAGCAAGGGAGCTGATGATAAGATCACTTTAAGTTTACCAAACATAATTTTTTCTCGTTATGAAGACTACTTTATAAAGCTATGTATATTCTCTCACCACTGAATTTCAACTATAGCTTTTACTAATTCAAAAGGAGTCATGTCTGTCAAAGGCTGTTAGAAATACAAGATGATCTGTCTACCAGTTTTCTGACCTCTGAGGATGAGTTTAACAATACAGATAAGAGATTTAGATATCACATACGTAGGCAAACAGCTCAGTTGTGAAACCATTGAAAGGCTCCATATATTAGCAGGAAAGCAAAATCATACCAAATTAACATAATGAAGCAAAGTTAACACTTTCCTTAAGTCACTTTAAGATGCATATAAACACTTACTCACCTGAAGCATAGCTTCTTTCTGTGGTACTGACAATGTTCTCTCCTCAAATGAGGCTGGTTTGTGAGTGGGCGGCAGATCAATCCTGTAGTAAAGAGGGAATGAACATGACACATCATGTTTGTGAAGTCCAAATGAGTGGTCAGACATTAACTGCCAAATCACCCAACACCCAGTACTCAGGGACAAACACCTTTCAGCCAGCAATGACTCAGATGTGATAAATTGTAATGGAACTTGTCTACCACCAGCTATTATTCAGCCACACACTTTTTTGTAGAAAAGCCCCACTCAGAACTTGTAATTTATTGCATCCTGCGGTAGTCAGACTGAACTTCCCCACACACACTCCAACTAAGGAGGATTAGAAACTACTGATATCTAACACTGTTTCCAAGTTATGAGATACAGCTTAAACAATATTTTTAAGTGTAGTCTTTCCTTAAAAAGCCTTTGAGAAAACCTTACTAGCAAGACTTTTTCTATTTTAACTTTCTGAGTGAAAGCAAATGATTATAAAAAAATTTAAAGGAGTAAGATCATTCACATAAATATGCTTCAGATACAGAATTTAAGAGCCACAAACAAGAAACAGCATTTCCAACCATGTTAGAAGGTGCTCAAAAGAAGACTTTTGACTCATCCTGCTAGCTCAGTGCAAATGAGGAAGCTTATTTTATGCTAAAGGCTCCAAGTTATTTTACTCTAGTTCTCGTTAACTATATATACAGACATAAATAACATTTCTCATTCAGTTTAAGTATTAACTGTATAAAGGATGTAAGAAACTGGATATGGGATGTAAGTAGACCCATATTCACAAATATTTTAAGCTCTTGTCACTTTTTTATGTGTGTTCCAAACAGGACCTAGACATTATCCACTTGAACTGATAACATCTTTTCAGATGTTTTTGTTTTCTTCTTTTTTTGTTTGATCGCATTGAATAAAGTAAACTGCATGTCTGTGCCAGAGACTTGAAGAAACAACCCACATTCCAGAAAGCACAACAAATTAGTAATTTCTAAGCACATATCTGTGGGAGTTTCCTTAATTTTACAAATGGTTCCAGATTAATTTTAGGGAGCCTTCATATATGCAAAGCATGGCAAATTTACTTGCTAGTTAGACCCACACTTACAACAAACTATCAGTCACTGGCATCAGTCAACAAGGAATTCTTCTTTGCCCTCCAGTTACAGCCATGAGTAGTTTTCCTTCCAAAAAACCACCAAACTTCTCAAGAGATAAAGCATTATATTACTTCTGAAGTAATTCTTACCTTTCTTATTTCTTCATCAGAAATACAAGTGTGATTTCACATTTGTGTACTCTGAAAATAGAGCCCTGAAATTACAATAGCTGAATAGCTAAATGAAGCCAGACACTTAAATTCCTGTATAGAGCAAATGCTTTCTACATATTGCTTTCAACTGAATAAAAAGAAAAAACCCAACACATACTCACACTTTGTCAAGATAGGCTGGCCTTTTCTTCCTTGGGGTCAGCAGCACTGTCACAAAGATGGTAATGATAAAAAGAGCAAGGACTGCTCCAATCACAGCCCCTGCTACAGCAACAGAAGATGTCTGCTTAAAGGGCACATCTGCAATGTGATAGCATAGATTACAACTTTAAGAAGTTCATATACTTTCAATACTCAGATAAGCTACTTCAGTGCTGTTCTGAGAAATGCTTCTTCCTTCCACACTCAAACACAAAGCCTTGTCCTGCACTAGCACTTTTGCAGTATTGCCTCAACTTGCCCAACTAAAAAAACTAGGGGAATTAAGAGAGTTCATGAAATCAAAACCTGATTTCAAAGATTTCATGGACTACTTTTATTAAGTACTAGCAGCATGCTTTCATTCTCACTTTCAAGGTAAGATGACATTACAAAATAGATGGTTTGCACTTACATGAGCTAACAAGGTATTAATTCAAAAACCCTGCAACTATGGTTTATAGACAATCTTTCTTTAAAAGACACTTAAGTCTGCAGAAAGCTAAAAAGAAAAACTTAAAATCAATGTTAAAAAAACCCATATACTACTAGGACCAATGAACATGCAAACAAACACTAAATACTTGGCTTACACTGATCAAAGCAAACCCTAAGACCACTGATCATATTTAGGACTTGAAGCTACAAGAACGTAATTTTCTTAAATAAATTTTAAAAAGGGGAGAGAAAAAGCTGTGGTTTTTTTCCTTTTTAAGCATTTTTCTTTTGACCTTAGCATTGTCAAATCCAATGTTGAACATCTCTCATACTGAATTAACACACTCGTCAGTCTTTAAAGGCCATTCCTTTCACTATGCTTAGAAATAAATTTTTAAGTCCCAAAACTGAAAAAGTTGCTAACATACTTTAACTTAAAATCTTCAATGCTCCAAACTTGCACCAACAGGCTCAACAAAAAATTTCACAATTGGAATAATTCATGTCAGTTGCACTAAATACTTACCTACAAAATTTAGGCAGCATACATTAAATAATGTTCTTATTTAAATTTTCTGATTCAGTAATCAATGTAACAGCCAAGAAATTGAAAATTAATTGAAAATTAAAGTTCTACACCAGCAACGTATTTCTAAAGCAGCCTACTTCAGCTATTGTCCAAATGCAACACAACATTCTCTAGTTTATCTGTTACCAAAGGCAATTTTGAGAGCCTCTTCAGCTATATGTTTTATTCACAGATAAAAACCCTGCACCTATATGATTTATCAATTTCTCAGATTTCTAATGTTTTTCTGCCTGTATGCTAGAAAAGTGACCAAAATCCCTCAATTAAAAGAAAAAGCCAAAATACAACACTTGCACTCTAATAAGGCAACTTCTGACGACTCACTGCTTATGAAAGATCTGATACAAATATTCCCCTGGGATCAGATTCATAAAGGTGTGTGTATATATATAAATAACTTGAAAAAAACACTCTTAAATAAGCTTTTTTGTGTGACTCCCCTAATGTTGAAGAATAAAGTCCTAGAGTAACAACTTGCAGAATTTACTTTGCTCCTCAAAGATGAATGCAACAACCACCTTTGGTTTACATAATGGCATTCCTGGTATAAGCTCCATGTGTCCATCAGCTACTATAAACTGTCCTGGCTTGGGCTGGGATGGAGATAATTTCTTCACAGGAGCTGGTAGAGTGCTTTGGATTGAGCATGAGAATAATGCTGATAACCCACCCATGTTTTGGTTCTTGCTAAGTCGTGTTTATCCTAAGTCAAGAACTTTTGTGTGTGTGTGTGTCCCACGCTCTGCCAGTGAGGAGCTGCACAAAAGAAAACTGGGAGTGAGCATATTTGGGACAGGTGACCTGAACTGGTCAAAGGGATAGTCCACACCACAGAACACCATGCCAAGTACATAAACTGGGGAAAGCACCTGGAAAGAAATATTGCACATCACTTGCTTGTTTCTGTGCCCCACCCCCCTATTTCATTATCCATTACTATTACTACTATATTTTATTTTGTTTTCAATTTTTAAACTGATCCTATCTCAACCTACAGGTTCTACTTTTGATTCTTCTACCCCCTCCACTGGAGTGGGAGGAGAAGGGGACAGGGAAAGCAAGCAGTTGCATGGTGCTTAGCTGCAAGCTGGGTGTAAACTATGACACATACATAATTGATAATTTTTCCTGAAGAATAGGCACATGAATCAGTGGAAGGGTCATCTAACCACTGCATTTTAACTAGCTATGTTGAGTTTACACCAGGAGCCCTCCTCTTAAAGTGAGAAAGTCTCAGCTAACTAATATACATTCTTAGGTCCAGAATTCTTGAAGAGGCTTTGGTCTTGTGAGTTTCTTGATTGCTTCATCCTAACTTCATGGTGCCTTTTCTTCTAGTAAATTCTGCTATAATGGTAAAACATCATTAAGTATTATACTTTCAATCAAAGTCTACCCATTGAGTCTCATTTTGGGTGAGATGACAAACACCCATTTTCTTCTGAATACCCAGAAAAATAGTAATATCCCAGCACAGTGACACACAGGAACTTAAGTACAATTACCACAGGCACACTTAATTTGGTTTTTTGAATTGCTTTGGCAAAAAATCAGTCTAACCAGCACAATGATCATAAACTCAGACCATCATGCCAAGCTGAACAAGCCAGAGAGCACCTAAGATGTATGGTGCCACCTACAAAGCATTCTAACCACCAGATGGTCAGAAATAGATGGGAACTGATTAACTCCAAGAAATACAGTCAAAGCAAACAAACACACTAGAATGAAAAAACAAGACTATTTTTAGAGTATGCAACTCCTAGTTAGTTTATCAGCTTTGCTTGAAATGAAATGTTTTGGACAGCAACCACTCCTATTTATCATTCTCTTAATCTTCTTAAAAGAATTTCTGAAGACACTTCTTTTATAAGCTTAGGGTCTCCACAGGGAACAGCCCATCTCAAACAGCTTAAACACTTTACTTCATTCTATCCAGCCTCTGGGTTTATTGTGCTTTTCCATCTCCAACTTTTCAGAACATACCTGTGAAACACTTTTGAACACTACCTATGTTCCAGAATGTAAGAAAAAGTTTATTCACACAACAGCCATTTGTACGTACAATCAATTCTTTTTACAGTAGACATAATGTACAAAACATTGCAACGCGCATAAGCCCTATCCCTATTAATAACTTCAACTCCAGAACATTTCAACTTCTCAACCCTTAGGAATTAAATATATATATATTTTAAAAATCAAAGCAAAAAATCCACAGAGACAAAAGCAAGATATCCCATGTGGAAAACTGGTTTATGGTTATGTTTATTTCCAAGTAACACCATCTTTTAAAGATGACATATCAAGATTTTATTTGAAGAGAGGTATCATCTCTTTATTCCAGAGATAATTTGGATCTGAACCCTCTGTTAGAAATTTCACTCTTTTTCTGGTGTTTGCACTCAAACTACAGATAACCACAATATCGCTTGCTATTGTTGTTGAGACTTTGGCCAATCATGTATCAGTACTCCATTAATCCAATCCCAAACTTAAATTGTTTAGGGATGCTTATCCATTTGAACTTCAAATAAAGCTGTTGTCTTAATCTTTTTTAGACACATGCAGTCATATGCAATCACAGTGTATTGTCTACAATGCTCAATACAACTATTTTTGTGAAGCTCTAAATGCTGTAAGCTACCAAACATCATGAGGATAGAAAAGAACTTCCAGCATCAATGCTCATGAAGCAGCTGTAATTATGCAGCCTATTTCACATCAATGGTAGCAGAGACTTTTCCCTTTTCAGGTTTCAAATACTAATAGTCTTATCAGCTTCAATTTCCTCAAGCTAAACACTTAAAAATGGCACTTATAAAGATTTACTATTCTACTTATGAATTTATCGTTATTCTGCAATTAATCTAAAGTTATTTCTTTCCTCCTCACATAATCAGCAGATTTAGTTTGGTGAATCTGCTCAAGACAAAGTAGAACTATTTCACTTGTCAGACAAGATTTCCTACATATGATGGATATGATGTCATTTTAAAGAACTTGTGAAATCAGTATGGATTATTTGCAGGGAAAACAAATCCACTGCGGTACAGAGACTGCACAAATCATCTGAATTCCTGTTTCATAGACTCTTTAGTTGCACCATTAAAGAGTGTGTTTTCAATACCTGAAGTAGCAGTGCAAGTGTCCACTTCCCTACTAATAATCTGAAACTCTGGTTACCCTCTTCAAAGCAGGCATTGTAACTTAGTCGGAAGCAGCGTAAAACCGCTGTTTTAACTTCTGGTCATAGAAACTCTAATGCTTTTTGGCACCTGGGAAAATAAGCACATTCACATTAGCCTCCAGCTTCGGAATCTATATGGGTGTTTTCTCCTTAGTTGTGTCCAATTAGCCAGCTTTTAAATTCAAAGGTAAGATTCCCACAAAGCCTCCAGAACAGGTCTCAAAAATTGCACCCTGTGAACTTGCAAAGAGCATCTTGTATGCATGAATGAGTTTTGATACCCTGCCAATTACAGGCCTAACAAAACACCTTACTGTATGTATATATACAGACACTAGAATAAGCTTTAGAAATCAATGACTATAAAAAAATAACTTTTCATCTTATTCAAATACAAGCCTTTGACCTGTGTACAGTTACTCCTCAAAATGTTGTTCATAAGTTAGTTTCAGTGCAATGACTTAACTTTTAAGTATATAGTTACAAGAAGGCTCATTAAAATGCTAAGAGGTATTCATTTTTATGCAGAAAAAACCCTAGAAAATAAAGCTTTAATTTTGCTGTAACTCATTTTAACTGGTAAAGTATTTGCTATATAGAAGCATTAAGTTTACATGGATGGTACCTAGATTGGAGTAATTCAAAGCCCCCAAAGATTTGATCATTGCCTTGGGTAAACTTATTTTTAAATCAGAGAACCAAGACAACCACTTTTTATTCTTAAACAATATTGAATGGCAACTTTAATTCAGCCTTTTTTTTTTTTTTTTAACTCTGACATAGACCAATATAAGCACTCTGCGTTAAAACTCAAATCTTAAACAGTAGTACAGCATTGGGAAAAAAAAAAGCAGCTCAAATACATTTTCCCCAGATTCAGTATTTCCATTGTGTCAAGTCACAATATAAAAACCTTCAAAAAAAAAAGTCTCAAAAAGTTTATTCCTACTCTTGTTTAAGTATAAACAATCTGAAAGTGACCAGCCAATGAAGTGAACTGCAGGTACATGTTTAGTTTTCAGTGGTTACTACACATACCACTCCCTTCGAGATATTACCGCACCATCTAAGTGAGAAACAAAGTCATCATCCTCGTAAAATTCACCATGCATAAACCCCATTCCAAATGTTCCACCTTCATGGTAATCCACTGGTCTTTCATAACGGTCCTGGTACCTGTTAGTATTGTCTATATTGTTCAACTCAGGTTTTCCAGGGTCTTCTAAATAATCTTTAGATATTAAGTTCATTGGGTGCTTTGTTTCTTTTTTTATACTGCCAGGGTAAGAACCCATATCATCTGACTGAAGAACATCTATTTGGGACTCTTTTTGCATATCTGATGGTGGAATGTAGCTCTTAGCAAAGTAGTCACCGCGGAACGTCTTCCTTCTCTTATAGTAGACAGCTCCAACCAGAGTACCAAGAAGTAACAGCAAAAGAACCCCACCCACCACACAACCGACGACGATACCCCAAGTGTCGTCCTGCTTTGTTGGCAAGGTTGATGTTGGGAAATTTATTATTCTAGGTTCTGTTGCTAAACCTGTGGTGCCATCAGTCGAAGGATGCCAGGGAACCGTGGGCAGTCGAGTGGTAGTAGTAGGAGGATCTAATGGAAAGAGCAAAGAAGTAGACAAGACACAGAAAAGGCACAGAATGTCAATGCGAGCTAAATCAGTTAAGGGTTTATAAGAAAGCAAAGTTGATGGATATGTTCTACAAGAATAGTTTTTCATTCTCAAGTTCAAGGCACTATAAAAGTCTTAAATTACTCACAAGCTTTGAACTAGCTTCCTTATGTACAGTTTTGAGTTAAGCTGCAGCAGGACAGAAAACGTGGGGAGGAAACAAAATGAAAATAACCTTCGGGTGGACAATTTACCCTCCTCAAAGTAAGGAGATGGAGTTTTTCCACTCAGATGTTGACTGTTTATCATTATTTACCTCCTCCAAGGAGGAAAAACCCAAGCAGTCCTCTAACTTTCCATCCAGCCACAGAGAATGCTGAAGCAAATTAATTGATTATACCACAGATTATTAATTGATTATTCCCCCTTCAGAAATAAGTCAGGGCATTGAATATAAGAATGAAAAACTATGAGTTGTGTGCTCAGTCACATGAACTACTGATTTTTAAAGCTATTCTCTCCAAAAACATTTGTTTCATTAATAAAACTTACTCGGCCTCACCTTGGGATTAGTGAAAGAAGCGTAGTTAAAAATGGCATGTATTAATCTCAAAGTAACACTTATGTTGAGCAAGGAGCCTTCAGGTTTTTAAAATAAAAAACTGGAACATTTGAACCAAAAATTATTTCTATGCATTCCTTCTATAAGCCATTTGATCCTTCACAGACAAAGAAATTTCCATTTTCATTCCTCAATATAAAAATGTAAACTGATTTCATGTCAAGTTATGCATGTAAACAAGAGACTGCCAGATACCAAGTTTCTCCAGCATGCAGCTTTTTCCTTTGTTCTTTAGGTCTACTGGAGATGTATGCATCTGTATTGCAGACAAGGTTCCAAGTGATGGGCTGATGACACTGAGATTATACCAATCACAATATTAGATACAACTCCACTCCTTATTTCTATGCCACGCTGAAAAGAAATTACTTTTTGCCTTGCCCAATCTATGTTAATTATTTTAAAATCCAAAAAGCAATTCTAAACATGTTATTATAGCTTGAACCTTTCAGAGAGAATATTACATGGACAGCCAAGTAGCTCATGATATCATGTTATTTAGTTAAATGCCCACAAGCAAGATCCATGAAAGCAGTACTACCACCACTTAGAGGCACCCTAAATTTATCACCACAAAGAGTAAATGAGATAGAGCTCTGTCAAGCTTTCAGTTATTTGACAAATCACAACTAAATAGCCATAAATATGACTTTTAATCTCACTGCTCAAAGACAGACATACAATTTTGTCATACTAGACAATTCTCACATTTGTCATGATTACTACACACCTTGCTGCTGAATGCAACATTTTAAGCATGACATAAGTTTTACACATATTTTCAAAGGGCATAATTATATTCCTGAACTGTGTAAAAAGTGATGGCTCGTTAGGGAGCTATACATAAATTGAATTAATTTGACAGAAGACAGAAAACTGAACAAGAAAGATGCACTATCAAAATGAATAAGAGGAATTATGATTCAGATTATGATTTTAGTAAAAATTTATTTAAAGTGAGTTTGATAATTTAACAAGTAGAGATTAAGGAATCCAAGTTTACCAGGGTTCTGTCTCACACACTCCTATGTCATGAAGTTCAAATCCCTCTTCCTTGAAAAGGTATTGCTTTAGACACAAGATTTGAGACCGTAACACAATTTCAAACAGTACCAGCAAAATCCTTTCAGGCTATATACACTTGTTTGGCTTTAATTAACTGGCTTTATTTTGCCTCTGACACTGAGGTCTTAAATCCTATCCCTCCACATCCACAAGTATTTACATCCTTGCAAATGTAACCATTGCACACGTGAAATAAGCAGAGTTGCAATTTTAATCTTATTAACATATTAGAAATTCAGTGTTTTACAAGGAGTTTTTTCCTTCAAAACTTCCCATTCATCCACCAGTTTTCAGGTTGTCCAGCTGCATTACCAACAAGCACTAATTAACATATTGAATCCATTGCAAATACAGGATCAATTAAGCATGTGTTTATATGTATTGCAGGAATACATATAATACATCTAAGGTTTATTTATTTTGGTAGCTTTTATTGTTGAGGAATGACTAAATTAAAACTGTCCCTTCTTGTTTATGAGGCCAACTACAACTAAGAATATGTGAGTTCACCTCTGATGTCACCAGAGATTTCTAAACGTAGAACTTTTTTTTTAACTTCTGTGCCAAGCAAGTTTCCCAAATAGAGAACAACTTGAAGATGAGGAATACCAAAAAGTTTTATGTCTACCTCATAACATTTTGCTTGCAAATCACATCTCAAATGCCATCTCTAAATCCAGACAATGCCACACTTCTCTGTGGCTATGAGAGACTAGTATTTCATTTCACTAAGTTCTTTCACGATGATATTTCACATAATCACTGATACATGTTTGAGTTCTTAATGCTTTCCAAAAAAACATTAGGGGCATCATTTAAATTTTGCTTTACATGGCACTTTATTCAAAAGCAACGCATTTCCTACTGATGACTTCCTTTAACACTTTACTTTGGACCCAATGTTTACCAGCTCCTGTCTTTCACAGATGTAGGCCTCTGTTGTTGCACAAAGCAAAACATATTGAAATATCCATGTGGCTCAGGGAGCTGAAAGTAGCAGAAATTCTGAAAATACTTGGGTTTAATTTAACTACATCTTGATTTCAGTTTTTGTCTCTTACTAGGTTCTGGGCCCTGTTCAAATCCTTATTACATGTACCCTGTAATAATGATGAGGACAAGCAAAGTGCCCAACAAAATTTCTACTTTTACATAGCTACCACCTTCATTAAAATAAGAGATGTAACTGAGGAAAGCAAAACCCAATTTTCTGCTATGAATACAGCAAGTCAACTGGCTCCTTTCATACACAAAGAAGCCAAGTTTTCCTAGTTGGTTTCAAAGCCTTTGACACAGTTTTCTGCCAATAAAAGCAAGGCTCACTCTTGACTTCAAATGAAGCCCTGATACCACCTCAAATTAAAGTACCATGGTCCCTGTGCACTGCTTTGTTTTCACACTCTTAATTCTTTTCCAGATGTTTCTCATCAAAATCAGTACCAACTTTCAACAGTGTCAGCTTGATATTTTTATTTCCCTTAAATGACTATTCTTGATATATTTTCATCAGCTCTCACAATACCAACAACTTATCTTGGGCAGTGGAATTTCTACCATTAAGTTTAGTACAGGCTTCCAATTAACATGACATGCTTCACATCCCAAACACTACATCTCCCACTTCAATCTTGCTGCAGTACCACATCCTTCAAATGTCTGGGACTCACCTCTGCTTCTGGTGCCAATTCAAAGACAACAATAAGCCAAGTGTCAGAGAGATGGAAGTAGAAAGAGATGGATGAATCATCCCTAAAAACCAGACCACTAACTTCAAAGTCTTAGGCTTAAGTCCTGTCTTGGTATTATCAGCTTATCATGGTAAAAAAAAAAGATCAACTAGAGAACACAATATCCTTACACCATAAACCATAAATACTATGAAGTATTTGAGAGGCAAAGTGACCTACAACAGGTAAGCAAATTCAATACTGGCATAATTTCATTGGGCTAAAATTTGCTAAGCAGTACAGAAACAATTTTAGAAGGAAAGGTTCCTTGGAGAGTTATGTATTAACACAGACAATCAAAGTCTGTCTGGTTCCAAAAGCCACAACAGAGTGGTCAAAAATACTTCTACCTACTTGAAAAAAAAAATCAATCCCACATCATTCAAGATGCAAATATCCCCTTTTTTTGCCTCTGACAAGACAAGAGCCAGTTATCAATTACTTGTAATCCAGAAGTGAGCTGGCTTTGCACAAATTACAAGATCTCTCTTTGCACATGTCATTTTATTGAGTGGCAAATAGCTGCCTGTGTATGTATTACTTTTGTATGTTTGCACAGATACATTCATACTACTGTTGCTGTTCTTGCTAAATTCTCTTCAGATGTTAAGTACTTAAAAATTAAATAATTCTGTGCAGCTAGATCTTAAAAATTGTCTCTCTCTTTCAACTGCTGAAAAGCTTATGCAGCAACTCCTTTATGACAGCAGGGACAGTCAGCTTCACAAAGAAGACTCTGAATGTCTGAGTGTAAATGATTTGGAAATTTATCATTCTTTCCGTGTCCAACCATTGCTACTCTCATGTCAAGTAATTGGTGAGGACACTGCGTAAGTCTCCCCACAGTGTCTTGCCTACAAAGGTTCCACACTGGAGCTATACATTTTCCTGAGGATTATTTTCAGTGTGTGCTCCCCCACCTCTATTTTGGCAGCATAATACTAAGATTGGTACCAATTCCTCTCATCAACAATCCACTTTCAAAGTTCACTGTGCTTTTGTGGTTGCTAGCTGGGATTTTCATGCATCAAATGAAAGATTTTGATTTTTTTTTTTCAGGGACACAAGAAAAACTTACTATTTATGTAACCTCTGGCATGGAAGAATACCCAGGAAAACCACTGAAAATCCAAAGCCTGCTAGACCAGGG
Organism: Turdus rufiventris; assembly: GCA_013186435.1. Classification (NCBI taxonomy): domain Eukaryota; kingdom Metazoa; phylum Chordata; class Aves; order Passeriformes; family Turdidae; genus Turdus; species Turdus rufiventris. The sequence goes on along the minus strand of PYHW01009732.1, from coordinate 372,356 downwards.
AACAAAAGCCCTTTGCTCAAGAGTAGTTTGTCAACATCCCTTCCAATGTGTAATTTAGAAAATAAAAGAGTGCCTGTATTCACTCTCAGAACAGAGGCTTGTATTATGAAGCAGCAAGAACTAAAACCAAATTATCAGTCTTTGCTGTGTTAATGCTCACAGTGTCCACTCTACAAGAAGGTGACCCTTTACTTACAAACAAGGATTGCTGCCCAACAAAGGCTGGCTTTACCTTTTACAAAAGTCATCTCTTCCAAAGGTTGTCAGGTCAGAGGAAGGATGTTCCTACCTTAATGCAAGTTTCACAGGTCACCTCTCTCTTGCAAGCAGAGAAAGGGAAAGTCTCAGTAAACAGCATGAAGGTGAAGTAAAACCAAGCCAAGAAAACAAAGTTCAATTCCTTGTGTAAGAAAAGTGAGTAAATCAATATTGTATGAGGAAGTGCTTTATATATCAAGTTGACAGCTTGCTTTGGAAAACTGTTGCTTCAATACTTGAACCCCACGAGGAGCATGACTTGCTTTTGCTGGGCAGCTATGGAAAACGTTTAACTTTACACCATTGAATTAATAAAAATAGCAAAGGTAGCTGTCTCTTACAAGCAATATGAAAAAATATTAGGCTTCAAACACCATTTGAGTATTTCTCTAATCCTATAAAAATGTAGAATCTTCTGAAACTGAAAGCTGAATTTACCATTTAGTTGCTGTCAACTACTTCTTTCATTTTTTATTTCACTTTAAGAATATTAACAAAATTTAAGAGCACAACAGGACTTATTAAAAATATAGCTTTGATTTTTTACACAATGAATATCAGGACCAAAACCAATTTTTTGCTCAGCTCACTTTCCAAACTTACAACACATTTCAACTTAATAGGTGGGGGTTTTTTTGCAGTTAAAAAGCTTAACAACTAGGAGCATGGTGACTGTTCAGAAACATTAACTTCATAAATCCTTTTTGACAGCTTCATAATTAAAATTTGAAAGATGGTGTGATTATACAACTTTGTCTGTTAGCTTCCAAGCTTAACTTCACATTTTATGCCAAGTTTTATACAGTGACTAAGAGAAAATATAGAAAAAAGAGTTAATTGATTATTTTAGCTTATTGCTCTACAGTACATCACTGCCATGTTTATCATTAATAGATACCTGGTGAGTGAAGTCTAATATTAAAGTGGTAAGTGAATTGATTATTAGTCATTTGCCCATCCTGCATCATTTAAGGGCATTTCAGTTAAAGAACCAATAACTTTGAAGTTATTAAGAGTTACAATAAAATGTGCTTACTATTTGTTTCTGAAAATAGTAAAGGTGTTACACTAATAATTGTTTCACCTCTCCCATTTTTATCAAGTCTCCTAAGTACAAAAAGTTTATACACAATGCTCTTAATCATGTTGTCAGCATGATCAACATAACACTTTAAAAGACTGAAGTTTACTGTCAGCTAAAACCTTTATTATTACTGGTGCACCTCAGAGGCAGAACCATGACCCTGTATGATTCTGCACTGTGAGGCTCAGTTTTGTCGCTCCCAGAAAACAGCTAAGGTTTGCTAATTGCAGTGAAATTGCTACAGTACAACAAAGTTGCTGAGCACAGCCCAAAAGCAGCGCATATAAACAGTGTCCGTCAGTTCACAGCAAGGGCCAACTGCGGCAGCTTAACTATCTCTGCACTGAGCCGCTTTAAACTCTGTAACATTTGCATTAGACTAGAATGTAAACCACTGCCCAGCCAGCCTGTATGCCCACACTGCTTTTCAAAAACTTGATTGATTTTAAGAAATATCTATGATTTCCTGGTTGGTCTCTTTTCGTCTGTTAATCGAAAATGGAATTTAAAAGACAGCCTTTAATTTTCATGCATGACAGTCATAGTAAGAAGCATGACGTCTATTTACAGCACATGATATTCACAGAACTGACAACTTGAATAATAGTGGACTTGCAAAAACTTCACTCAGAAATGGGGCTGAGAACAGAACTATAAACTGCTTTTTTTTTTTTTTTGAGCCAGTGTATTTGAAAGTTACATTTTAGTCAAATATTTCACCCTATTTAATGATGATATTCTAATTTTTTGAATTTATACTTCTTACAACATGCCAGTTTTTGTAATTGTTTTGAAACTGCTATGTGACCATGAAGTCCTCTCCATAGAAGCAGCATTAGAACCATGTAAAACATCCAAAAATAACTCACACAGAAATAGCTTTCATAACAATTGGCAGCACTTGAAGTCTTTTAAATTATATAAAATTTTAGTTTATTTAAGTAGTTTACAAGTAATTCAACTGTCTCAAATTACTTGTAAGTTTCCAACTAACTAGCTCATTGACTAGAGAGTTAATTAGAATTTATTGACTTTCCACAGTGGCCTACAGTGTAGTTATATCACTGACTGCAAGATTATCATTCAGTCTAAAGATGCAGACAACTGTCAAAAGTGAATTCTGACTGATGTGGTTTCAAATATCTAGTACTTAAGGTTTTAGTCTTAAATTCTCATTCTCATTTTAACTCTTAAGTGTTCATATGGAGTTTTAACAAAGTCATCTACATTTGCATCCATCATCTCTGTATACTCTAACAGGCCAACACATGCTCTGACAATTTGCTTAATGAAATGACTGAAGTCAAGAACTGACTGAAAAGCAGCAACACAATACAACAGAATTAAGTTTTAATTTTCATGTCTACTATCTTCCTTAAAAAACCCTATAATACTAGCATTTATTGATCAAGCTAGAGTTTAACCTAATTTACTTAATCCCTTATGGAAATCGGAACAATTTTTCCACATTTGTACAGAAGTATTCACACTTACTGTAAGTCATGCTGCTCTTTCACAGAAAAGGTGTTGGAGTAAAACATTAATTACATTGTGTTAATGGTACGAGGATGAGTGTTCCAACAGCAGACACACAAATTCCCTACATGGTACTAAGTAGACCAGCAAGAGTTCTGCATGAGGTATTTAACTTGATGATTACTGAAGATCTGCACTCCAAGAAAATGACACAAGTAACTGGTGTAACATACACATTCAGAACATAACCCTAACTTCCTTAAAACAGAGCATCTTTAGCTTTTCTAAATGTAGTTGTTCCCTTCCACCATCATCTGTTTTCTCAATTTATTACAGACAAGGTACTGTTTATTGCAGTCAATATGTCTTGTCAAACACAGGATAACACTGCAAAAAAAAAAGTTAGTTTAACAACTGAGAGAAAATAATCACCTCAGAAGCACCTCAACCGTAGAATTTCCACTATATGTTGCTATTCAAGAGTCAGTTTAATCCCAAATTGTGCTTCAGCTTTCAAATCCACACTTTCAACAGCTTTTCACACAGAAAATTATATATTTCATGCAACAACTTGCTCTTCAGTTTGCTAATTCAATCACTGACAAAAAAAAAAGTTCCAAGTTAACGCTATCTTTGCTAACAAGTGAGACTTACCTAGTATGAAGATAGTCTTCTGATCACTTCTCTGACCAAGGGCATTAGTCACCCTACAGACGTAAGTCCCAGTGTAGTTGTAAGTCAAAGGGCTGCTGAACTGCAGAGTATTGTTAACAGCCAACAATCCTTCAGGCCATTGTCCATCCAACCTAAAAGAACAGTTTTATTTCAAATGTATACATTTACAACTAGTTTAATCAGAAGTAGTTTAAAATAATAATACCAATAATCTAGAGATTTAATTTTTCACTGTGCTCTGACACTTCCAGTGGGCTTTCCTTCAATATTATCAGTGTACACCTGAATGTTTATTTAGTATTTAATTTCTGGACCAAATCCTTTAAATGTCAGATCTGCTAGAACTAGCAAGCTGTCTGAAATCATCACTACTACAGCTAAGTAAACAGGATCCCAAAAGAAGGAGGGGGAACAATACAACTGAAGCTCTGAAAACTAACAGCCTAAGAAGCACTTCTGCTGTCAGGATTAGCTGCCTGTTTGTTTGTATCCAGTATTTCTGTCCATACATGTTTAATTTAGAGGACATTTTGAGTAGAACTTCTGAGTAAGACTTCAAGCAGTTTCTCCTCTTCTGAGGTGCCTTTTATCATCTCCGATCACTTTTGTCTAAATTATAGCACTGAAATGGAATGTGGTACTTGGTGATACACTTGGAGAAACAATAGTTTAAAAAACAAATAATTTGTCAACTGACTTTTCTGAGTCTACCACTTCCCTGTACAATTCTGCCTAAGATTGCAGACGATTGTGTAAACACAGGAGAAAAAAGGGGACAGGGCAAAGACCATGGAACTATTCTAACAGGGCTGCCAACTGCCCATTAAACATCTGTGGAATTTCATGCCATTGAAATCCATTTTGATTTATGTAAGTATCTATTAACAGCTAAGCAGGCCTAAATCAATATTCAAACTAGATCACTAGATGACAATATCTTGAAAGCATTTAGCAAGCATGATTTTTAAAGTAGTATTGAACAAAAAGACACCCATCACTTTAAAACAGGTATTCAAAATAAACACTTCACAGTTAACGCTAAATGAAGCACATTTTTTGAAGATTGCTTGCTTCAGCCACATAAAGCTGATAAAAGTCATCAGGCACATATTTCATAATTCATAGTACCAGAAATCTTAATTTAAAGAAACATTGTAAAACTGGTCAACTGGTTTGAAAGCTCTACTCTAACAAAATTCTCATACACGCAACACTTAAAATATTACTAATCATGAAAATATCACTATCCCAAATAAATACAATGCCATCTTGGATTCCAAGGGATACAACTGGTTGGCAAGGTAGTTTTGCCATCTATTGTACTCTGATACCAAACAGCACACAGTTCAACACAGTACTTATTTCTCCAAGCTTAAGCTACTCTTCTTTTACATGGATTTCCATCCCTATACATGAAGCTCCTCATTCACCAGTACTACAGCTTTTTGGATGGGTTTTGTAGTTGCTCAGAAAGGCATACCAGGTTTATTGCAGAAAATTTGGATTTCCTGTAAAAGTTGGTTCCATTTTAAGTTTAGGAAGTCTAACTGTGATCTCAAGTCTGAATGGCTTTAAATGTATAAAAATAGGTTTATTTCTCCTAGAATTGCAAAAAGTGGTAGTATTGATTAGTTCTTACATATGTTTCAAATTCAAATGAGAGAAGTGAGAACCCAGTGCATCTGAAGAAGCAAATGGTACTGCTGTTAGGGGCTTTTTTTAAACATAGGAATTCTTATGTGCTGAAATTTCTCATCACAGTGATTTTGAGCTAAGCCTGAGATGGGGATGGCAGTCCACAGATTCATGAAATTTGGATGCTATGTAAGCTTTCAATTTTTTTCATTAGAGGCATATATAAATAACATCTGGATCCTTACTAGATTTATTGGTCTTTGCTCTACATGCTGCAACACACAGAGCTTTGTCTACCTTGAGCAACTAAAGAGACTTCACCCTGAGAGTAATGACAAACTGTTTAGGCACATAAATTTACAAGATATCCACTCACCTGTATTCATACAAACACATCTCATACTCTCCTTTTATAAAGCTGGATAAAACCATTACAACCAATACAAGTCATATAGTCTTTGTTTTCAAAACATGCATTTACTGTAAGCAAAATGATTATACCAAGCCACATGATTGAATCATATGGTAAGTCCCTTTTCATAAATATTTACCTGGTCCACATAAATTCCATAGGCAATGGATTTGCATCAGCATTACATTTGAGCTGAACATTTCCTCTTCCAATGAACCAGTTTCCATCATAGCCAGTTACTGAAACTTCTGGGGCATCTGACAAAAAAAGATTTAATCTATGAACAATCACAATTAAAAGTGTAAATTGTGTGTAAGAGCAATAGAACAGAAGGGTACTTTTTTATTTTTTTGAGGGGAATGTGTGCTTTAGTTGTTGGTTGCCTTTTTGCTATTAATTTAAAGACCACCACCAAAATATACAGACATGATACAGTTCCAAGCTAGAACATGATTATGAAGCGGTGCACAAATTGTTTTAATTGGTGTAACTTTCCCAGTATGTTTTCAGCAACCACATAGCACCTTGAGGAAGTGAGAGGACCTCAAAAAAGAAAGTATCAGTTTCATGTTTGTGGGAAGTGAGGAATGGTAACTTAGGACTACTACTGACTAAAAAGATACAGCAAAGGATCAGAAACAACCTTGGGAGAAACCTGGTAATTAGGGAATCACCAAAATGTTCACAGGTGCCATCAATAAAGATTAAATTATCTATCGCGTCAAAATGTGGAATTATGTTATGGCTCTAAAAAGCCAGGAGGTGATTTTAGAGAGGCCTTGGAAAAATATTCAAAAGCCAAGGAACCAGCATGATTTGGGATCAGCTCTGGAGCTGAGACAGAAACAGTTGCAAAAGCTAGTAAATGTCAGAGAAGACTGAAGAGCACACACTGCTTCTTTCTTGCTGCTGTGCACCTTACTAAGCAACTTCATGAGAAATTCTGAAATATGCATTAACACTAATCTCAGATGAAAATACTAAGACCAACTTGCATCCTCACTTAATTTCCAATAGGAAGTAATTCTTTTATTCACTGTTTGAGACAATACCAATTCTGTTTATTTTTACTACTGTATCAATGGCCATCCAATCTAGAACTTCAATTCAATATCAATAAAAAATGCAATGCTAATCACTATTTTATGCCAAAATACAATATTACCAAAAGAACAAAACCAAAATCAAATTCTAGTCAAATCAAAACAGCCAATTCTACCTTTTTCACCCCCTACATTTGTTCTACTTGAACTGACAGACTTCTGTGATTTAGGAACTTTAAAGCAGCACACAGCAAAGACAAGAACAACACAAAAATAGTTGGTTTTGTTCACATATGCACTGTCTAACAAAAAGGGACCACATGCCTAAAGTTTATTTGTCAACTGGTTTTAAGAAAGCAACATTGTAAACCTCTTTGCTTTGCATTCACATCTTTTGAAAGCCATACATTTTTTAAAGAAACCCAGTACAGGTTTGAATTATATGAGCAATATGAAGCTGAATAACAAATGCTAGGCATGTATGTTTTATGTTCCTGTTTCCTTATGCTAGTTAGAGTGGACAAAGCTTGGTGAATAATCTGAAAATAACTTACTGACTACCAGAAGACCTATTTTCAACTTAGCATCTCAAACATGGATCTTCATCAGCATTCTTTTTTTAATACTGCTGAAATTTTACTATAAACGGCTTATGGATCCAACCCTCATACTTACCCATGATCCAATATTAAAAACAGTAGAAATGTAACAGCATTCTAACTTCATGACTTTATTTTCACTACAGAGACCATAGGTTTTTACCCCTGCCTGACCTGCCTCGGATCACAGCTTTTTTATACAGTTTCCATCTCCTGTATTTTCCTGAAGCAGAAAGTGCTAATTTCCTTCCTGTGGAAGTACACACTGATTAAGTGGGAGGCTGCAAGATACATACCAGGAGTAATTACCTCACAGAATACTTACACTGTATGTCCAACACGTAAGGGTATCGTAACTCCTTTTCAAAGGCGGGATGCCTCACCACACAGGTTATGTGTCTTCCTCTTGCAAATCGTGTAGGGACAATCACATAGTGGCTCACAACTGTCACTGTTTCGTTTGGAAACAAAGTAGAAGTGGATTCCATTTCACCAAGACCACCTTCCCAGTCAATCTGTGCAGCAGGTTTTCCAGTGACTGCTGTACAAGTGGCTGCTATTGTCCTGTTTGCACCATCTATTAGAGGGTTTGGTCCTTTTGTTAGGCTGACAACAGGTTCAACTAAGGAGGGGGGGAAAAAAGGAGACTTAAACAAGAACTTAACTTCTTTGGAAGTGTCACTTGTTAAAAGCTAGACAAGACCAAATCCATTTGCAAACGCTCATGTTAATCAGATATCCCAGATATAAGACCATGCATATCTCAAGAGATGATAGCTCTACAAGCCTTTGTCCTGCTGACAATACCCCCCTTTGTCCACTCATTCAAGTTCAGTGCTGTTCATTTACTACTTTTAATGCACTGACAGAGAATTCCAGAGTGGTTAAAGTCCAAAACACCAATTGCAGTGTTCTAGTTGCAGTGTCTAACAACAAAGAGCTTAAGGCATTAGGTTGAAACTACACTGTAGTCTTTTTTTAAAGAGTTGAGATTCTGTTGCATTTTCAAGAATTAATCTATACTGTCAGATTGTGTCACTTGAACACTTCAGTGTTCCAACACTCAACATCAAGAGTTGAAGCTTTTCTTGATCACTATGATACAAATAATTTCCATGCTGCATCTTTATTATATATACACACACCACACATTGGATAAAGGACCTAACATGTACACAGAATTATGCAATTATATATAAATGAGTTTGATATACAAAGTAATCTATATATAAATAAAATTTCAGTAACAAAATAAAATAAAAATAAAATTTATTGTTTTATATATAAATAAAAATTTGCCTACAGATATATACACTCTTATGTATGAATTCCCCACAAAAGTAAAAAAAAAAAACAAATCGAACTCAATATTAAGACTAAAGAAATCTGCACATGGAAGGATGTGACCTCCTTGTAAAGCCACTGCTCACCCCACAACTTTAAAAACTTGGGGAACACACTTCTTTCTACAAGAAAGTTGTGCTCCTCATGTACAAGTCTACTGCTGAGTGCCATAGACTGAAAAACTTCCAAAAAATTTCCTTCTGGTTTAGCAAATCTCTTCCGGCCCTGCACAAGCCACCCACCAGTTGCAGCCCAAGTCAGAAACACTACCTGGTGCTTCAGATACAAACTGTGGCTGGGCTGTTTTAGAACGGCCCAGTTGTGTCACCAGCTCTGTTAGGGACAGGTTTGCAGTAGTGTACCAGCCTATTCCACAGTCCTGGTCTTTTGCTCTAATCTGCCTACTGGAGTCCTCTGAAGGAATGCCATCGCTACTCACCATAATGCTTCAGAATCCACCTCAGTGGATCAGCCCTCACTAATCACAAAGCTGAGACAAGTCTTGCAACTTCTGTGCCTTTCACTATCAGGAGAAAAGTTAGTTCATGGAATTTCTTTCCAATAAAATGAAGCTGACCCACAGACACCTCTTGTAACAGAATAGGGCAAAGTTCACCGTACCTGGCAAGTTCTCAAACTGCTTATACCTTCCAAAGATAACTGGGTAACAAATATTTTCAGCTTCAGCCCATTCTGTGCCAGGATCAGTTTTTGACTGTTTTCTCCTCAGTCAAACACAGTTTGTGTCTGAACAAGCTGCTTTATTATTTGCTCAATTACACTAAAGGAAAAGGCAACTATCAAATACATAACCTTATAAAAAATGCGTGTTTTCTGTTCTATGCCTAGAAGTGCTTGAAGAATATAAGTTGTTATGAAACTGAAGATTGTCTGGGCAGATACTGAGAGCAAATTATTTTCTACTTTGTTTCTCTGAATGCCTACCCTCTGGGATCTGTTAGTAACTCTACTGAAAATAAACCAAGAGCAGCTTTTTTCCTGCCAAGTTGCACACTCGCTCTTCTAGATCTGGAAGATTTCTAATACAGCTTCTTTCAAAATCTGATTCCCTGCTCTCCAGCAACAGCTACAGCTTTCTGCAGTAAGCTTGGATATCTGAACATATGCAAAAGCATTGTCTCATCTGCAAAAAAAGCCTTCAAAATCTAGCATGGAGAACTTGACATTACATAGCTTTGCTATTTGACCCACAATTTGGCTTTTCTGATTAACATACTGCCTTGTTCTCCCCAAACCACTGGTAGAGAGTTCTTCAACAGCTTCTGTAGTATTACTAAAATGCAGAAGTAAACACCCAAATTCATATTTAGGATTTTGTATGCATGAAAACTCTAATTTTTGCTGCATTCCTCCCTTCCCAAGATGTCCAGAACAGTAAAATAAATTAAATTAGCAACTATCATTAGCATTCCATGCCAAAACTGTAGACTCCAATAATTTCAGCTGGAAATAAAAGCTTGGTATGTTCCATTCCTTTGATTTTTTATTTTTAAAAAAGTATGCAACTGCGCAACTTTTCCTCCACCTCTTTGTGAAGGGATAGTTAAGAGTTCTTGTTTACTGAAGTAAGTTGTAGAGATGTCCAGACCTAAAAGTAGACTACTCAGTACTGTACTTTTAGAAAAAGAAGTCTTGAAGTAGCCAGAAAGCACAATAGACTAATTTTAGAAACCTACTTTCTCAAGGGATACCAGACATTTGTCAGTTTGAGTTCATTGTGCAACACTTTATACCATCAACTAGACACAAAGGTGAACTATTCAAAATTATTCAGTGTCATAAAATATACTTATTCCCAGTTCTATGTCTTCCCAAGCTTTAGTTTTTTTAATACATCACAAATATTTAGGCTTTTACTGTCATATCTTCCCATAAATTGCAATTCTTGTACTACACACCAACTGCAAGATAACTAAATAGCCACTTATTGAAAAATGGAAAGCAACTGCTATTACAATATTTATTTCTATAGTGTATCATTCTGGATTAATTTGTCCCAGCAACCAAAACAAAATCAGCAGATGCCCAGCTACTTATTCTACAGCCTTTCTAGCTATTTCAGTTATAGATTAAGAAGTATCTGGTGAATGAACTTGCAATTACAAGGGGCCATGGCATCTCATGCCTCACAGTGTGAAACATTTTTACTATTTTCAATTTGGAAAAGAGATTACTCAAAGTATGGGCTTTGGAATTTTTGGTGGCAATTTTTTGTTTTTTGAAAGTGTGATTTCTATATGCAGCTCTCTTATCCCAGGACCATTCAGCGCATCACATGAATGTGATTTTCACTTCCTCTGCTCACAGTGGTGGTGGAAGACCCAAGAGGCAGCTGGGAGAGCATTAGAGAAGCTGCTACACCCACTCAGTAGGAACACTGTGCTCTGTTCAGGCCAAATGAAAAAGATGGCAAGGACAATGCTTTGTGCAGAAAAGGAAGACACCAAACCCCAAAGATCTAAAATCAGGACCTACTTCCACAGAGCAAGAGTTCCGTATAAAGCAACATTATGGCATGAATTATACTTTAATATTAAAGACAGGAGGGCTGAAGCATGGAAGCTAGATGCATAGTTGCTCAAAATGTCTTAACTAATTTGCCAATCTGTGGTAAACTGCTTTTACTGACTCATCACCACCACCTAATTTAACCCAGCTTTTCCTACCTTCACCTTACATTCAACACGGACATATCACAAATCTCTCACTGCTCAAGTCCTTATACCTCTTCACAGAAAAAGAGCATAATACAGCATCCAGACAAGAGCCTTAAATCCTACTGCATTAAGATCTGAGGCCAAAAAGCTGCTTCTTGGTTTTCATGTACTTCATAAGCCTTTTTCAAATGCTTCTGTTAGTTTTAAAACTATTTTTCTGCACACACTGGGCACAGAAGGTCAGGATGAAGTTGGCATGATTACAACACAAACAGGATTATTTCCTCCTGACAATAAATTCACTAATTCCTTGGCAATAGCATGACACCGGGAATTGTGATCCCCTTCATCACAACTGACATGAACTTGACTAACTTCTTTCCAAAACAGTATTTAAAGTTTATTTTCTTTCACCTCAAAACCAGAAGCTTCATCTTTCTGTATACTTTATCCTGTTGGCTAAATATTGCTTAATTATTAACTTATTAAGGCTTTCTTGTTTTAGTAGTTTTTGAAGGGGGTTGCTTGTTTGTCTTAAGGCCAGTCAGTTCACTAATTTGCCATCTACTTGATACTTGTTATTGGCCCACAGTATTCTGTAGTGCTTAAGAACATGTACATCTCATCAAGCAGCACTTCTTCACTACTGTTAGTTAATCAGAATTATCTGTGTCTATACTGCCTGACATCCATCATCTTTTAATTCCCAATTGGAAGACTTCCTGCATTAGAGTGTCTGGGATGAATTCATGGTGACACATCTGTGACACACCTCTGTACATCTCATTCCTCACTTGCAGCATTGCTAAGGGCTAGGCTGCAGAGGAACAAGACCTACTTGCTCAATACCCATGATGAGAACTCCAACTTAGCAAGACAGGGTCAAACCCAGACCAAGTATTTTAAATAGTCATGGACAGCACTCAAGTCAGTAACATAAAAATTATGTCAGCTCTGCAAGCTACCCTCAGGACATTACTTCTGCCCTGAGACACCAGTTTGCCTCATTTGGCCAGCATCTTGGGGAAACCAGCAGATTGACACAAAAATTATTTGCCATTCTTTGCACAAGTTTAACAAGGTAAGTTTGACAAAACAAAATTTTAGAAAAGTTCAATATATCTGTTTGACCCTACAAGCATTTTCATATTTCTACTGTCTTAGCCTCTCCTTTTACAGTGCATTTCCTTAAGACAACATGAAGTACTAAACAAAGCAAACTGGCAGTAGGCAAAGTCACCAAACACAGCAAGTTTGTTAAACTTGGGGCACATAAGAGGTTTTAGATATGATCTTAAGTGACCAGTGCACTGTGGCAAAACACAGGGTATTTTATCTTGTAGTTATTTTTTTACTTCCTTTTGTCTTCAGTGTCTCCACTTTACAGTGTAAAAGCATCTACTACATGATTAAGTCTGTCCACTACACATAAGGAAGGAAACTAATTCCTTGCTAAGTAAGGACAGGGACTAGGAAAAAAGACAATCTTGCTTCAACTGGAAACAGCCTTAGCACACAAACTTTTTTTCCTTATTTAAGGGAGAATTTTTTAGACCAGTGGGAAAAGGCAGTCAATACATCACTGAAGATGATTTTAAGTTACATCAAGATTTAAATTACAGCTATCGCATGACTTAAGATTCTGATGAGCTTGGAATTGCTGAGTTCAAGCCAGCAAAGTTCACAAGTTATTAACTTAGAAATATATTCTGAAAATCACTACTTCCCCAGTATTTTAAGTCCACAAATCAGTTTCGAGAAGGACAGAAAATACACTGCTAAGGCCAAAGAACTGAAGTCCAACAGAGGGCTGGCTACCCAGTGGTGCATGCAAGTGAAGTTGCTGGTAAGTAGGATTGAAAAGTATCTTTGCAAATAACAGCTGGGTTTTGCCATTTAGAGGTTGATACAAAGTCCTGAGAGACTTACAGCAATTGGCAACCATCTGCATCAATGATGAAAAAAGCAATGATCAGAACCACTGCATGCCTGACTGATACTTCTTTGCCTATATCCAGTGCAGTTTTTTGTAACGTGTATCTAATGAAACAAGTTGTGGTCCTTCTGCTCTTTCAAATGTATAATAATAAGCACATGGGACATACATTCCCAAGTTCCTCCTGATATTATGAGTGCAAAATGGACACAATTACTAATGTTACCTGAAAAAAAAATCTTAGAGGAACTAACTAGAAAAGGTGAGGGGAGGTAGCAAGAGCTTCCCACTCCTTATTGGTAAAGCACAATAACTGAAACCTGAAGTTAAAAGGCTGCTACAATAACCACAGACATAGCCACCATAGCAGTACAGATTGGAAGCTAGGGAAAAAGTCAGCCATAAGACCACATGCTTTGTGCATCACACAGAATTTGGTCAAATTACTGATTTCAAATTGGACTAAGCCATATGCTCTGATGCATTTAATTTGCCCCCCCTTGTGGTGAAAAGCAGTTTAGATACTGTGCTACAGCCATCTGATTAATCCCATTGAGTATTCTACTACTATGAAAAGCTGCTACCAAAGACCAAGAGATGATCCTAAAAAGCACATCTGCTTACAGAAATTGTCACTGACAACCACCTCAGCTACAGAGAATATCATTTAACGCCTGGCAGGTGATACGGAAGTACAAGAGGAATACAATTGTAAGGAGAGGGCAAGTTAATAACAGGCTTTCAAGTTTCAGGGTAATCATTTTACTTTACACTGTAGTAATCCCCGAGTTACTTGCACTTCAGCACTAGTTCCTTATGACAGCAATACTCAGCCCTCAACAAGAGGGACAAAATCAGTGTAAACAAACCCCCAAGTCTACAAAAGCTTCACATTATGACTATCCACAAACAGTCAAGAACTTAAATTGACTCTTACTTCCTACAACTCCCAGCAGTCATCTAGATAGCGCTGCTTTACATTTACACTGTGCAAAGAACAGTTTGCATCACCAGACCCAAGCAGCGATATGAAATTGTCATGTTAGCAGCACATTTATAAAATCATAGAATTGCTTTGGAAGGGACTTCTTGAAGGTCATTCAGTCCAATGCCCTTGCAATAAGCAGGGAGGTCTTCAACTACACCAGGCTGGCTCAGTCCCATCTGATTGTTTCCAGGTGTATGGCATGGACCCTCACTGGGAACTCTCATCTCATCACCCATGATTCACTGAGACAACCAGATATCAACAGGGTTTAGAAATACCTGCTCTTTCTGAAGACCAGTGACACCTCAGCACTGAGGGAATTTACCAAGGCAGTGGCTAAAGCCAAGCTCAGCAGCTTCCCAGCACATACACACAAGTCTCTGGTATCAGCATTGTCTGTCAAAGCTCTAAAACTCTGTGCTAGTACAAAGCATTTGTTAGCATAATGCCTAAATAGGAACTGGTTATTTTTAATAGCTAGACAGGCAAATAACAAGTTCCAAAGAAACAAGACCCAAAAGAAGTCTCCTCTATGACATTAGTAAAAGTAGCACACCTGTAATGAAAGACCAGCAAACACGTTGTGCATTTTCTTTGGGTTAAATGGTAAAATATAACTTACTAGTAAGTTTCCAGAATTTTCCTTTCAAAAAGAAGTTGACTTACCTAACACTGTTACAGTTGTTGATGACTGTGTATTTCCAAGTGGGAATGTAACTGCCTTGCAAACATATTCTCCTGCATCAGAAAAGCTTACATTTTTTAAGATGATTGTTGCATCAGTAAGTGAGTAGTTTTTAAATGCCACTCTTCCTTGATAATCTCCTTGAACAGATATTCCATATTCAGGGTGATGAACAGCAATAGTCTGTGAACTTTTACCATATATCTTCTCCCAAGAAACTTGTGTTATTGTCTCGTTTACATCAATTATGCATTTCAGTGCAACCTTCTTCCCCCAAACTGCTGTCACATGTGGATCAACAACTGGTCCAGCTAAGGCACCTAAAAACAAAGCAATTGTTAGTTGCTACACATAAAGTTGCATTGTTTGGTTTTCACAGTAAGCCTTCTTCCATAATTAGCTCACCTTTTTAGACAAAAAATGCTGCTTTTTTTCTGAAAAACTAATTCACAACAGTGTGGAAATACTACAGAAATGTATTTCAAGCAAAACCATCAAATCTAGGCACAGATCAATTATTTTTCAGAGAACACTAGCACTAATACACAACTTCATATAAAAATGGCCTGGCAATTTTGTAACTGGTGCAACAGCCTTCTGGGAAATTAACTAGATATGAACATTTAGTGAATTCAGATTTACCAAAAAAACCCCAAGACATGGTACTTTTGAGCTAAGTAGGAGTAAGTGAAATTCTAGCTCTTACCATACCAGTAAATACTTAGAAAGCAAAGCAACAATTAAAAAAACCCCAAAAAAATCCCCTACCAAAATCCCACAAACCACTCCACATTACAGTGACAGTCACTCAAAGACCTCAACTTGGACTTTCCCACCCTATTTCCTAATGAAGACATTTACCCTCATATATATGCAATCTTTCTGCTTCAGTGTAATGGGGTGTCTTCACACAAGATCTTCTCTCTGACAGTAAATATGCAAGAGCAGGCATAGTCTAGTGCTTGCTTAGGATTCTATGTATTCACGTTAAATACCTAAAATGCTTTCCACTGTAGAATTACATTCTGAGCTCAGCATTTTACACCACCTTCCTTTCAAAAAAGGAAATCTACTAGGACAAAACAGTTCAATACACCACAGGTTCACCTTTTTTTTTTTTTTGCTAAACAGATGCTCCAGCAACTTCACTCATTAATCCTCTCAGAGCAAACTAACCTGATGAAAAAGAACCAAAATCTTAGTCTACAATGTATTTCTTCTTCCTGTGCTCAGATTTTAAGAGCTATTTCAAATGCTCTGATTCTCTATTCTGCTACCAAATCAGCACTCAAGCTGTTACTGAGGAAGTTCACCAATGAAGCTAAAGTATAAATTTTATTAGCCCCATTCTCATAAGCATGAATAAGTCATCCAACCTGAACATGAGCTACCTTATCACTCACCAAGTTCACACAAAAGGCAAGCCATGTGCTCAGGAAAGAATTCTTTATATGTCTTTATCTACGAATCCATTGTTAAAAGCTTTCTGCTTCCCATCAATTGATTTTTCATTGTTCAAACCACTTCTGAGTCAATGAAGTCACCCAAAAAGTGATTTAGCTATGGATATCTTTAGTATAAAACTAACAACTAACATCAATAGTATGAACACCCAAAGCTACACAAATAAGTCAAACTAAGCCAGAAATGAGGGCCAGTATTGTTGATACATTGGCCACTAAGCAGGGCTGGTGAGGGGACAAAAAACAGCAAGTTTAAAAAAAAACTCAAAACATTCATATACATAATATCTGCCATGACAAGTAGTACAAGAACACTGTCTATTCTCCTCATGTCTCTTACTTAACACATTACTGTGACAGACACAACTATTTGCAAACCAGCATGCAGAGTTCTGCCCAAACTTCATCTCCTTTGAGACTTGCCATTGATACATTTACACATAAGGTGCAATGTTCCTTAAAAGGTATTTGACCATTGCTTTCTACCTTCTAAATAAGCTCACAAGTTACATTTGTGAAATGCATTTCAGAATGTACAGGATATAAATTTCTGTAATGTAATTTAAGCAAAGAAAAACACTTTCATTCTGGAATCAGCTTTTTGCAACAGTTTAATCTGCTGAATCTTAACCTATATTAAACTTTAACATAATGATTAGCTGTATATAACCCCAAGCAACGTAGTACAGAAATGTCCCACAAGTGAACTTACAAAAACTGCTCAGACTTCTGAGGAAGGTAACAAACAACTGAAAAAGCATCCCAGTTAACTGAACACATGAACTCTTTTGCTTCCTTTTATCTATTTATTTTTGACAACTCTGTTCCCAGTAATTGGAGGCTTTAGTTACATAAAGATGACCATTGTACATTTAAAAAGTCAATATTCAACCATTTTCCCACCAAGGAATACTTCTAACAGCTCATTTGTGCCATGAGAATGTTGTGTTCTCATATGAATTACATGAATGTTTTCAGAAGTCAAGCCTTTTCATTGATGCTATTTTCAAGATTTACAGACTGAACAGAACAGGACCCATGTGCATTTATAGACATAAACACACTTGCAGTTATAGAATGTTGATCAGTTAGATCTTTTTCCTTCACCTTCTCCAGCAAAGGAGACAAAGCTAACAGATCACTACTCCAAATTTAACATTTTTACATTTACCTCATCTTCTGATACATGTTCAGACTCCAAAGGGAAAAAAAAGAAAAAAAACCCTCACTTATCTATTTGCATCATTTAACTTACATACAGCTCATACAACAGTACATACACTCCAAAGTGTTTAAAGTACTAGAAATAATTTAAATCTGAAGGGTCAGTGCTATGTATTTAATTTGGAACAGTATCTCCTGCTTTAGTATCCATCCAGTTATTATTTAACTAGCTGTAGCTGCAGATCAATCAAGCTAATAGTTCAAACTAGCAGGCTAATTACCATGCAGATATTCAGGACTCTTAAAGTATTTTCTTTGACAAAAACTTCCACCCCAGTCAGTGCTCTGCTTACAGACTGCAGTTGGATAAGGAGCTACATGTCTCCTCCAAAATAACACATTTAGAGGCTCACAATGCACAAGGTTCTGAAGAACAAGACACTACAAGAGCTCAGCATTCAGGTCCTTAACTGATCCAAAGTACTGGCACATAGGACATGCACTCACTGTTTTAATGAGGCCTAGCCCTCCTCCTCTTGAAATCTGACCTCTGC
>PYHW01009732.1:330983-354312 GCA_013186435.1 Turdus rufiventris | reverse complement strand
TAACCTCATGATGCTGTGTTTTTCTTGCTTTTTTTTATATTTGTCCAAACTTTTACATATCTGCCTTCCCTTTCCGTTTGGCTCCCTTGGAATATGTAAGATTGCCCAGTGCTGTTTCACATGCAGCCTGATGAGATTGCCATCTCAAGCACTCTAACATGACTCAATTTCAGCTAAGTCCCTATGCACTAACTGATTTTTTGATCGCAGTGATCCAATGCCATGCTTGGCAATAAAATCAAGAATCTTACCTGTAACAGCAAGGCACTGACTCTACTCATGTAACTTGACAGAAAGTTTAAAGAGCAAACAAAAATATCTCTAAGGTTCATTTGCAGCATTAAATGCCAGAGAACTAGGTGCTATCAAATACTGACCATAATAACAATCTGCTCAACATCAATTCTGAATTAAGTTTCTACCACTAACTGAAAAAAAAGATTCTGAGGGATTATATGACAATCTTCTTAACACAACAAAGTATTCATGCTATGGAATGACAGGATACTTTCCACATTTACAGGCTTGCGATTTGTTACAATAAACAGCAGATTTTCTCTATGAAGCAGTCATGCACAAGTCTAATTATAAAAGCAATGCAGTTTGTTATCCACTTAACATCACACTTCTGGCAAGACAGGGTGACCATACTGACATTTTCTAGCCACTGATTTCCTCAACCTGACAACTATTTCCACAAGACAAAGCCAAACTACAGAAGAGCATAAAACTGAATTTCTTCCCTTCCATCAGCAAGTTATTCAGCTCATGGGTATAAGTGGCCTTAGCACACACCTGTGGCATGGAGCTGAGAAGGGTTCCAATCAAGAATGGAGCAAAACAACAACAACATCCCATTTCACTGACAGCAAATTGCTATGTCAGCAGAACTTCTTATGGAACATTCTTAAGGTCATTATTGTTTGGTCAGTTTAATTTCAGCTGACATCAGAAATCTTATTCTTGCAGTCCTCCTCCTCCTGTACCAGCACTCATCAGGTAACAAAAGACCCCTACCTACAAAATCTCACTTGTTCTCTTCCTGATTTAACCTTCTGAATTAGCTCAATCACAAGTAGCAATGCAAGACAGGCAACAAGCATAGCTCCACAAATCTAGTGGCATTTTCAGATTTGTTTAGCTGGAAAAGCAAATCACTTTAAGATACTGCTGAAAACAAGCTGAAACCTCCACTTGAGGCTTTATAAAAATACATGGCTTAAATGACTGGGAAGAAGTCAGTGTGTCTCTTGAGCAGCAGGGCACGATCAAATTACTGTGTCAAAAAAAGATCAGAACCAAGGAATGGAAGAGATTCAAGATTAAGTAGTACAAAATGCCTCAACACACTTCCAATTAGAAGTGCTAAGCAAGTAATTAGGAAAAAAACTGTACTTACATCAAAGAGAGAGTGTTATAACCTAGTGTTACTCTCACCTAAGGATCTGCTTTGTCACAATCCTTGAAGTGGTGTGTCAATCAGTTCTTTGGGGGCAAGCAAGCAGGGACAGGAACAGCACGAGATGAGCTTCTGTAAGAATTGCATTTACAGGACTCAGCTCAAGTCCCCCCCCTTTTTTTTTTGTACAATATTGCCTTATTTTTTTCAAGAAGTAAACAGGTGTATTACTTCCATCTCAGGGAGCAAAACTTAAAACCTTGTTCAGTGTTTAACACACAATATAACAAGCACACAAAAGCCTTACCAGAACATAAAAGGTTTTGGTGAAATGAGGCATAGCAATTCCTTAGTCTGAAGCCAAGACTACTGAAATTCTCAGGCTCTCTCAGGTTGCTTTTTCATTTTATTGAAGTTCAAGGGATTCTATCTTGTAAATCAGAGGTCAACGTTACCTAATACCAACAGGAAACTAAAAAAATTATGTAACTCATGCAAATCCATCACTTGGAAATGGTTCTATGAACTTCGGAATGTTAACCTTCTACACCTGCAGATGGCCCAAAACGAGGTTCCAGTCTTGACTCCTCTAGGTGACAACAGTCTGACTTCTTACAAAAACCACAGAAAGGGGAACATAATTCCCAGTTGAAAATTACAAACTGAAGTTGCCCAAAGCTGTATCTTTTCCAAGCAACCTAAAAATCAAAGAGACTAGCAATGGGAAATGCATGAAGAGGTCAGTCTCAATTTCAGTGCTGTCTCAAAAGTTAGCTGTTGCTGAAGGGTTTTACTAACGTCAAGCTCCAGACAGACGGATTCTCAGTTAAGTGCTATCACAGGATGTTCTGCTGAATTCTGAAAACTCTGAACCTCCATCTGGCTGCTCCCAAGGGTACAGCTGACAAGATATCATACCATTCAGCCAGGAGGCTTGTGTTACTCTGCTCCTTCATTCCCCACAGCTGATGGAAGAGACTGCCAGTTGTCTCCCTCTAGCTGCTGAATCAACATGTGAATCTACACAGAGGGAGCAAAGAATAGAAGTAATTGTTGGGAAGGCTACAGCTACCATTCATAAGAGAGCATCCAGAACCCAGAGAGAGGACTCACACTGCCTGTTAAAAGGCCAGGTAATGCAACACTGGACAAAGAGCAGTCATCCTAGCTAGAAGGAGTCAAAGATGACAAAGCATGCAAACCTCTTCAGCTCCACAATGAACAATTATCTACAATACTAACACATCACAGAAAGCAAAGTAACTGATTTCAAAGAGACTTGACTGCAATGCAACATATAGTCAAAGAAAAAGTAGTCACAACTCAGAGTTAGCTTGAGCCCAGCTCATAAAGTCAGGAGTTGAAGCTCCAGAAAAGCTCTGCCCTTGAAGCCAGACATGGCTGTTACCCACCATTCTCACTTCAGAATGCCATTTGCACATGTGAACTGGTGCTTCTGTTCTAGTTTAACTCCATGTAAGACAGCACCTGTGCCCCTGCATACTCTGCTTCCCACCATGCTGAACAGACTTAGTATCAAGCAGCAGGACAATCCAAGGCACTAGAGAAAGTTATAAAAGACATGATTCATATGGAATTGGGAAGGACACTCTTAGAAAGCCAATTTTATAAGGTTGAAACTTAAAATCAAACTGCTCACTAAGGATGTTGATAAAGTCTCAAACTTTAAAACTTCCTGTGGAATTTTGACTTAGATCATATTAACATCAATGTCCATTTTATATGTTCTTACATTATAATATTTCATACATATTAACACATAGCAAATTAAGACATTCATGTTTATCCTGACACTAAACTTTCAGATGTTTATAAAATAGGTTTAACTAATAAGTAAGGCATGCCATGAGGCAGGTGGAAGTTCTGTAATGAATATTTCCAACTCTGTTCCACTGAATCTTCCAATCCCACCTCCTCTAAAAGGAAACAAGCAGGACAACGAGAAGCTCTTTTTCCAATAAATGTGCCAGGCTCAAAAGCAGGAATGGAGGAGAATCTCTCATTTAAAGTCCCACTCCATCAGAAAAATTAGTAGTAAGAATAAACAAGTAGTTCAAAAGTTATCCATATACACACCACTATTGCCTAACCACCGCAAATGCTTCCCACTCCCATTTAAATAAATTCAAACCCTTGACTATCAGAGCAATAGGTATAAATATGCCAAAGAGATTGAAACAAGCAGTCCTTAATGTAACTCAAACTCTAACTAGAAAGTTTGTTAAAGAGTTCCAGATGATCTAAGAAATCTTTAGAAACACAAAAGATGAGTCAATAGTTCTGACAAACAGATCTGGTGGGAAAGGTTGAAGTCCTCCTGTGTGGCATCCAGTTTAAACACATAACCAAAATATTTAACAGAAAACTGGAGGTCAAAAGGAGAGTTGGACATCTGAATCTTGGTGGGGCTGATG
This sequence comes from Turdus rufiventris, assembly GCA_013186435.1. Lineage (NCBI taxonomy): Eukaryota > Metazoa > Chordata > Aves > Passeriformes > Turdidae > Turdus > Turdus rufiventris. The sequence goes on along the minus strand of PYHW01009732.1, from coordinate 350,478 downwards.
ACTAATGCATCGCACACAGAGACACAAGTGAAGTTACACTTAACAGACCTTTCCCAGGCAGGCAGAAAAATACCTTCAAGCTGCAGTGGGTCCAAATTAGACTAGCAGCCAGCAGGAGCAGGTCTAAGTAACACTGAGGATGTTAAAAAACTGGTTAGAGAGCAAAGAGTGTTCTGAAAGCCACAGCAAGTGTATGGTGATTACATTTCAAGAATTGAAAGTGACACCATAGAATATGCTAATATAGAAGTGTATACTCTAGCCAACATCAGTGAAGCTCCATCTGGAATTGTTCAGCTTGAACAGCACACATCATGTATTAGCCATCTAGAGAGTCTGAAAGTGAAGTGTGCTCAAAGGCCGAGAAAACATGACCTACAAGAAAGGACTGGAATACCTCAAAAGTATTCTCATAAAAGGTAACCTGATAAAGGTCTGAAAGTACTTAGATTGCAAGAAGAGAATGCCTGCAAAGATTAGGAAGGAGATAAACCAGTAAAGCAGTAAAAAAACAAAACAAATCCTAACAAACAATAGCAGAAGCACAAAAAACATGCAACTAAGCCCACTGAAAGAAAACACTTGATGCTACAGAACGTGAATTCCTCAGGTGAACACCCCGGCCAAAATGACAAACCTCCACACCCTTTAGAAAGGTATGACATTTAAGAATTTAGAAAAACTCCCAAATTAACCTAAGCTGATCCTGCACATGATCAAGGATTTTAATGGCTTTGTTATTGTAGGAGTAACAGACATTTTTAGTAAAGTGATAATCCAATCTTGCTTAAAATTCTTGTTGGTCAATATGACTAACACATGCTGAAGGACTTAATGACAAGTTCTCGTTTCAGGAACTTACTTGCAACATCACATCCAATACACTTATACCACTTGCTCTAGCATGACCATTGGGCTCACCCAGACCTCACTACTGTGAGAAGACTTCAGAATACACTGCTTTTACAAGAGTAATTTCCAGTCCTCTTCCTAGAAACCTGCTGTTTCTTCAATTGTGTTTAAGACTATCCTCCACTTGCTTTGCAAATCAAGAAACCAACCCACTTACACATGAAGGAAACAAGGAAAACCCAAAATAGAAATTAATACTGATGGTAGCTAGAATGGAAATCCATTTCATTTTCAGTGCTAAGTAGAACTTGAAGTATGTTATGAAACGGAGCACCAGAGCTTTCAGCTAACACTTAGAGCACTTTCAGATACTTTTTTCATGCTCAGATCAGCTTGCCCTTGGTTTAACTCGAATATAGCAACTTGTAAAAATAAACAGCTACTTTCTTATTGAATGTATTTCTTATTTCCTTCTATTTGTATCCTTTAGTAACTTTTTTCAGTAGAGGTTCTTTTTATCAGAGAGACAGCCAGCTCCAAGCAGGTGATCTGTCCTCTCCAGGACATTTTTTCATTCTGATCCACAAGCAGATACTGATCCTTTGTCATGTGTTTTGTCAAAAGCTTGTAACTCCTCGAAGTTGTATATTTAACTCCCCATGAAATCTCAGTTAGCCTCAGTTTGTCCTCAGCTGAGTCACTGTGGTGCCCTCAAATCACTCCTTACAAACAAGTCTTGTTCTCAGCAACAAGTAAGATTTGGGAGAAATGACAGCCTTCAGCTTTGAGAAAAGTAACTCATTCTGAGCATGTTCAATGGTAAGTTGAATTATAAACCTTGCACTTAGACATAACTCTAATCTTGCTCGCTTAAAATTTATTTTAAAAGCTCAATCTCCATTTATTTTCAGGGCTGTGAGTTCAAAGTGATGAGAGAAATTCCATTCAGGAAATATACAGGAACACCTAATCATGCAGTTTTAGTCAGCTAGTGCTTCAGCTTTTCTGACTTCTATATATAAACTGCCTCTCGTGATACAGATAACATCGCACATTACACAAAAATTGACACTTTCTGGACATCAGTTTATTCTTAAAAGTTTTCAATTCTAGCAAATTCTTCAGAGCTAAGAAATTCCAATGCTGGCATTACTACACTTTAAGTTCAAAGAGGATTCCAATACAACATAATGACAGAGGACATGCTTCCCAACAGTGCACTGCCTAGTTCAGACCTTGTACACAGAGCTCCTTCAAACCAGACCTCTGGCAAAGCTCACAGAACTGACCATCACATATTCAAGGCCTTCTTTGCAATTATACAAATATATGTTTATAGTAATTCATGCACATAAAGTTTAATACTCTCCTCCACAAAGGAGGCCTCATGGACATCACTGAACAACCATCTACACTTCAGCTTGCTTAACTGTTCAATCCCTCAATTTCTTAAGGTACTTCAAAACTCTTAACTCATCTTTGTTCCAATTTGCTATCAGTAACTAGTTCTATACAATTAGGGCACCTCACACTCCAGGAAATGGAATAGACAAGATCCTACTATCCTCCAGCACCACCTACAGCTATAGCTTCCACCACATGAATTTTTCCAGAATTTTTCATGGTGACTGCTAAATGATCTGGTCAGATAAATACCCTGCCCCACTTCCTTCCAGACTCCAGACCTCTCCATTCCTTATTTAGAAAAGCAATTTAATGCTATTATAATATCCACTTTTTAAAAAAATTTTTTTGAGGGGAAGAGAAATTGAGGGTGAGGGCTTGAGCACTAGATATCACAGAAGTCTGAGGAGTTACTACCCATCACTTCTGCTTCATTTCAAACTCTGTAAGTTACCAATAACAGCAGCATATTCTGTTCCATCAAGCCACAAACTTGCAAAAACATGGGTTGGTGCTCCCAATGTCAACCCAGACCAAAACCCAGCTTTCCTTCCAAGTTAAATGGCTGTTGTTTCAATGCTACCATGTAATAAACTTGCCATTTCACAGACTAACAGAAAAAGAAGGCAACTCAATCAGAACCCAAAAATACAATACAGTGTTCAGCATAGGATTCTTGTCACTGCTGCTTGTTCTCTTTCATTATAAAGTAGCAAGTCACTTTTCTGCTACACAGTGGTATTTACATAAGCTGCCATCCTAACCATGAGGGTAACTATAATGTGCATCTTGCTAGATTACCCAAAAAGCTCATTTCTATCCCAGAGTCTAAATTATGATGATTATTAAGATATTCTTGATTTAATCACTCTGACTTCATTTGTCAGACTGAAGCATTCGGACTCAAGTCACATGAATCACTATTCATCAGTACCAGCCTGTAGAGAGGAGGGAAAAACACAACCAACCAAAAATTCCATGGAAATCCTGTGTAATCTCCAAAGTGTTCAACATGTCATGTCAAAAAGAGGTGTAAGCTGTAGTGATAATTTCCAACCAGGTCACCTAGCAATTACCACAAACACAAATGAACTTCTAGGCACTGGTTTCTTCATAATGCATTTATCATTGCAAAGTCAAACAAGATCTAATAGTGATGTAGAGAATAATGATTCCATGTAGGTAAAGAGGCAAGGTACCTCAAGAGGCCACTCAGAGCTGCTCAAAGTAGGTCCAGTTATATCAGACTGCTTGAAGATTCATCCAGTCAAGGTTGGAATATCACCACAGGACATTGATTCCTCAAATATTTTGAGCACCCTCTCCCTCACAGAGAAGTTTTGCTTCTTTACAGGCTCAGGATTTCCCATACTCCAGCTTGTGTGAGGCATCTCTGAAGAAAGCACTCATCTATGATCTTGACATGTTCTCATCAGGCAGCAAATAAGGGCTCCTTTCCCACAGCTTTCCCTTCTCCAGGCTGATCAGGCCCAGCTCTTGTGGCCTCTGCTTTCCCACCTTGTGCTCCAGTCACACAGTGACCCGCTTCTGGGTTTGCTCTGGTAGCTCAGTGTCCCTCTGGTACCCTGAGTCACAAACCAGACACAGAGCTCCAGTGACAGAGAGAGGTAAGGGATCCCTCCCTACAGCCTACAATCTGCTGTCATGCTTAGCAGAGCCCAGGATGAGGTCTCCTTTCTTTGCTGTGAGGACAAATTGCTGATGCTGCTCAATTTGTTGTTCACCTGGGCTCTATACCTGCACCTGCCAAGCTGCCTTCCAGCTGCTTGGACCACAGCCTATGCTGTTGAATGGAGTCCAGATCTGGGTCCTGAAAAAAAAAATCACAGAACTGTTTAGACTGGAAAAGACCTTTAAGACCACCGAGTGCAACCATTAAGCTAAGACTGGCATGTCCACCACTAAACTAAGTCCCTAAGTGCCACATCTACACATGCTGAGTGATGGCACTCTGTATGATCTCCTCCATAACCTTCCCTGGCACTGAGGTCAGGCTGACAAGCTTGTAGTCCGCTCAATCCTCCCTCCAGCCCTTCTTGTAGCTGGACATCCCATTTGCTAACTTCCAGTGAACTAGAACCAGGACTACTGGCAAATGGTTCAAAGTGGCTTGGTGAGCACTTCTGACAGCTTTCTCAGTAGTCTTGGGTGGATGCCATCTGGCTCCATAGATCTGTGTGTGTCAAAGTGGCACATCAGGTCACTGACCATTTATTCTTGGATTATGGGGGTTTCATCCTGCTCCCCATCCCTGTCTTCCAAGCTCAGAGGTCTGGGTATCCAGAGAACAAGCAGTCTTAACATTAAATATTGAGGTAAAAAATTCATCGCGTATCTCACCCTTTGTCATTGTCTCATGCCACATTCAGTAAAAGAATGAGATTTTCCTTAGCCCTACTTTTGTAGCTCATGTATTAAAAAAATATTTTTATGTTTACAGCTGTAGCCAGGTTAAGTTCCAGTTGGGCTTTGGCTCTTTTAATTTTCCACTTGCAGACATCACATCCTTGTAGTCCTCCTGAATTGCCTTCCCCTTCTTCCAAAGCTCATGAACTCTCATTTTCCTGAATTCCAGCTCTCTGTTTAGCCACACCAGTCTAGCTCCAAGCATTCTAGACACTCTTCCTCAACTTGCCAGCCTGCCTTTCCTGAAAGGTACAAATCCAGCTTATTGCATGACTCCAATCATACAAGCTATTCCACAACATTGCTGGAATCCCAAGGAAATCCTAAGCCTACAATTGTGCTCCCCTTGGACACTTGTTGATTGCTCCTTTTCAGATTAGAGAAAAATCAGAGACCATCTCAACACGCACAGTTTAAAAACCTCGGCGCAAGCTAGTAATGCTTTTGGAAAAGAACCCTCCTGCTACTTCAGACAGACCCTGCCTTTGGTTCAGTAGTCCTTGCTCCTCAGGGGAAGTTCAGTGACTAGAGAAGTCAAATTAATTAATACCTGATCTTTCATGCATTTCACAGTATTTACACCAGGCAGCGCAGGAAAGCGGCAATGGTCAGCCAGAATCTATGTATTAATTAAAAGACCGCACTGAACACATGCTGAAATGACAGTCAACCCAGCTGGCTTGGAGAAGCAATGAAGATATAAATCAAGAATTAGCATATTTCTGTGCCTGTATTTACAGTCTTGTGCAGTGCTATATCAGTACTTAATTATTTTGTTACTCAGTAATGTAATTTTCCATATGTATATACTTTGTTCTTCCAATACTACACTGCACTTCTCAGACACCACCTCTCCATTCATTATCCAGGCAAACTAAGTCAACTCAGAGAGCCAATTAACTGTCAATTTCTGAATTTCACAATTACTGTTCAACTTTATCAGACATAAGGTCAAATAATAACATGATCACATTCAAGGCACATGTCCTAGGACTATGCCATATTTTACCTACTCAAAGGTAGGGGTGGAAACGAGCATTTCTGAACTGCTCAGTTCAGATGAATGAAGCCAATGAAGTCAGAGTACACAGGTTGCTTTCCTTTGTCTTAGTTCATCCAGTATAAACAATGCAGTTACAGAAAAAAATCAACAAAAAACCCAAATTAACTCTGACAGGTACCACCAGAGATGTTGGCTGGTTTTGACAAGCCAAAACTACTGGCAATTACAGGTGTGCCATACTGAAAAGCAAGGTCTATGACACTCCTAACCTAACGAAGAAGTTTTAAGCACAAACCTCCCAACTTGGGATTGCTTAGAACAAACAAAAAACTCACACCACAAAACCAGCTATCTGGCATTTTGGGGAGAAAAAGGCAAGCGAAAAAACACTGTTGTATTAATATCTTTGTCTTCAGTAGAATATTACATTTACACAGGAACAATAAAGCAAAAGTTCAAGTCACACAACTGAACATCACTTCAGCTTTAAATGGAGAAAGGGACACAGAAGGATCAGAGACTGCATTTAGTGGTATGAGTGTGCATGGTCCATATGACTACCAAAAACTTCTGTACAAGCAAAGTTTCTGAGTTGCTTTAAATAAACACTGTTATCAGAATTTTGAGTTCTGGGGAGTTTCTCTTTTGGCTTTTCTGTGAAATTAGTAAGTGGTACCTGAAATTCTAAGCATTCAGTAACAGCTGTAAACATGCAGCACTCCCTGTCCCCTGAACTGCACTTCTACACTGAAACCAGGAAGCCATTAAAAACTGGTCAGGAGCACTGACGGGCATGTGATGTTTTTCTAGAGGAAGGAACAAGCCCTTCAATCCCTAGGAATGCCCAGACTGCCTTAAGCAGACCACTCCTTCACTTCGTGTATGCTGTCTTTCCACACACCACCTCCTCTGGGCAGAACTGCAGGAAGAGAAGGGAGGCTGTACTTTGCACTATGTAATGCTGCAAAGTCTCAAACAACTTCACAAGGACAGCTAAATATTAACTTCACATCTTCAATTACCTGTAAGGTCTGTGTGTTATCTGCCAATATTGAACAACTGTGGTCCTACAATGAAATACAAAACAAACTTATTTCGTCAGGAGCAGCAAATCTCAGCTGTCCATAAAAAAATCTGATGAGCTACTAGTTACATTACAGAGTTATGGGATGCCTGCTGCCCCCTGCATTGCTGACACTGCTGGCTTTTTTTTAGCTCTTAAGGCCAGCTCGCTGCAGGCCATTCCAGAAAGTTAACCCTTTTTTTGTCCAGGAACTGCATCAGGACAGTAAGCCTAGGGAATGCTGTTTAATAGCTGCTGAATTTACTACTGAGCTATATTTTCAGTATAGCTCACACTGTCATCCAGCTCTATGCTGTATGGGATTAGTCTTGTTGGCTACTTAATGAAGTAACAGAAAAGATCTTTATTTAACAAATTCTCTAACAGATACAACTTACATTAGGAAGTAACAAGAGGATCCAATTTTGAAGTAAGTTTTTATCAGTCTAATTGATTTCTTGTGTCAGACTTTACTTTGACATTTTAATCTAAATAGAAGACTTCTAACTACAACTTTTCTTCCAGGGTTAGCAGCTATAGTATACTTGCTCCTGCCTGCCCATGCACACTATGAGGCTCATTTAGACTGAAAGGGACTTCTGGAGGTTATCCAATCCCATCCCCAACTGAAAGCAGGGCCAACTTTGAAGTCAGATCAAATTGCTCAGGGGTCATGCCATAGTCAGGTTCTGAATATTTTCAGGGACAGAGATTCCACAACCTGTTTCAGTGCTTCATTCTCTGTGTGGGAAAACATACTGCTAACACATCATAGAGATCTCCACTGTTATAGGTTGCATCTGCTGTCTCTTACCCTTTCCCTGTGCATAGCTAAGGAGAGTCTGCCTTCATTTTCCCTCTCACTGCCTATTACACAGCGCCAGCAGCAATTAGGATGCCCCACTTCAGACATTTCTCAAAGCTGAGCAAACTCACTTCTCCAGCCCTCTTCATAGATCATGTGGTGACTCTGCCTTTGTGGCCTTTCACAGGCAGCTCAGCACCTGCCTTATATGTGGGAGCACAAAACTGTGCACAGTACTTCTGATACAGTCTCATAAGCCCCAAATAGTAGAGGTCCAAATTGCTTCTCTCAACTAGCTGACCATGCCCAGCGTGCTCTTCTTCACCTTTTGCACCACAAAAGCACACACTGTCCCACAATGACCCTTATGTTCTCTCCTGTAAAGGTACTTGTCACCAGCCTGCACTACATCTCTGCTGCTGCATGGGGTCATCCCCCAACAAGAGACTTAGCTTGGCACTTGCTTTTGAATTTCACAAGGTTCCCAACAGTTATCTCTGACCTGTGGACATCCCAGTCCATCAGCCCCAGTCTCCAGCAAATGAATTGACCATCACAGTCATCCACAGTATCCACAAACTTGCTTTAAGTTCCTTACAACCTGGAATAGATATCAGAATGCAGATGAACTGCCCCTGCACTGGTGACCCCAGTGACAAGTCTCCACGTGGATTCCATACCCCTGATCAGAACCGTCTGAGCTCAGCAGGACACAAATTTTCACCCATCTAACAATCCACTTCCCAAAACATATTCACCAGTTTGGCTACAAGGAAATATTAGGAAATCCTATTAAGAGTCCTTAAGGTTAATAACACTCCCTGTTCTTCCTTTGTCCAGTGTCTTGTCCCAAGTACTTACAGCAGACAATTCAGGACCTCTTTTCACAGCAGTCTCAGATTGTGGAGACATCACCATAGCTGCTCTTCTTCACTTCAGTTTTCATCTATTTGTAGCCTCATCAATTTATTATACCTAAGCCATGTCTCTTGAGATTCAGAATACACAGCTGAAGAGTAGCTCTGGAAATTCATCACAAAAAAACTTTCACTAACAGTTCTATAGAGTCACACAGTCCTCACCTCTTTCTGTAAAGGTAGAACACTCTCTGCAACTCATTTAAAGATTTTCCACGAAGCTTACACAAATCTGTTTCTCCACGAAAGATTAAATTCTGATTTATCAGGAGGTAGCATAAGCTATTAAATATTCAGGTAGAAACACTGATATATCAGTTGTGATAGTCTGGTTATAGTAAAAAAGCTTACTATTTTACAGCTGCTGAACATAACAGTTGTGTTATACATACAGAATTACACAATAGCTTGGTTTTGAATGGACCCTAAAGAGTGGAACTAGACCATAGAAGCCACATGCAGAAGCCTGAACAACCTCTGATACCTCAAACAGCTACAGAGGACTTAGCATGCTTCTTCCTATAGACCCTAGCCTGGATAAATGGCTATATTACACTTGCTAGTTACCAGAGATAGCTTATTTTGTGCTACCTCAGCTACCAGTAAAACTTTCAACAGGATACATTTAAATTCCCCAAAAAGTGATTAATAGTATAGTCACAACCATCAATTTCTCATAGCTGATTGCTTTAGAACTACAGTGTCTTCTTAAACAATACAGTGCTTTAATGAAGTCATAATAACATTAGGACTTTCTGTTTCAACAAAGTTTATCTGTTGAAATCAGAAGTGTGTTGAAGTGTTTAGAACACAGGAAGAGCAGCACTGGTGAGGGGCTAGGAAGTGGGTTTCTGCAATGCAATTATCAATCTTTACAAATATATTAAAAAATTATGTTAATCTTAACATCGCTTGCCTTCCCTTTTCCAGTTGTTAGCAATCAACCTTAGCAGACTTAGTTATTCATTGTGGCAAGGGCCAACAGATGATGTTGGAGAAATTAAAGGAATTTGGGGAAAGAAATTACTCCTAAGTTATATATGAGAAGTCTTGTTCCCCTTCCTAAATTAATCTGTTATTATGAAGAAGTTACTTGCTATTTGATGAAATTTAACTTATCCTTGACTAAAGTTACTATTTTTCTACCAAATTATATACACTGAAAAGAAATTAAGTTACCCATCTTGAACAATATGTCAACTTCTTCATATTCATTCTCCAGCACCTCTTCATTCAATAGGCTGGTTTTGGCTATGCTTGCCCCAGCAATAGTTTTTAGGTTATACCAATACACCACATGCAGCATGGGTGGTATTTCAAGTAAAAAAAGCAACAGAAGTGGGCAAAGAAAGCCCACACAATACAGGAGTAAGAAAAAGTTAAATCCAACACTAATCTGTAATCTTCTGAGGGGTTAATAAAAATAAACCCAAAGCAACCAATAAATTCATCAAGCTAGCTCAGATGGTTTTTTTCTACTAATCTGTACACATCTAAGCTATGGAGACCTGCTTGACTAGTCTTGATTCACCTTTAGCAGGATGAATGGCCCCAAGTTTTGCACATGCCACTGCATTACGCTGATAGTGCCAGCACCTGCCAAGCATTCAAAACAACAGTCACTTTTGGAAAACATTCCGCTCTGTACAAACTAATCCCAGGACTAGTTTAAGAGCTATCGTGTTATACAAACCCTGGCTAATGGAAAAGGAGAAAACAATGAATCCCTGTAGACATATAACATTATCTTAAATGCCACATAATGAAAATCTGATGTGGGAAGGGAAATGGGCAAGAGCTGTCTACTACTGCAGATAATCTTAGTATCTCTATCAACTCAAGAGCTACACTCAGCTAAGCCTTCACACTGAGAGCAAGATGGATGCAATTTTACACTACTGAAAAATTAAAATTGCTTTTACTCTTGTAAAAACAACTGAAAAGAAGCAAAAACACTAAACAAAAGAATACAGCTATGATAAAAGAGATTGTCTGGAAGCTTGTTAATGCTTTTCATTACCTGAACTAAAAGTGACCTTCTTGATAATACACTAAACTTCACCTTCCCAAACACCTGGAAAAACCAAGGTAAAAGGACAGAGAACATCACCAGAAGTTTTAAGACATAAAAGTTTCTTTTCATTCCTGCTGCTGATTTTCTTCTATTGCTAACTTATGAACAGAAAGAGCAATTTTTGGGTCCACATTTGAAACAGTCCAAAGTCTGAAAGTTAATTACCTGAAAAGTAACTCCTGAAGCATTCATGTACTGGATAACACAAAACTGGTTTGGTGTTTTAACTGTGACTTAGTAGTTGTGCTACAGCTTGAAGCTCTTCATCATGAGCTTATGGACTGAGCTGTGAAATAAGCAACCATGGGCCAGCTTTTCTAGAATCGGTGTAAATATTGCCCATGACCACCCTGAGGAGCCTCACTCACACACACCTCCATCTCCTTTTAAGGCACTGTTTTACACCTTTACCATCCAGGACATCCAGCAGAGTAAGACAAGCTTTCACGCAATGGCTTCATCATCTCTCCCAACAACAGAGACAGAAACACAAAAATTATTTCCCCTGACACTGACTTTACTGCACATGTCACTCTTTATTTGCATCTCATGTATTTCCTTGCATTTTTCCAAATTCAGCTATTCCCACCTTCACCTTCTTAGCTCTTGTGGCTTCTTCCCATACTCAGATGATACTCTTTTCCAGGCAATCTTTCTGCTTTCTAACCAGGAACAAAGAATAATACTAATAACCCCTTTATCTTTAACAAGAAAGCTTGATCAACCTATTTCATGCCTAATCAAAAAGCCATCATCTCCATCCTCTCAATAAAAATACATTACTGCATTTCAGATACCCATGAACTCTGCGGCACCAAATACAACTGGCCTTCAAATAAGTACTGCTCAAAGATCTTCCTTTAGACAGGCTAACCATACCAAATGCAAACCACAGAAATACAGAATAGTTTTGATTTAAGGTACCTTCAAAGACCATAGATACCTCCACCTCTAACGACCATAAAACCCAAGAAATATGAGGCATAACAAAGTAATAGTAATTTAAAAAAGTAATAGTAATTAAATAATTGCACCTATACCTATTTTTCACTAAGCAAATCTGGTCACTCACTCCCAGTTATCAGTTGCCTTAAAAAAATTGCTGCCAGAAACATCTGCATAACAATCCACATACCCATCAAAACAATCCACATTACCAGTCAAAACAAAAGTCATCAGGGAAAAAAAAATCAACCAACCAACTGAAGTTCCAATAATCCTGATTCAATGGAAAACATTCATTCAAAGCTGGAAACAGGGAGTACAAACACAAACAGTGCTAGAGCAAAGCAATCGATCATCACAGAGCCACCTTTAAGAGCCAGTGCATGGGGGCTCCAGAGGAAGAGACACAGACAATCTCAGCACTCTCACTTCTTTATACACAAATCCCAGCACTCTGCAGCCATCCCTTCTGATAAAGGGCAGTTTGAACAAAGCTGAATTCAGCCACGCAACAGCAGGGCAGCCACCTCCACAGCAACAGGCTGGTGTAACACCAGTGCAAAGCCTATTGCTCTTCAACAGATAACCAAATCAACACTAAAAAAGGACAACACCAACAGCACTGCAGGTAGCTGGCACTTAGCAAGATTATCTTCTGTGTATCAGGTTTTATTTTTCTCTTACCTTAATTTCATTTACTCTGGACTTGGTTTCTACCAATTAAAATTCAGACTTTTGATTCTAGAGTTTCCAACTTATTTTTCCTTTGAGCGCCACAAATGCTCCACTCACTAGTCCCACACACTGCTTTCTGAAGCAACACACTCCAGTTCCTTTTCCCTTCTCACATCAAATGCAATTTACATCAGAATGTGCCTACCTTAAAAGCTCTACTACCAGCACCTGAAGGGCAATCAGCTGGTACAGGTGCTCTATAAAGGTTACATATTTTTGCTTCTCCTACTACAGAACAGTCCTTTGTTTCTCAATATCACCCTGTCAGCAATACACATAAAAGGATAAGAAAGAAAACAGCCTAGATTCGACCATATTTCCAAACAGGATAGTTGACACTCTAATCTCACAAAAAGTAAATCCTGCCAGAGCTACTTTTGTTCACTGTCAAACAGTATTCACATTCCATGAGATAAAATTAAATTGCTAAAGAAGGCAAAAGGGAAACACTGTTTAAATCGCGTAACTTCAACTTCTATGTAGCGCAAGTGGCTAAACAACCATCACAATTCTTTTATGATACTCCAAGCTTTGGCTCCTAACTCAAATAACATTGCACTTCATTTCCATATATATGGGAGTTCCTGCACACCAAAAGCATCATCAAAGTTGTAACAGTAACATTGAAAATGGCAGACTTACCACAATGAAACATCTAAGAAGAGTTTTAGACAGATCACACCTCATATTCCAAGGAGTTATCCTCAAGAACAGGCTGGACAAACTTCTGGTAACTTGTTAAAAATTTTTTGTTAATTACCAAACAATCCAGATTTAGACTCTATCAGTTGTTCTTACCAGCGCAGCTGCTCTGTTTCTTCACACAGCAGTTTCATACACTGCCCAACCTACTACATGGTTCACCACTACTTCATTCCAACTTTTCAAATACCTTCTGTATCATTCTTATTCCTTCTTTCACTGCTGCCATATTGCTTCACCAAACACCTGTTTCAATGGGCATTTATTTCCATACCATTTTAAAAAGATAAATGTATATTTAGACACAGATTTCTAAATTATTAACACATTTGACATACAGTGAGGAAAATACACATTTTGTTGTCTTTCTGATCGGTCCACTACACCTTCTCATTTCCAAGTTAGTAACCTGCTTTGCTTGACACTGATTTGCCATAATTTAATCTGAAAAATTAGTAAAAACGTTTATCATCAGATTGTTCTTGTCAAGAATTACTTGGGAATTCTATTTTTTTAAATTATTTTTTATATGGTACAGTGCACACTTACATAATCTACACCTTTATAACCCAATCCTTCCAGCTCTATTACCAGTCTGGAGTTCTGTATTCCAGGTTCCTTTAAGAAAAAAAAATCATTGGAATCTTAGAAGACATACGTATACTTTGTCTGAGATGCTTAACATAATCAGCAATTTAAATTGAAAAATAATTATTTCTTCAACAAAATACCTGGAAAATGCGCCTTATATATCTTTCTATTTACCTCACTTTACAGTTCTGCTTATTTTTAATTCATGCTTACACTCAAAAAAATTTTGCAAAAAACTTTTCACTGTGTGCAAACTAACTAGACACTGGAATTAGGGGGAATTAGTTATTTAGTAGCACACAGATCCTCATTTACAGCATACTGTAAATATTCACTGCAATGCAAAATAAGTCACTGTATAGATTAAAGACTATGATCATGCTTCATAAGGATGGCAAGGTTACACCAGTTTGAGCCTGCATGTTTAGTACTCACTTTGTTACCCCATGCACTGACTGAGAAGTGGAAGTAGTACTTGGACATATAACCTGAAGCCAGTAGTCTTGCTTTCATAAAAGAAGCAGCATTTAGAAAAGCAGGTCTATTTTTACTCAAAAATAGAAAAGTTGCTGTTATTCCAGATTCCTGTTATATTTTCTCTTTCCCCCTTCAGTTTTTTGGTGAGTGTTGAGAGTTTTTGGCAGTATTTCTCTAAGGAGTTACAGCTGAAATAAATCATTGTTTCTAATGATCAATCAAAATGACTGGATAAAAATTGATTTGGTTTCATAGTGACTTTATTCTACTAGGGCTGGGATCTTTTGTGGTACCATTTTCAAATCTTCCTTTTGCCAGCATTATCAGAATTGGCTAAGTAGCAGGACAAAAGGCAGCTAAAAGTAACAAGCACTTTTGGGCTCCATCAACATGTAAACATGCTCAAAATATATTTAAGAGCGCTCCTAAGAATCACAGTAATATTTTTCCTTCACAGTCACATGTTACAGTTACAGGAATAATGAAAACACCTGTGGGAAATTTTAAGGTGAAAACTAAAACCTAACATATTGACAAAAAAACCTCTTCCCCCACTGATTAACTCCAAGTCCAAAAGTCTGTAGCAGATTTTAAAGTTTTCTCTTTTATCCAGGGATTATAAACTTTGTGCTCGAAGAACAAAATTATTTCAACACAACATTGCCGCTTCTGGCGGATGTTCTCAAGTGTTATCAGTCAAGTTCACTTATGCAAAAAAAAGAATCTGGGAAGACTGACATCTGAATTACACTCATCAAATCAAGACTAAAATGGTTGAGTTGCTGTATGACACTAGGCACGGATGCTCTTAGCTTCCTCGTTACTATTAACTTCACATTTAGATGTAAAAATAGCTTCTCAAGGTTATGTCAAGTCTGCAACTTCACTTTTTGTAATTGCAGAAGAGCAGAAATAACCCTGAACAAAGGGAGAAAAGTGCCAGTGCAAAAAGTTTGCCAAGCAGACTAAGCCTTCGAGCCTTGAAGTTTGAAACGTGATGCCTTCTCAGTATTTACAAACTTAGTAACAATCATCTTTTTTGAAAGCTACATCATTGCCAGAGGGGGGAGACTATTACATGCACGAGGCACAATCCTACAGCGCCTCAACTCCCTCCCTGAGAAAGCATTTCTCAGATACTACACAAGTGTTTTACGGCGGCATGGCTTGCTCGTTCCTGGGTATTTTTATCACACGAACCTCCTGAGACTACCTCCTCTAACTTGTTCCTCCTTCATTAAAGAGGGAAGGGACACAGCGTCTCCTATAATAAAATATCCTTGCCAACTATTCATTACTGCATTGGGAACACAACGGCAGGATGAGGGTTTTCGATTTGCTCTTGTCCAAGTCTACTTTTATCCCCTCTCATCTTCCACTGCCGTAAAAAAAAAAAAAAAAAAAAAAGACACTACGCACACTACGCCGCATGCAGCACAACATAACTAAATAACTAAATTCCTGCTACGCCGCCTGTTTGTTCCCCGCGGGAAGATGAACGGGCAGAGGTCGGTGATGGCATTTTCCTGCGGGCGGGCCCCGCACCGCAGTGCCCGGCAGCGGCTGCTCAGGATGCGGGCGATGTGCGGCGAGCACACGGTCCCGCCTCAGCAGCGGCAGCGAGTGACCGAAACCAGCGCGGGTTTCACCCTCAGCGAGAGGGAACAACGCCACGAGCCCACCTCGCCGGAGGCAAAGCGCCTGCTATTCCTGCCCCCAGGCAACACCAAAATCCTTCTGTCCTTCCTAAAACAGGAAAGGAGAAGGGGGGAAGCAGCCGTGATTTCCCGCAAACAAGCGAAATCCCGCCGCTCAGGATGGGAATCACAGCGGATAACCTGCGGTCCGCCGGGGGAAGCCCCGGCCGTGGAGAATAAACTTCCCCCGCTGCCCCACCCGGGCCGCGGCCACCCCAGCCCGGCCGCCAGGGAAACTTGGCCTCCCGGGATAGCCGTTCTCTCCCGGCGGCGGCCGCAGTAGATGTTCCCGGGAGAAAGGCTCCGTGGGTCCCCGCGGTGCTGGCTGCGGTTCGGACCCCGCCTCGCATCGCTCCCTCCGCCACCATCCCGGCCGCGTCCCGCCCGGTTCCCCCGCGCAGGCGGCCGGCAGCCCCCGCCTCCCCTCCCCGCTCCGAGCGCCACACAAAGTTTCCCTCAACTCGGCCGCGTCCCCCGGCCCTGCCGGGGCTCGAGTTTCTCTCCTCCTCTTCCTCCACCCGCCCCCTCGCCCGTCCGCCAAAGGGAAAAGTTCCACTTACTGCAGCAGAAACGAGAGAAAACCAGCCCCAGCAGCCCCAGCCCCGGCCCGGGAGGCACCGCCGAACGCAGCAGCCGCCGCCGCCGCTGCCACCACCGGGGGGAGGCACCGCCACCAGCCGCTAGGAAAAGTTCCCGGCGGGCGGGAGGAGGCGGCGAAGAAGGGAAACCAGCAGCAGCCTCCGCAGCGGCTCCAGCCCCTGCCATGCTCCGGGCTCGGCTCGCAGTCGCCGCCGCTACGACGCCCGGTCAGTCCCGCCCGGTCCCGCTGCCCGCGCCGCCGGCGCCTCCCCACACGGTGCCTGTGTCACTGAGCGGGGCGGGGCGCGCCGCTCCCGCCCTCTCTGAGCGGGCCGCACCACCCGCCGCAGGGAGGGGGGGCCGGGGGAAGGCGGGACGCGTGTGCCAGGCGCCTCCACCGCGACCCCCACCGCCTCCCCCCCGCCCCGGGGCGAGTCGCCTCGCCCCTGCCTTGTCCGCCCCGCTCTGTGGGACTCGCGACGCGCCCTGCGCATCGGGGGGTTCCCGTTGGTATCGAGGGCGCCGCGGGAGGCTGGTGGGAGGGGGCGTCACGGCGTCCTCCCCCGGGGGGCTGTTGGTACGTCCCGCCCCGCCCCTCCCGTCCGCACCCGGGCGCGGTCGGGGGCGCCCGGCCGGACTGGACGCTGGGGCTCCGCTCCCGCTGCTGCTCCTCAGGCTCCCGCCTACCCCGCTCCCCGCCGCCTGGCCGGGGCGGCCACTGCCCCGCGGCTGGGGACCAGCCAGCAGCGCTGGGACCGGCGGGGGACCTTCCTCAGTCCTCTCTGCCGGGCTTGGGTATTCCCAAGAGCCGGGAGGTCCGGCCGGGGCCGCTCCCGGGACGGTTTCTCCTCAGCGGGGCCGGCTGGCCGCTGGGCTGGAGCCCCGCTCTGGGGCCGCGGGCGTGCAGCCCGTGCCCCGCGGTTTTGCCAACAATAAACTTTCCCGGCGTTGTTCTCGCATGGCTTTCGCTGCCCTTGTCAGAGCCCCGTGCGGGCTCGCAGCGTGTGCCGGGCAGCGAGGGGCCGGGCGGGGGCACCGCTACCTCAGCACCTCCCGACGGGGCTTGTGCCGCTCGAGGCGGTGCCGAGCCCGCGGGAGACGGCAGGATCCGGAGCTCTGAAACCATCTGGGAGCGGAGCGAGCCCTGTGCCGAGCTCACCGAGGAATACCAAATACGGCCCTGAGCAGCCCGGCAGGGGTCCGGGGGCAGCAGGCAGCCTTTCTGTCACGCTAATCCCCTGCAGGGATTCTTGGCTGTGGCACAGCACATAGCTTTGCTCTGGGAAACGCTGCCACCGGCGAGGGCAGAGCTCCCCTCAGGGAGCGAGGACGGGCGGAGAGCGATGCTCCGAGTATTGTCAGGGCAAAGTGGCCGCTCGAGGTGGAGAGGGAACTCGTGCCTTTGCCCAAGCTCCCAGGAGTCCAGCCAAGGGCTGTCTCAGAATTAGAGCAGTCTGTAACCAGGTCACAAAACTAAAGGTGACTTTTCTAAGAAATGCAGTTTCTTTGCTGCCTCTCTGTGCTGATCGTCAGTTTTGTGGGTGCAGTGTCAATGGACAGATGAGATTTTCAACAGCAAAACACAGAACCTTAAAAGAAGTGGCTTGAGAGTCTTGCCTCTACAGTCTAGGTGTGCTTTTTCATCTCGGATGTACTATCCTTGCAAAACCTCCAGGAAAATACTTAATAGCTATAAATACCATACTTGCTGCTGAAACATCTGTGGCAAACGTGCTTCACATATTCCCCAAAATTACGTAATATTTGATGATTTCTTTCGACAGTGGACATGAAGAACAGTTTCTCTCAAAGATATGTATGCCTGTTTATCAGATGCTCACAATAGCATGTTCATTTGGTCTTCAGCCACGCTGTTTGCCAATTAACTGGCCCCATTAATTTGTAACTGTGAAACAAAACAGAATTCAGGCAAAGAGTTACTACAAGCAAATTGCTGGCTATGATGGATGTTGGATATTCCTCAACATTTTGCTGTGAAAACCAACATAACTGAAAGGACTCAAAGTTTTATGAAATCAGTATAATTTTGCCAGTCTAATCCTCAGCTAGTGCAAAAATGTTCTCGTTATAATTTGCAGTAGGAATGTGGGGTCACTCGTGTGGTACACAGGATGCTGTCCAAAGGTTCACAGACACGTTTATATGGCAAAGCTTTTTGTTTGAAAGAGTTTCTCACTCTGCTGATACTTTTGATGCCTGGTCCTTTACTCTGCTGTTAGACTCTGCCTTTTGATTCCATGGTAACCAATGTATTCCCCTATGCCAATAAACCTGGATAAATATAATACTGAATTAATCATTAGAGACCCATTTTTATTTATGATAAGAGCCTTTTTACTCAGGAAAACTAACAAGTATAATTGTAGCAGAATAATTTATACTGCTATGCCTTTGCTGATGTAACATCCCAGGTAGATGTTTTAATTGGGTGTAATTATTCCATTTCCCTGTATAGACGAGTCCTATATGGATAAATCCCTTTTTATAGTTAGCAGTCGAATCAAATTGCATTTCATAATTACATTTACACTGAGTTTAAGGCATTCTTAGGATGGGTAGGAAATATAATGGGGCCACAGTGTTATTGAGAGTGCAACCTTAAAATCCTGTTTGTGACAAGTATATTCAAATTGCCATCTGCTATATTTTTATTCCTTCTCATTCCAAGACAACAAAAAGCATTAAGTCTTTTTAAAATAAAATGTTTTGAAGGTCTAGCACCAAATTATGTACATCAATTCATGCAGGCTAAGGAAGCAAATGCAATTTGTCATATTTAAGCAGAACTGTGCCCAGTCTGTAGGTAACATCTTCCAGTGCCAGATTCAGCACTGTTGTAATCAGGCATCCTGGGGACTTTGTGGTACAAAAGGAAATTTGACTTCATGATATCAAGTCTAAATTTGGCTCCCCGATGCTTAGAACACTCCTGAAGGCATGATGCTCCAAACAATTAATCTTGCATAATATGGAATAAATGCGTATAAGACACACTGGCTCAGTTCTTGCAAATCCGTTGTCACTGGCATATTTTTTCCATAAAAAGATGGTTTTCCACAGTTGGCAGCAGTCCTGTTCAAAAGCATCTTTGAGCTGTAGAAATACAAAAGACTGTACTTTATCTCCAGCCCCTGTTTCTCTCTCTTTCTGGCCATTGTCCACCCACCTGCCCTTCCCCCATGCAAAAAAAAAAAAAAAAAAAA
>PYHW01009732.1:298914-330204 GCA_013186435.1 Turdus rufiventris | reverse complement strand
CTATGGAGAAAGGTGCCTGTCCAATTCCTTGTCTAGAGAGCGATGGAAAAGCACCTCTGTAGGCTGTGCAGCAGGCATGACTGACAGCAGTGCCAGCAAGACCAAAGGACATGCTCTGCATATTTATGCGCATGCATTTCCTGACCCAGTGGTGGACTCCTTGCTCTGATCATCCATGGATGTGTTTGGGAAGGGCTCAGACAACACCCCACAGCACACAGTTTGGCTTGCCGCTGGTAGAATGTGTTTTTAATACTGTTGGATACACTGTGGAAATTTCGGGGGAAGGAATCTCTATAACCATGACAGTTACACAGAAAAGATTAAAATTGGGAATATATTATAAAGCTGGATTATTCTCATGTTTCCCACTCTTTGCATGCAGTATAATGAAAAACAATGTGTTGTCACCTCATAAAATATCTATCATAATATTTTGATTTAAATCATAAACAACCTTGGCCAAGAAAAACATACATACAGTTGCATGGTATATGATATATTTAAAATCTATTTGCCAATCCTGTTAAAGATGACATACTTAAATCTTTTTTCAATCAAAGACTACCCCTTTAAGCAGAAATATGAGCATCTGACTCCTGCATTGCAAAGTACAACTAGAAAATTGGTTCTCTTGTTCACAGAGTGGTCAAGCTCTTGATGTGTCTCAGAAAAGTTCCAGACCTCAGGCTTTTTGTCACAACACAGTAATGCAGTTACTGACAATAATCACTCCAGCACTGTGTTTCATGCCCGTGATCAGGAGTACATATGATCCAATCTGCTGTGCAACTGTGATTCCTGTTGTCTCAGCCAAGAGATTTAAAACTCACAGCCAACTAAGTAAATTCCTCGTACATTTCTGGCAGACAAAAAATAATAGGTGAGGAAATGGTAGAATTTCCAGTTAGATCTGTCTCCACTTACCTCATTGACAAAGAGAACAGCAAACTCCAGGGTTCCTCTCAGAAGCATATTTGCAAGACAATGCTTCCCTGTTTTCTTTTTGCTCTGCTTCCCTTTACTGTAGTCTCTTGCTTTCCTTCTATGTGCTTGTTTTCTTGCCTTTCTTTTTTCTTCTTTAACTATTTATTTGTATTTTTATCAAAGTGTGATATCGTGTGCTAGTTAATCCAAAACATCATTGATTCATACTTCTGTTTGGACATGCACAATTTGCATACTTTTTTCTAAAACTACAACCTTTCTAGGCACAAGCATTACATACCTAAGATGAGCAGAAAGAGCACAGGAAGGCGAGAAAGAGAAAAGTGAAGGGGATGGGTGGAGAAGAGAGGAAAAGGAGAGAACAAGCGAGTGAGAGGTTGTTAGGGTACTGTGACAAAAAAAGCAGGTGTGTGGTTAGAAGTTAGAAAGAGGAAGAAAGCCAAAGGAGAATGCTCTGGTCTGTACCTGGGGAGTAGCTGGTGCAGCAGAGGGAGGATGCTAAGTGGTGTCACTCACCCTGGGGCTGCTCCCTGGCTAAAACTATCAGCCAGAAGCTGAGGGTGCTGCCAGTCTGCTTGCTGCCAGCTGGACATCCCTATGCTGCAGTTCCCTGCCCTTGGCACTGGTCTCTCCAGTGGCCAAACCTGCCTCCAGGCACACTTCCACGGTCTGGCTGACCTCTTTGCACCAGGAAGAGAGGCTGACCTCCTGCTTCATCCAGACCCTGCGGCACAGTGGTGGAGGAGGGATGATTATACAAGATGGTCCTGGTCCAGCTCTGTAGAAGGATTATTGCTGTCTTCACAGAGGGTTCTCTCATAACTAGAGATAACCAAAATCAGCCTTCTTTTCTCCAGTGTCAAAAAGGAGAAAGATGAATTCCAAAAAAGAATTATATATCTCAATGAGGTCACAATTTTGTAGTGCATACCTACATTTTGCAATGATATTTTCATTATGCCAATTCACTGACATGATCTCAGCCCCAGCAGGAGGTTAGTTCCTGATTCAAGGAAAAGGAAAAGAGAGTTTTAACATTCATTTTAATGCGAACATTTATTCATTTTTAGTATCTGCACTGTTACACTAGTTTCACTTAATTATGGGAGTAGAAGCAGGTTTAGAATTCCCTGGAGGAGCTTGCTCTTTTTTCTTTTTAGAAAGAAAAAGACTTGCTCTCTTCATCTTCTCAACTGCTCCTCCCTTAGTCTTTTCATTTTCCTTGAGAGTGCTTATTCTTACCCTTATAAATGAGCACATCTTGGCAAGAATTTAACTACTAAAAATGGTGTAAGCTTTGTTTTTCTTTTTCTCCCTCATCCTTTCCTCTGTGGATTGATAGTTAAATGCAGCAGGTTTTCCACAGTGTGATGAGTGGAGTGCATGAACCCAAAGGTTATGCCTGCCTGTGCCTTAGGGATACAGCTTGGAGATGTAGTGTATGAAAGATGCATCAAGGTAAAGTCACAAGGTAACTGCAGTAACATGCTGCACTCCTGCTGCTTACATCCATGTTTGATATTTGAAACCATCTTAACTTCTGTGAATTCAGAAACCAGCATAAGATTGAAACATAGCATGGTTCAGTGGTAAAAAGTCATGTTGTTATACCTGTAGGTTTCTACTGTATGGAGCCTGTGTACATTGCATTTTCTGTTCTGCCTTTTTTGAGTATCTGCAAAAATTGATGTTGGCCTGAAACTGAGTGAAGGTTTTAGTCTCTGAATGATTTTTGAGCACATTTTATCTCACATATCAAGTATTTTAAAACTTTGAGTGGTTAAGAGGAATGCGTATTAATTTTAGACAGCTTTTACACTTTACTTTTACACATTAACGTATGTAATTGAATTCTGAATTTCCCCTTCTACTTTCAGCCTGAAAAGGGTAGCCCAGAATGCTCCTACACACTTTTTGATCCTTTGAGAAAAAAACCTAAAACCCTGAAGGAACCTTATTAAATTTTATAAACAAGTCTCTGTGCACAAAGAGTGCTTCATTTCTACACATCTTTTTAATATACACTGTTATATGCAGACCAAAATCCTCAAAAATTCTGTTTTAAGCTGAGATCTGTTCCAAGGTGTGTCTTTACACCAAGAGAAGCAACACTGGTACACATGAAGAGATCACTGAGGCTGGAGTTTTCGTCTATGTAAATATCTTGCACCTCTCTAATTACTCCCACATACAAGAGAAAACTGAATTTATGAAGAAGCAAAATATCTTACACCTGTAAGAAAAGAAAAGGGTGCCTTTATTGATAATAGCTACACATAAATTGCAATTATGTAACTGTTTTATGTAGAAATCACCTCCTGATCAAAATCGTTATGTAACCAACACACAATCTGAGTAGATTAAGAGCACATAATAGTGGATTTATATTTGGTCATCCAGGAAAAAATGTAATTTCAATTGTGCCAAAAAAATTGCTCAATTTTTTGGCTTTTATACACATTTCTGACCCCTTCAAATTAGGTCAGTTTTTAAACAAAAGCATAATTTAAATGTGAAGTATCAGTATTTCATTTCAGAAATATTTACTGTTTCCTTGTTGCAGTCCTCCAGAATGAGACATTCTGCAAGTTTCTGGAAGCTGTCCCAAATTCACAAATGTTTTCAGATTCTGCAAAGATGAGGTTTGGATTTGTAATATTTTAGCTTGTGGGGGTGGAGGGTGGAGTAAGGGTACACCTACACCTTATTTGAGTGTTCACAAGGCCTGAGGTTTTTCTCCCTTAATTTATAGCAATCCACTCAAGAAGGATTAAGAAATCCAATTCAGCCCATCCTGTAACAGAAATACCAAGTCCTCTTTTCAACTTACATGAAATATATCAGTTTAAAGGAATATTCTACATGAGGTGCACAGAAACTGAAACACCTTTCTTCATCCTTTATCAGACACTATCCAGGAGGAACAGAGGCTTGACTAGCAGAACTAATCAAGAACACTCCTATGTGACTTCAGGAATAAGAGGAACCCACTTAAAAGAAAACTCACTCTAAGTGACATGTAGACGTAAATACCTTGAGAAATACAGGCTGTAAAACATATTTCTCCTGCCCACAAACTCACACCTGCTAATGCCTCATAAAATTAGTTGCATCCTCAATACTGTCCTTCAACAGCAAGTTTTAAGGCCTAATTATATATTTAATTATTTATGTTTTGTCAGTTCCTTTTCATCCAAGACATTCAACAGCATGTCATATGGGATCAATTCTTCAACAGTGATTTTATTATAGTTTCTATATAATGTCACTTTAGTGTATCCACCCTGTTCCCACCCCTGAGCATATGGTGTCTCTTTTTTTAATACATCTGAATTAGAGAAAAGTACCAACATTAAATATGAATCTCTTGGTTTCTGGTGCTTGCCAGTCATCAAGTTGTTTGCAAATGTTTTTAATATCAATTTCATTTCTGTACCACAAGTGTTTTGTTAACATCTGTCCTGCAGCAGATGATCAGTTTTATTCAGTGATTTATTTATGTATCTATATTTTGGTGTGAAAGCATAATAGTCACTCTTGGGCTTTAATCTGTGGAAGGGATGAAGCAGAATGGAATGCAGTCAGTCACGCTTTGCACTTGAAAGGAACAAAGCCATTATTTCTTTGTTTTCTGCTGTAATTCTAGGTATAATGGGCAGAGTGGCAGAAATAAATTGGGGTCTTTGTTGCTTTGCAGTTCTCCCTTTCTCAGCCAGAGCAATGCTTTCTCTCACGTACATCAAATGTTTAAGGATCTTTTTGCACCAGTTACTATGCTGTTTCACATTTACTTCAGCTAAGCACTCTAAACAGTTTGATGAGCATGAAAAACGATGCCAACCTGACAAATCCTGTTTTTCAGATTTTTCTCCTGAAGTTATTCCATCATGAAACACCATGATGGTGGCCATATTCACTTTTGGGAAAATGGGAGCTGTCAGCCTTCTTATCATGGAATCATGGAATCACAGAATCATGGAATCACAGAATCGTAGAAAGGTTTGGGTTTTAAAAAAATTTTACAGATTATCTAGTTCTAATCCCCCTGCCATGGGCAGAGACACCTAGAATGACGAATCTGAGAAAAGCCATTACCCCATGGTTGTGCAGAGAATGGAACTTCATGGTTTTTTTTCTCATAGTTTCTTTATTTCTTACCTGTTTATGATAATATGATCACAAAAAAGACTTGAAAATATTTGTAATTCTGTTGTGTAAATGATTTCATGTAGTTCAGGAAGGGCAGCATCTGGTTCATGAACTGCATTTCCAGAGAAGATTGCATGTTCCACTATAGACTACTGCCACTAGCCTTGAGTGGGCTGGATATTTAACTTACCCAGTTCAAACTGCGGTTATTATTTCATGTTATTTCTAGAAATTCTTTATTTTTAATCAGTTATGTTATTCTCTGCTGGCAATCAATTGAATGAAACTCACAGTAAGTAAAATGAGAAATACAGAGAAGTAGCAGAAGACCAGTCCTGGTCATCCTGAATGCCTGACTCCCCAAATCTGACTCTTCTGAAGATATCAGAAAAATGGATGGTTTGTCATGAACTGTATAATGGTGCAATGCTTTTATTAGCATGGGGTTTAAATAAACTGCATAAACAGTTGTGGTTATATCACTAACAGAGTGATTCTAACAGATCTTGTTGGGGAGAGGAGGTGTTCAAGCATAAATGCCAGCAGCCCCCAAAAACATGTAGATATTCAACGAGAAACCAAGCTCATTTTCTCCAGGACAGAAAAGTTTCACATTTTGATAGCAAAAAATGTGCAATCAATTGTCATCAAATTTCCAAGGATTCTTGGCTGACTCTGGTCTAAAATACTCAGTCTAAACCCTGACAGCCATTTTTAGCTGTATTGTTTGTTGGTTGTAATCAATTTCCCATGAGACATCTTCATGCATCAAGGTTGTAAGTTCTCAGAAAGGCAAATGAATAAAAAAGCTTCTCCAAAGTCAGACTGACTTGTATTATGATTTATTGTATTCTTATTAATAATCTCAGAAATGAGATTCATAGAATTATAGGATTTTGACTTGGAAGGGACATCGAAGATCATATGGTCCAATATTTTCTGGCAAAAGCATTGTGTGGAAAAGATGGCCCAGCTGAATCTTAAAAGTGCCCAGTGCTGGGGTGTCTCTGGCAGGATTCCAGTGGCTGATTATTCTCCCTGTGAAAAGTTTTCATCTTGTGTCCAATCAGAATGTGCTCAGGAGTAACTTTTACCCATAAGGAATCCAGGAGGAAAGAAACAACTTAAGTGAGGTGCTAATTAATAACTTCACTTGTAAGGATGTGAACCATGCATGAGAACTGGGGTGTTAGAATTCTGGCCAAAAAGGTGATTTTGGCGCTCTGTTCAGTCAATAAACAGAAGACATTGTACCCTCCAGTGTATGTGTAGAAAACAGGATAAGTTATGTACTGCACAACTCCTTTCCAGGAGGAAAATGCTATAGTCCTTAATTTTGGTGTATTATGAGCAGAGCTCTATGCCATTAAATATGTCCCTGACCAGTAATACATAAGTATGTCTTTTAAAAGTTAAGGTCACAGAAGTAGAAGACAGACAGTAATTTATGGTTTTCTAGTTATATGTTACCAGAGGAACATTTCTTGTATTCTATGCAAAATAGAGCTATAGTTGCAACCCAGTCATCATTCTCATATGTTGCATCTTTCTACCTGTGTATGAATATATTTATCTAAATAGGTGTGTTAAATGCAACTTTTCTTATGAGTAACCTGATCCTGCAGAGACTTATGCATGGGCTTTATTTTATATGCCTGATATGACCAAAACAATGTCTCTGGCACATGGAGAAATCAGCCTATGTGTTAATCTTAGCAGTACAGAAGTGTTGATCTGACTTGATTACAGCGAGTTGGGAAATTACACCAAAATCTCTTGTTATAATCAGAAAATGTAGGTGAATTCAAGTCAGATTTTCTCACAAGGGAATATGCACCATTTTCAAAAAGGCTGGAATTTCTGATGAGAGTAGGAATCTCCAAGACTAAAAGTTAAGTGACACATGTAAACCCCTATTTACCAAATCATGTTTATTACATTAAACATCTTCAGTAGACAGAGAAGACAGCATGAGCCCTGGTAGAGAGAAGTCACTGAAGTACTGATGCAGGGTTATGTATGTGAGATTCAAATGCAGACTCTAACTTGGTGAGAGAGGAACCTTGGCCAGGAAGATGAAAAAATGTTTTATGTGAGGTGCTAGAAAGCTTTTAAATATAGCTGTAGACCACTCACAACTGTTAAATGCAGACAAGTTGGAAAATACCTACTGGATTACTTTCATGAAACAGAAATATTGTTTTTTATTCAGCTGTTATGACTGTGTCTATTGTTTCTGCTCCATTTTGCAGAGAATATTTTTACATCCTTTATTGTTATAACAGCAGGGAGAGGTGGTATTTTTTTTCCAATTACTGTGAAAGTTACTGAAAGTACAGTTTTAAAGTGACCAAAATTGTTCACACCAATGAATGTAATTTAGCAAATAATTACAGCTGAAAAAATAGGGAAGCAGTGTAAAAAGCTCTGAAATGTTTCATTTTAAAATCACCAACTGCTTATTTTGACATATTTTAATGAATCATTTTGGGTTTCTTCTTTCAAAGAACACTTTTTTATTGGCAAGTGGTCTATATTTTTTAAAGACAACATAATTAGAGGCACAGAATCTGAGAACAAAATGCAGCATTACAATGAAAAATACACAGAATAAATCCATTTCTATTTCACTGTAGAAGATTTTTTTCCATGTTTTTATTGCAATTATTGAACTAAATAGAATCATAATTTGCTCGGCTGTATTAGTAATAATTGTAGGTGTCAATAACCCAGTGTATGGATATCAGTTTAAACCCAATTACATTTTGGAAGAACAAAACCACCTCATAGATGTGTGACAATGCAATTAATTTGTTTTTTTTCAATGTTCACAGGTAACACAATGGACTAAAGGTGTCTAGACCATGTGTGAATGCATGGCCAGTCTAACTAGGTCCTCAGAACTGAAGTATGTTAGGGCAAGGAATGAGGTCAAGACTGCCAATAGGCCTGGCTTAATTCAAACTGTCCTTTGAAAGATATACAGGATATGACCAGGCAGCTTTGCAGAAAAACCCTGCCATGGTAAGAAGCTCATCAAGAGCCCACAGAGTTCATTGAAAAACTGGCTTAAGGCCATCCTGCATAGACAGATAGAAGGAAGGCGTGAGCTTGCTTTATTTCCTGAATTCGTGGAGATCTGCTGAAGAAGCAGAATGGGACAGCTCCAGGAGCAGAAAGCTCGTGGCACTCAGAAATGAATATCTAGAAGATGTGTTTGGAACACACCAGACCCCAGCTTCAGAGCTTTGGCATGGAAGTGGAATATGCAGAGCTCATAAAATGGGCAGAGAAGAGTTTGGATACATGGCACAATTCCAGGGTGTACAAGTGTTAACCATTAAAAGAGCTCTGCTGATGCAAAAGACAAAAAGGATTTGGACCATGTTCTTTCACTTATTTTTTTCTGAACTGATGTAAAGCTGATCCAGTAAAACCCCACCAAGCATCTGTCAGCTGCTGGTTGCAGCACAGAAATCCTCAGTACAAAATTGTCCTCATAAAATATTGGGGTTCAGACCTTTGTACAGAAAACCTCTGATCCACCAGTCAAGTTAAGAGCCACCACACTATAGGATTTAAACCTTTTCTCCTGCATTACAGCAACACCGTAGTGATTTTGTAACTGCTTATACAAGTAAGTTAAAATGGCTCTATATCCCCTTAGCTTACCACTAGTGAATTAAATTTGCATGTGCCAACTTTTTCACATTTGTGTGAAAGAAAAACAGAGGGGAAAACTGAAGGGATTAGTCTTAATACCTTAGAGCTAAATAAACATTTACTGAGTTTGATTCTGCCATTGTTTCATGGCTAATGTTAAGTACAAGGTGACTTCAGGCCTGCTGAAAATGTACTAATAGCATTAATCTGCTAGTTCTCCCCTCATTTTGAAATGTATCATAGAATCCAATTTCATGGCATGTTTTGATTTTATATATACCCCTTCCCAGGTTTTTTGTCACCTGTGACACTTTCATTTCTCATGCATGCTTCTCAAGTGCAAGGTTCTGTTTCCCTGTTTAGATATGCCTTTATGCTAAACTATGGCAGAGATTTACTGCTGCTGCAGCTACTTTTTGACTCCATCAGGCTGCCAGCTATTTTCTACAAAATCTTCCCTGTTATAGGATTCCAGACTGCACATAGATCACTCCAAACAGGAATGTGAGCATTCAAAACCAGATCTCCTGCTAACAAAAAGGACTTTGTTGCTCTCTATGTAAAATTCAGCTGACAGTTAATTAGATGCATTCAGAGTATACAACTAATGTTATCAAAATACCCATGTAGGTTCAAATGTGTAACTTTCTGATATTTTGTATGAGTAAAAATTAATGGGACTAATTAAAAAAAAAATAGAACAACGTTTCCTACATTGTTTCCCTCCATGCAGAGTAACTATAATTCACAGAACTTGCAGATGCAGGCAAAGATGACTAATTCATGTGTTGTAAAGGGTAGCACCTTCTGCTGACTAGCTTCAGACATTTGCAAAAGAGAGGTTCATGCCACTCTCCTTTTGGCTCCAGAGCATTTCCAAAGTCAGCTGAAGGCCTTAAACTTAATCCTCAGGGTAATTAATGGATGGAGCCCCAGCAACTCAACAGATCCAGTTTCAGTCTCTGAATGACTGAGACAGATTCTTCTTCCTGGGGAGAAGCACAGTACACAGCTAGAGAAACTGCACTTTCCCACCCATGGACTGCATCTCTATAGCACATCCAGCTGCCACTAGGAAACCTTGTATAGGTGCAGCCACAGTTTATGGCTAATTGCCTGTTCAGGTGGTTATGGCAACCTCCCTTGAAGATATATTACATGGCTTTGTGGAAGTCATGTAACAGTTGATAGCTTCTTAAAAAGTTTAGTAATTTAACAAGGAGTGGTTCCCTCTCCCATCATAGCCCTCCAGAATAAAAATTTCACAGCAGGATAGGAAAAACTCAGGAAAGGTAATTAAACTGTCACATGGATGTACACAAAGACTGAGGCTCAGGATGAACCTACAGACACCTAGAGGAAGTGTCTTTTACAAGGTGTTCTTGACTTGAAGAACATAGAGGGATTAGTCTGATGAAAAATATATTTATTATTTCCATTCTGGGTTTTTTTCAAAGACAGTGCAATGAGAAAGGCATCTTTGTGGTGCAGGGCATCTCATCCTAAGTGGACAATCACAATAAAGTAGATTAACATACCTGGGGAAGTGCCTGCTTCTAACATTGGGTAATTAGAAAAGCTGAACTAACTAGCTCAGTGCAGGCATTGGCATTATAGACATGCAAATTAGGGAAAGGGAAGTCTTAGGAATATGCTTGGGGATGAGATTCATCACAATTTTTGCAAGTCATTTATATTTGAAATTGGCACCTGAGCAGACTGGAGACAACCTCTGTGTCCTGTGCACAGTTGTGAGAAGGAAATTGAGAAGTGTGTGGGCATCATTTCAGTGGAAATGGCCACAGTTTACAAGGCAAAGGGGAGAGATGCTGCACCCTTTCTGAATCGGTTCTGATTCACCCTGTTACAGCCCTGTCTGGTCACTGCTGGCCGTGTGTGTTGTGTACTATGCTGCAATGCCAGCTGTTGGCACCACGCTGTAACCAGCACAGACTCAGAACAGCTGCAGAAGGGAAGGTGCAGGATTTCTTGGCATCTGTGTCCCAGTGCTGAATCTTTGAGCAGCTCTGTACTAGAGTACCAACTCCACCAATTGCCAGAAGTGACTCCTGTTTTCTCACATGCACAAGCAATACAGTAGCTCTACCTTCTGGAAGTTCTGGATTTACTTACTTATTTTTGCTAATATGAATTTCTTATATTCCTGTCAGTTTTGTTTCTTTTTTAAAAAAAATTTTACTGTCCCATAAGAACATAAACACTATTAGCATACAGAGAAGCTCTTGAGTGCAACAAATTCATGGAATACACAAGAAGTAAGGAACAGCATCTTTTGAAACCTTGGAGGCTCTAATATCATCACTCTTCTTTCCATACCTAGCTTTTTGTCTGAATCCCAAGAATTACTATGCATATGCAGCTCTTGTATGTGCATCTTTTAATGTGACACACATACAGGCTCTAAAGGACACAGAGGCTCTCTTGGATGTTGGTATAATCTTGTGCGCTGCTGCTCCTCTCTCCATGTGCATGAGGACATAAGTGCACATGTGCACGTGAGTTCATGTCCTAAAGCACTCTTTTCTGAGATTTACCCTTGACTAATTATAAAAAATGGTGCTACAAACCCATTTTCCACTCTAAGACTTCTCCCTTCAGAGGCATCCATCTCAAATGTGAAATCTGGATGGTGCTTTGTGTTTTCTGGCACCCCACAAGGGAAGTAATTTGCAGAACATACCCTTACATTTTTAATCCACATGACAAAGTCTTTACTTCTACTGAAGGATATAGGTTGGGAGAGCTTAACATTTTAGAGACCTATGCACACTGACATACAAACAAAATAATTTTTTACTGACCTCCTACTGATTTCTTCTCCAGCTTAGTGCCATACACTAAAACTTCAGTCATGACACTGAGGTGTAACTTCTGAACCTGAGCCGTGTAACACTTGTCAGGTTATTATGAAAATTTCTTGCCCATCTCAAACAATAGATTCAGTATCAAGTCACTCTGCTGGCTGTTGTAACATCTCTTCTGCACTTTCCAGGGGGAACATTTTCATCATTTTAGCACAAATAAGATTAATATTGAGACAACCAAGGATATGTCTTGATATTTTGATATAGTGCAGACACTTTCTGTTGAAGAAAATAAACTACCTACAAAAAACAGTAACAGGAAGCAAAATAATAATTAACAAATCTTACCAAACTACAATCAAACATAAAGATGTTTCACAAGTGCTCACAAGACTTCTTCCAATTAATGACATCAACTTAACCAAGTGAAGGCAAGGGTGTTTGGAAGGGATACCATGGTTGAGATATTTTAAAGGAGTGAAAATTAAACCCCCAATGGAAAATTCGAGAGGACTTAATGGAAACATATCTTTCTAAAATAGCAGAATTTTGAAATTGACCAGAATATTGAAATTTATGAGTGTGACTAATTCATTGGGCATTTTTATGACCATTAACGACCAGAAGCTTGAGTCCTTTGGATAAGCTTGTCTGGAAACCATGGCAAGTTAAGCAGAGATGATCTTCTGTTGCCATGATAGAATTAATTCAATACTGTCTCAGAATGTCTTGGTTGAACATCTTATCCTTACTTAAATATGCTCTAACATATTTTATCCTGTTACTATTTATTCTCAGAAACCTAAAAGATAGGCCAATGAAAAAAAAAATAGAGAATGCTGATATATAAAAAGATGTCATAGTCACTCCAGAGTTCAAGCTAAATCAGTATCTTGACAAGGTGCATTAAAATGTTATGTTCATCACACCAGATGCTTATTTTCATTATTTTCACTTGGGTCATTACTTCTCATGTGTAGCAGGTAAAAGTCTGCATAGTCTAAGTGATATTCACTTTAAATAAAACCATTTTTTATTGCTGTTCAGGGTAATGATGGTACAGAACTGCAATCTCCCACACAGGGATGCTAAGTGAAAATAAGAAAGTGCTCTAGTCATAAATATTACAGTGAATACCTCTGTAAAAACTATGAGTCTAATTTGTGTTTCTCATGATGAAGAAATGTGTGGCAAAATTACAAAATGACCAGTCTGAGAAATGCAATTTAGTGTCTAGTCCTGCTTAATGAGCTTAATGCTCATATGTATTAGAGAAAGAAGAGCACTTCAAGAATACAATTTCTGTTCCTTTTTGCAATTCTTGTGCAAAAAGCCATTGCAGCCATTAGACTTTCAGTGTTACTGAGTTACTCTCGATATTTATCAGACCTCTGAAACCATATTGATATAACTCTGAAGCCGCATCAGTACTAAACATGATCTCTACCTTGGATATATTATATTCTATCCAGACTGTAATTTACATTGTCATCACTATCAATTATACCACAGGTGTGTCCTGGACTTCAGAACAAGTGTAGGAAATATAAATGCACACTTGAGCACTGTATAAAAACATTCTATTATCTTGCCATTCACTGAGACCCCAGAGATGTACGATGCAGCTTATACAGTGTGCAGCAGTGATAATATTGGCAATATTTCCTGCATCATGAAAGCATGGGCCATGCTTTGAAATTCTCCTAGGAGACATAAATTTGCTAGCCAATCAAAGCATCAAAATCTAGGTTGTGAGCCCTGTAACAGACCATGTTTTTGAAACAGTCCTACAGCTTTATAGAGCCATAGAAAAGACAGTGCCCCCCTCCCCTTCTGATTATCATTTGAAGGATGTTTGTTGCAGAACTGGTACCTAAAGGAAGTAAACCTCTCAGGTAAATTATCTGCTAGATGAAAGACCCTTACATTCAGCATTCAGTGTACTGTGACTGGATTTTCTTGGTGGAACCACCTGTACCACCTTTCCGTGGGAAACAGGATTGAAGGGACGACACAGTGCCCAACATAAGAAAAAGTATAAGAGGATAAGAAAAAACTTCTCTTCAAGTTTTTCTGTACTAGAAGTCAGGGAGAGGGAGTCTGCATATGGTGTACATATATTTATTTGTGCAAATAGCGACTTCTCTTTCACCTAGTAATATTTGTATGTAATTCTCACGTTTTCAGTATTTTCAGTATCCATGCCACTGTAATACCATGCTAATTTGTACTGGTCTCTGAGTCACTTCATTACATCTTACTGAAAAACACGACTGACCCATGTTTGCATTCCCATGACTGAAACAGCTTTGGAATCTGCATGCAGGCTTCTCATTGTCTTTGCTTGCTTTTGTCTTCTCAGACTCCTAGTAAAGGAGATTTTTGTAAACTGCTTGTGGTTTCTTCTGTGCCTGTGCAACCTTGTGCCAATATCACTCGAAAATTACAGACAACTTCAGTGAATGCATACATACAGACTGCTAGGAATTTCTGATCTTTGTCTTCTGCTGCAACGTGAGCCTGTACAAGTTTGGCTGACATGTGAACTGTGCAAAATCTTTTCTGAGCTTTTTTTAAGCTCTGGTTTTATCCATGGGAATGCACGGCATTTTATTACTTCAAATCTGAAAACCTTTGTTGTAACAAGGACAGAAAAGCAGAAACCAAAAGCTTAGTGAAATAATTTTAGTTAAAACAACTAGCAAGCTAGGACTGATCACCTTGACTAACAGCAATTGTGAATATATAACACATAATAAGAAAATACTTTTGTTCATAGAATACTAAAATAATAAAATCATATTTTCAGTTACACATTAAAGTGTTTTCCTGATATCATGTTTTTAATTCCAGCAAAATTCATCTGGTTACTTGAGATGATTTAATAAATGATGAATATAATTTCTTTATAGCTGGACAAATGCAGACATGTAGAAAGCAAAATACTGACAATTCAAGTGACTTCTTCTGTGACTATGTTGACAGTTAGGTTGAGCTAAGAATCACTTGCCGTAGGTGTGTATTTTAAGTGAATGCATCCCATCATATGGGGCTAGCAATTGCAGACACAAGACACTGATGTCAGGCTCTGTGAAATCACACAAACATTGTACACAGACTAATGTACTATTCAGGAGGTGATTGCTGCAGGAGGAAGGAATGGAGCTATTCCCCAATAATTGTATCAAGAATATTTAAACCCAATTCCTGTGGCAATTATTCTTGCTGTGCTTTTTTTATTTTTATTGGACAACACCAGAGTAAAATATCACTAATCTTCCAGGGAAGCTATTGGATGTTCAAATGAACATTCACATACATGTAAAAAGACACAGCAGCCTGAATATCTATGGTTAAGACTTCGTTGTTTTGATACAAATCAATCATACAGTTTTGAATAGGGAATGCTGTTTGGCTACGTGTGATTTATGTGAGCTGCTTTAACATTGAAACAAGTTATCTGATTCTGTGAGCTGCAGATCCATTCCACTGAGGAGCTGAGTGTTGCACATTCATGTGTCAATCAGTTAATATTGAGAATGTTCAAGTAGTTCAAGCAGAATGTGGATCTAAGAAGAGAGGTTCATATTATTTTCCCTTTCACTACATCTTTCCTCTCATGTTAGAAGATGACTGTTCCAAAGAACATTTACTGGAATATCTACTGATGAATTATATCATTGCTGATAGCTTTCAGTGAACATTGCTGTTGTAAGTAAAAATCCTGTAAAGCTAGGATAAAAGCTTTGAAGATAAGAAAGATTACCATGGGAATGTCATTATTTGGAGAGAAAGAAGTAAATGCATTGCCATAAAAACCTTTAATGATTGTTTTACATAAATGCATATCAAAAGGGAAAGTGCCAGGATCAGTAGGTGCTCAGTTTGGTTTTTTTTGTTTTGTTTTTAGTTGAGTCAGACTTATATACCAATCTAGTCACCTCAATTAGATTCTCATTTAGTATAAAGCACAGCAGTTTTTCTAGAATAAATGATTCTGCATTAAAATATATGGAAAATACCTTCTACCCTCCCTTCCTCTCATCTGCCATCCCTTCTCCCTCCATCCCTAGTTCCTCTTCTTTAACCTTCTGTTCCTTTTCCCTTCCCTTCCTTTCCTTGCCCTCCTTTTTCCTCTCCCTCTCATCTCCTCAGACTATTTTCTGGATGACTTTTTAGAAATGTATTCATTATGAAATATGAGTACTGAGGGTAATAGACTTTATAGGATATTGTAATTCTCAAATATGAAGAAGCTAACTTCATACTAATAAATTATATCTCCAATAGAAGAACGAACACTGAATCTGAGTTTTCTTTCAGCCTGGCTGAGAGCTGAAAAATTCAGTATATTTTAATTAAAACAGCCTAATCAAAGTCCAGATCATGCTCTCAATTCTTTCTTTTCTCAGAGCAGAGAAAAAAACAGGTGTGCTAGAACTGCTGTCTTCCCTTCAAAATACAGAAGTCAGAAATTCCAATTTACAGCTCAAAGTTCAGTTCCCCACAGCTACCCTGAAGGAGGGCAGGCAAATATCTGAGTGATCACCCTCACTTTGACTGATAAAATTCTTTGCATGTGAGATATTCTAATACAGACAATTGTTTATCATCATGAGCAGGAAAACTATTCCATGTCTTTTCCCTTCCATCCAGGGCAGCTAGGTGTGACAGGAGCTATGGGACTTAATTTGTAAGGTGCAAACAGGGAAAGAAAGCTTGTTCTTTAGTTACAATTGTGGTGCAGCTTAGTAACAGGGCACCTATGTGCCACACCATATAATGAATTTCTTGAGGGGTTCAGGAATATCCCAGCTGTCTCCTTATGGAGGTAATGGACAAGCTTGAGACAATGGACCAAGCTGAAACTAAGTGATCAACTGGACCTCCGTAATGCAGCAGTTGTCTGATTGTTGTCAGAGCCCACCCAGTGGGAATTGTGGACTGATCTAGATTGTCCCTGATTAAACTAATTTCTGTGCCTAAATGTGATTATTGACATCCTGACCGGAGTGTACCAACACATCCCTGTTGCTGAAGTGATTGGGTTGCACAGAGATAAAATATTTGTAAATAGACAATAGAAACCATTCCTTCAGAAATGGCCACTGTGGAATATCTTATGTCTGTAGCTATGATATTTAAGAAACGTTTTCTGTGTAGGATGTCAAAGTAGCAACACCTCATGCATGTGCCGTGCTGGTCAGGTAAGACCCTGGATTGCTGGATTATAGGAACTGAGCAAAAGTCTGTGTTTTGTGTTCTGTCCTGATCCAGGGGAAGATGACACTGCAAGGACCCTTGCAACAGGCACCTCCACTGCTGCTGGCCAGTCCTGCTTGGTAGATTTGATTGGCCATGCAAACCCAGTCAATGCCAGAATCCCAGTAAATAATTTTTCCTTTTAGCAAGCAAAGCTCTGCTTGTGCATTAGCCAGGAACTGACTAAAGAAGAAAAAAGCTGATTTCCTGAAGTCCTCTGGCCGATGAAGAATAATGAACCAGAAATAAGAATGGCTTCCAGCCACATGGAACAAAGTGAGCAATCTTAGGTCAGACTTCCTCTGCTCCTTCCCTGCTGACTCGGCTGGCTCCCTTCTCCCTCCCCTCTCACTGCTGCTTTCTGTTTCCAGAGGCTTCTGGGTTTCCATAAACCCATCCTGCGGATTCTCCAACTTGCCTGCTGGTATGACTTTGGAACCAACTGTAAGATGCCTAATTTGAATATGAAGGATTCATTGGCTTGTAAATCTTAAACTTTGACCACTAAACAACTTCCCCAACTTAATATTTTCCTAGCCACTTTGATCTCCACAGACTTTGAAAACCTTTACTTGAAGAGATAGGTTGTCCAAAAATGTATCTCTATTTGTAATGAGGTCCATTTTCAGCCCTCAAACTGAAAACGCAAATGTGGTATTTAATGCATCACAGGGCAGATTTTTTAAAATTTAAATTAAAAAATAGGAAAAGGAAGGGAAGCCAAAGCAGTGAATGCAGAAGCAGTCAGAGGGCATAGGCCCTGTTAAACAACTTTCATTTTTCAGCAGTCAACACACACAAGCTGAAAGTCCAGAGCCTCTCCCAGAAGCTTTACCACTGCCAGGCATTCCTAAAGGAACAGTGTGTAATTTTTCACAGCTGAGGGCAGAGTAGATGCTCCTGTAGATGATGATTACAGGTTATGTATAACTGCATTTGTCAATTACTTGAGGCTGTGGTGAAGCACTATAAACTTTCAGGGTTGTACTTTTCAGAGAATCTCTAAAATCACAAAAATACCAAATAGTCAAGATTACTTACAGTAATTGTTCTTTCCAGAAACTGTTACTACACAGAAATTAACTGTTTGGTGTCTCTTTTTAAATTTGTTTTTTAGATCATGAAACTGTGGTATACTTCAGAGCTGTAAAGATATTTGAAATTGAAAAGATGAATATGCTAACCAAGCTGAATCCTGGGAAATACCAGCTATGTAAATGTCTCAATTACACCTCTACAACACCAAATATCTGCAACCTGTGTGAGTGTCCCAGGCTTCAGCATCCTGGGTCACTGCTGAGATGAGCAGAGGGAAAGCTTGGAAGTTTGCTGTCTGCTCTGCTGGAAATTATGGGCATGCTAATGTTGAAGACTTGGGAGTTTTGGCACTTATTTTATGAAGAAGTAGAGCAGTCATGAAGAACTCTGTACCTAAGTCAGGAGAGGTTCAAAGGGGAGCCAGAAAGATGTGAAGTGGGGGCATTGTGAAGCAGTTACCATGATCTTCCAGAAATTATATAAATTTAAAAAAAAAATTATGAATAAAATAGAAACAGAGTTAAAATAAAATCATCTGAAGGAAAAGTCCCGGAGAGCCCGATTTCCACTTGTGCATATTCCATGTCTTTGCAGTGTGAAAGATCCTCAGAGTGCATTGGTTCAGTGTGCACAGTGCAGACATCGTGTGTTGTTTGAGAGCTGATCTTACAGCCTTCTCTGGCCAATTTAATAAACAGTGAAGTGCAGAATGCTTGGCACTAAAAAGTAGCACCATCTGTTCTCAAAGCATGGATCCTTGTCTCAGGGAAGGGAGCTGCTGTTGTTTTTCATGAGAGGGTAGTAGCTGCCTCACTGGAGGTGAGGCTGACCTGGAGTTCTCAGACTATTATTTACAGTAACAGTTTTATCATTCTCCACACTGTTCCTTTTCTGATAAGCCCCAGAAGTTATTTACAGTTCAAATCATTCCAAGGTTGCTGGCTATTATTGTAAGGGAAGAGGTTGTGAGGCAGTGCAGTTTGCATGGCGCAGCAACAAGACATTTCTCCAGGTTACTGCCCTGTGGGGCTCCATTCATTACAGCAAAGGCTGGACCAAAACTCCTGCAGGGCAGTGGGTCATGAGCTGATTCCAATGGTGCTGTAAATAAAGTAGTTGGCATTCTTGGTGGGCATTTGATCTTGTTCCACCTGAAAGAGAAAAATCCTTTCCTACCACTGGAATTAGGCTGGAAATTTTCAAGAATCTTGAATAGAGATACAGGTTTAAAAGGTAGTTCAGTTTCAACAAATGTAATGAAAATAAGGGGTCACAGGGGTGAACAAGACCCTTTTCACACTTTTTTTGTGGTAAATGCTACAATTTAAGATCCAATCTTAACATGGAATGAAAATGCACACATAAAGGGTGTAATTAATGTCTGTCCATGACAGAAATTTCACTTTGGTCTCAGAAGGAAAAAGCCAAAGACAGTAACCATGCCACAGCACTTCACAGAAAATACAGCCTCATCAGTCTGGTGCTTGTGGAGCCACCAGTGCAATGGACTTTTTGCTGGGGACCTTCTTCTACCACCATGAGTTTCTGATTTACAAATCCCATGGGTAAATAACCATGAATAAGTGGAAAGATTGCAAGACAGCCAAGTGTGATGACAACAGAGTAATAACTAATGCTAGAATTTATGAGTTCTCAAGTGCTGTTTTTTTAAAAACTAGTAGCCAAGTTAAAAAGCCTGAGTTACTGCAGTCACTATCTACATAGCATAAGTGAATGGGACTTATTTTGCCCCCTAGGGTATCAGAAGGGCTGCACAAAGTATTTTTTTAAGTGTTCATAAATGTAGGAATTGCTATGGTATCAATTGCACTAGAAGATTACCGAGAGCCTTCTATCCTGAAGTGTTGAGCAAATTAATTAAAAGATCTGAATCCTCCTGAGTCCAAAAATTCTTTATTGTTTAAAACCATAATCTTCTTGTAATAAATAAGGGGTCCAGTCACACAAAATAATCCAAAGCCTTTTGCAATGCATAATCCAGTGAAAAGACTGGTTTTGGCTCAAAGTTGGCTAAGCTATTTGTAGCAGGTAGGGACAATAGCAGGATTTGAAAGTGGTCAGCTGTTTGAAAGATCCTCTGATAGAAATCTGTGAGGGAGAGCAGCAGCTCACTGTCTAGGGAGGACTTTGTGAAAAGAAAGTTGTTCACATTTGTGCATTTAAAAAGAAGCATCTCTGGAATGAGGTTTTCATAGGCCCCGTGTCAGAAACTACAACTCCTATTTGCACCTCTATTTACATGCATTTAAATATAAATAAAATTGCAAATCATTTTAGCAACAGCTGAGGATGAAGCACAGATAAACCAAGGAAGGGTGGACAACTGTCATTAATATTCATTTATCTATGTTGCCAAATCACCACTTTTAAAGTAAGGGTGGGAAGTCAAACAGAGATGTTTAATTGGGTAAATAACTTCACTTCTTCCTCATGCAGCTGAAAGGAAATTCAAAGGATTTCCAGACATTAATCTTTTCATTAATCCGAAGGAAATCCTTGGATGATGAGAAACAGTTACAAAGTGGACCTCAGGGACTGCGTTATGTAAACTGTGGGACTAATCCAGGAATTTGAACATGGATATCATGTCCTGACTGATCGTCTATTCAATTGGTTCTTAAATTCATCTTGCAGACAGTTACACTGAAGGATTTTCAGTGTGGCTTTTAATGCACTTGTGTGGATAATGTCTCTATCAAAAACCTCTATCAGCTATTTGCAGGACTGTTACATCTGCACTTCAGACTGCTTTGTTCTCTTCTGGTGCCCTTCATTTTCTCCATTCCCTTTCACAAAGAGATGTTAAAATGCTGATGTGTAAAAGGAACATGTTAACCTGGACCTTTAGAGTTGGCAGAAGATGTGCCCAGATGCAGAACCACCAGTGCAACCTGCAGTGTGAATGCTGCCAGCTCTTCATTGATCAAATGCATCTTGCTCAATGAGGCACTCCTGCAGCTTCATAACTTCCCTGAGCTCCTCTGCAGCATTGCCAGGGGCCTGTAAGTCACAGATCTTCTCCTGATTTGACAACAGAGTGACTCGGTGTTCAAGGCTCCTTGTCTAGTATGGATCAATATTTTTTTTTGATCCCTCAGTTTACCTGTTGTTGACTTCAGATAGCTGAGTGTTCCTCAGTGATTTTCAGATAGATCAATATTAAAAAGTGTTGAGCTGGACACTGCTTTTGGATAAACTTTTGAAATTCCTTTAAAAAAGCTTCTTCTTTTTTTTTTTTTTTTTTTAACTGAGGGCTTGTTCTAATGATGGGAAAAACTCATGAGTCAGCAAGGAGTGATAATCTACTCTTTCTCACGAATAGCTTATCCTAGGTTTTTAACAACCCAAAAATTAATGAGGTAGAATAAATAAATTACAGTTGTTTCAGGTAAACTAAATGATACCACTTCTATCTTGTTTGGTTGTATGGGGTTTATATATTTTCACTTAATTTGTTAATCATTCCATATTGTAAAAGACTTTTTCCTTTTGATTAGAGGAGAAGCATACAGGAACTTTCATTCTCTACAGAACACAAATGAAATTCAGGTAAAAAAATAACCATTTAATTTCTTTCTTGAGCTGTTTGTGTACAGAAAAACATAAGACTATTTAAGGGAATGCATTAGGGAAAAAGGCGAGATAAGCAATTCTAGGATTTGTCATGTACTGTGCTCCCAGGAGCACAGAATTCAAACAGGTTACAACTTTACCTATTGCTTTGCTTCTCCCCTTTCCCTTCTCCTGTCCAATCCCCATCCCCACCTTGGTCTGTCTGTGCAAGGGCAGTGAGGGAGTCATAGTGACCCTCCCTCAGGGGAGGAGACACTGAGCATCCTCTCTGTGTGCTGCTGGCACAACTCAACAAGCTTCGGGTGAGGAGAGGGCACTGAGAGCTGTATGAGAAGCAGGCTGGGCTGGGGATGGAGCCCTGCACTAGGGAACCATGGTCCAAGGCTCAACATCCAACATCTCCACCCAGCACAGCTCAGGAACCCACACTGGTCCCCCTGCCTGAGTCCAGCTGATGGGCCAGGCTGTGGCAATGACTCATTTCTCTTGCCATAGATGCTCCCTGGGGATTTCAACAAGCCAAAGTTTTAATGTGACTTAGTGGGGGTGACAGAAAATCCACCTGTTTGAAGGGACAACATCCACAGACTGAGGCAGTAGTGTCACACATAAAACAATCATCTAAATCAGCCCAGACAGTTGAACAAGAGACAAAAGTTGTTTAATGTATGGTGTTTTTCTCCAAAGCTTTGCTCTGAGCTGCTAAGGCTCTCACAGAGAGCCCAGCAGTATATTTTGTGGCCAGACTTTTTGTGTTGCCTGTCTAAGGCCAGGTTCCTAAATCCATATTTTGGCAGCTAGCTGGGAGCTGACAGAGCACCAATAAGCCCCACTGAAGTCGTGGCTTTTGAAAACCAGGCTTCCTTCATTTCTGTGCTGAAAATGGACTTGAAAACCTTCATTTAACCACCTAAAATTGAAAATATTGCCTGAATATTTTACATTGATCATGAATTAACTAGAACTGTCAGCCATAAATGAAATAAATGCAAGCCATTCATTTCCAAAGTTGCTTTTTCTCTTAAGATCTGATTAAAAGAGATCTGATTCCTTGTTTGGCATGTACCCCCTGAGCAGTTCATGTGTTTTCAGACCCCAGGCTTGGTCTCCTCCTGCCCCTTTCACAGCCACATTGAAGCTGTGCCATCAAGGAATCAGCCAGAGCTTATGCACTGAGTGGCAAAGACAGGCAAATAGAATACAGCAATTTTCTTTTTAATCCTCCTGCCTTGTCATCAGTGTAGCAGCTTTTTCAGATCTTCAATTGTCTCATTCCTGTAGAAGGCACACAGCAATCAGAAACCACTTTCTTTCTTTCTTTCTTTCTTTCCCCATCAAAAAAACTTCATCCTAGCTGTTAATTTTCTCTCTCTTCAAACCATATTAACTTTAACATTCATTGCTGCCTCCTCAAATCTTTGTTTCACTTATCATCTCCTTTGTGTTATACCCCAGAAATGTGAACTTTTAATCTACATCTTGCTGTAATTCTATTACATTTTCTTAACACACATGATCCTAATTCAGTCCCTTATTTTTGGAACTTTCTAACTTTCCCATGCAACTCATTTAGAAGTCATTCATCATTTTCTGACTTGATTTTATTTCCCTCTTTATATCTTCCTTTCCCTAATAAGAGAATACCATGAGCAAAAAGAAAANAAAAAAAAAAAAAAAGACAAACATTTCATAAAAAGCCAGTCATTTATTTTGTAGTAGGTCTTAATGTGATGTGGTTAGCAGAAAAAATACCGGGTTTTAAGTACAGCATTTGTGAAAGTGAAGTGGCATGTTTGTCTTGCAGTTGTCTAATTTTAACCTTTTCTTCAGCCTGGAAGAACAAATCAAAAGCTACATGTTCCAAATGAGTCAAAAAGCACCTTTTCCTTTACAGCCTTGTGCTGGAAAGAATGAAAAATGCTAATTCCTGCCTCCTGAAAGCAAGCCTTTAGCAGGCAGACAGCCATTTCAGAGAACTGCACACTTCGTAACAGCAGCAGCTAAACAGGGGAAGCTCTGTGCAAATAAAACAAAACACCAAAACCTCTACCTGTACAGGTTTATGTTAGTGATGTTGTTGAGAACAGTCTGCACCACCTTCAGCTTGCAGGGCAATGTGTCTTTTCCACTCACTGCAGAAAACAATACAAAGAATGAGGCAGCAATATCTGAGTGCAAACAGAAACACCCAGCAAAGCATGGGGAAGTGGCTGATGGAAATGTTCAGAAGTGCCCAAGTACTCTTTCAGCACAGAAATATTGAGCATGGTGACATGTGAAGGAACTAAAAAGATGAAGCCTGTCTTCTGTGCTTTCTCTTGGGACCTGAGGGGAGCAAACACCACTAGAACAAGCAGAAATATTTTAATAATAAAGCAGAAATTCTTATCCCAAGGGCTGCAATGAATTAGGGCTCCAGTGCAGTGACTGCTGCAGGACATCCACAAGGCAAAGAACTGCTGAAAGTATCCTGTCTGTGGGCATTTTCCTTCCTGCTAATGAGCAATAATATCTGTCCCGGTGCCTGCCCCTGCCTGCTGTCACAGCCTCTGAGATGCCCTGACAGGGCAGTGGGAGCTGCAGAGCCATTTTGGCACAGGAACTCCAGCGTCAGGGACACAGGGACAGAGCAGCCTGGGAATGATCTCCCCAGTGAGCAGTGGGATGAAACACTCAAGCTTTCCCTCTCACATTTCTTTTCCTAGTCTTGTGGATTCATCAGTTTCAAGTTGGAAAGCTCTTGGTGCTCACTAGAGGTGGTACTGTGCTGATGTGCCTGCATGCCAAATATGCTGAGATTTCCTGCTGTGGAAAAAATGAATGAAGGAGAGGACAAAAGAGCACACATGTGTATTCCTAATAAAAATATAAACCCAC
The DNA here is from genome assembly GCA_013186435.1 of Turdus rufiventris. NCBI lineage: Eukaryota > Metazoa > Chordata > Aves > Passeriformes > Turdidae > Turdus > Turdus rufiventris. The sequence goes on along the minus strand of PYHW01009732.1, from coordinate 305,848 downwards.
AAGTGTATGGCCTGGTGCATTTGGATCACATTGATTTGACAAGTTCCTGCCAGCAGTAAGAGTGAAGGAGAAGTCGGCAAAGTGGCACGTGCATATGCTTACAAATCATTATTTAACTGCTTCAGATGGCCTCAGGCTACTCTTGTAAGGATGATTGTATTTTTAGTTCCAAAATGTGCCCAAAATTTTTGGCAGAGGGGATCACCTTAGCTTCACAACTTGCAACTTAACAACTGGCAACATCTTCAGTAATTTCAGGTACAGATAGGAGATCCTCAGACTCCTTGCTTGTTGGGTCACTTTGATGCCTTAAGTTTTAGCTTTCATATTTTCCAGACTCTGTACTGCATTAATGTATAGCTCTGGACTTCATATAAAGTGTTAGCAGGTTCTCACAGTTTAGTAAGACAAAACAATTCTTTTCCAGCCTGAGAACCAAGGACACTGTTGGAGCTTTGGGCTCAAAAGGTGTAAACAACAGCAAGGAGAGCAACCTGGGAGGATGAGACTGCATAAACTGGAGCTGTAATTGGACAACCCCAATATGTACATGGACCAAAACTTATAAAAATGTGAAAACTCAGGGCCTGTTGTCCATCTGGGGTGGAGCCAAGGCCGGGCTCTTGTACTGCTCAAGGTGTATTCTTTGAAGGCCTTTTAATAAATACTTGCTTTATTCCTTTAACAGTGTCCAACCTCTGTTCTAGGTAACCTCTCAAGGCATCAGCTTGGCCTGTGAAGACTTTCAGGTCCTGCCCCATCACAGTGCTGTTTAAGGGTCTAATTTATGTGTTTTCACTCATACCTGTTCTGCTCTGCTGAACTGAAATTTGTTAACTTATTAACAAAAAAGGTATTGCTAGGCCCAAAGCTTAGCTTTTAAATCATTACCAAGCCAGTTAGCTGATTCATGAAATATGATTATTTCACTTTACAGCTTCTGAAGACTAAACTTGGGGAAATTCTCTAATGTCATGATCAGTTTAAATGAGCCCTCTGGCTGATAGAAGCAATGCCATTTATTCCCATCCCTGGTGGCATTTCTGCAGACAGAGCCAGCATTTATACATCTCATGTTCAGGGGCAAGGAGACCAGCTCTGAAGCCTTTACACGAAATAGTCTTGGGTTCAACAATGCTATTGTCAACTTCTTGACTTCACAGAATTTCAGATACAAAAGCAGATGTGGGGAAGGGCAAGATGAAAATTTCAGATTTGGATTCAGTTCAAAGTCTACTGCAGATTGCAACTGATACAGAACTGTAAAATTCCAGACTTGGATTTCTATTCATCTAAGGTGCATGGAAATATTTTTTTGTATATTGAGCTCCATTTACCATTTTGAAAGATTTGTTTGCATTTGCGACTGATTTAACTCAAGTTCAAAATCCTTTGTGATGACAAACATCCTCACTGACACACCCAAACATAATTCCCATACTTGGGTTCAAAGCTCAAGAATAAACCCCCCTTCACCTTCAGAAGTGAGACACATCTTACACGTGGGAGTATGGATTTTCTACACAACAGGTAGAAAATCCTGTCGTAGATGGTTTTGTTAATTTTTGTCTAAGCATCTCAAGGAAGCCATCAGCTGTAAGCATGTACATACTTGGCAATCCTAAGGAAGGAAAAGTGAGCAATGCCATCTTTCTGACATCTTTGTAGAGGTCTCACCAACAGATCCACAGGAAGCTGCATCAGGATCACTGGTTTAAGAATCACTGATCATTTTGCAGGTGTTTGACCTTTGCTAGGCTGGATTTTAGGTATCTCTTGAGCCTGATGAAGGAACTAGCAAGCTCAACAGCTTACACAGCAAGTGTTAAGCAGTGAAGTGTTACTTGCTTGGATAAGCAAGCTTTCTATATGCAATATATAATAATAATATATGTAATATGGAAGTCTTTAGTACTCCATACACTTCCTAGAACTCATGGAACAGGACATGCTTTTGGATACCAACAGCAAGTCTCTGGAAATGCTGAGTAGGCTTACTTAGCACACTGAGCACATCTACTACCTCTTACAACATAAGCATCAGAAAAATGAGAAATTAAGTAACACTAGATGAAACCTAACAATACATTGCATTTATACAACTTTTTTTTCTGAAAGACCTGTTGCATTAGATATTTGTAAGTGAAGCACAGTCTGCTTTACATCCTTCTGCTCCTGACTTCCCTCTGTGGTGTGTCTGTCCCCTCAGAACCTCTCCCTCCACTGCTGAATTCCCAGGTTATCCAGAGCTACCACCCTCCTTCTAGGCTGTTTTTCTGTTGCCAGCCCAGTGGACACTTATAAAACAGCAGGATATCTCTGTTTAGGATAGAGTCACTCTGCTCAGCTATGAACAGCTCATGTTAGCATCTCTGAGGCTATTCTGATGCACAAGGGTTGGGATCAGCCTCTGATGGGGCAGGTCACAAGGTAGGTTCAAACTCACTTGAAGCAAGCTGCTGTTCTGTCTGTAGCACTTTGTAACTACTTTGGAGGAGTTCTCAGCTCAGTATTTCAATCTTTTGAGCCCATTCTAGTAAGCACAGCTCATTTTTACTGTTGGTAATGTTACTATACATTGAATTAGGGGATGCTGATTATTAAGACATGTAGTAGCCAAAATAAAATGTGATTAAAAAAATAAAACATGCATGTGTAGGTAACGTGTGTATACTTCGAAGGCACAGCTCATAAATGGTTCTGGACTAGCACTACAGATAATCCTACTACAGACAGCTGGAAACAGCTGCCCTGAAAACAGGACCTTATCTGACGGTGGTTGCTAACTGGTGAGTCAGTTAGTGGCTGGTCTGACATCAAAGTGGATTAAGGAGGAACAAATCCAAGGTTGCTGATAGAATTGAGATGAGAAACAGTAATAAAGATGGACTATATCAGAAAAGAGTGTATATCAACCTCTGAACTGCTGAGCAACAGGCTGGGCTTGTACACTGTGTAAGAATTAGCCTGGAGGTGAAGAAACCCTGTTTTTCACACAGGGATTAAGATAAGATAAGGCAATTAAGATAAGACCTCCTAATACTGGGTATTTCTTTAAGAGAGAACAATATGATGGGGTTTTTTTTTCAGCTAATAAGGGTTCTGATCCCTACTAGTATCCCTGTTATTACAGCACCACAGAAAATGAACCCTGCCTGGCCTTTGCTTTATAATTGAGTAAAGGGTCTCCAAAGGCACACTGCAAAGTGAGGTCTTAATTCAGCATGGACTCAAGGAAACATGACACTTGAAGGATACAGTAAATGTTGAAGTCTATAATGTGGGTTCTTGAAGATCTCCCATCCAAGCTCACACCATGCCCTGGGCTGCCAGACTTTGGCATCACAGCCCATCTCACCATGGGACACAGACAAAGCTGCTGCAAAGCTCTAGTGTTACTGCACACAGTGAGTGAATCACAGATTCTGGTCGTTTGAGTGGGCTCAGTCAGGTTTGTTAGATCAAGATATGGACTTCTGAACAAAGAAAAGCACTTAATGAAAAACTGATGTTTTCTTAATATAAATGAGTAAGCACAGCAATTTGTGCTTATATAACTCTTTTCATGCCCTCCAGAGCTCAGAGCTTCTTGACAGCGAAAGGTAATTTTTTTCTTTACTTACATTTTAAAGGAAAAAATGAAACACTTGTAAATTACTTGCACAGAGTTGAGTCATAGCTGGTCATTCTCTTACTGTCATTGTCAGATGTTGCTACATCCTCTTCACTACCAATTTCATAATTTATCGTTTGGGTTTCTTTGCTGTTTGCATACAGAGAATAAGTTTACAGCAGCTGTAGAATGATTTGCTATTTCATTATATAGATTCGTTCTGCAAGCTTTGGAATGCAAAAATAATTTCTGTACTATCCATTCATAATTTATTTGTAATTTACAAATAATTAGAGGTAGCTTTATCAGAACTAGTAAAGGATGAACAGGGAACTTGGTAGCACATGTTTTTGTTTTGCCATCAGCACTGGCTTACGTAGCTCCCACTTTGTTCTCTTGTATAACTTTTTCATGGTGTTCCATTTTTAAATCTGATTCACTGCACAAACAGTTGTTGATTCACAACAGAGAGAGTGGTATGTAGGGAGGGAGTGGCAATGAGCAGTGAGAGCTGCCCTCTCCAGCTTTGCTAGCCATAAAAAATGCATGAATATTTCAGTGAATTAGCTGTGTCTTGGACATGCTGGATGTAAAGCAAGTACGTGTTTTAAATGCGTAACCCAGACATTGCAAATCTTCAATGAAAAACATGCAAAGTCTTTATCTTCAGGTCACTAGTTCAAATCACAAGTAAAAGATCTGAGGTCCATTTTTTTGCAGAGGAGTGCTAATAGCACTGATTGTTGCTCTTGGGTCCCTAATTAAAGAGGCAAGAGCAGAGGGAGCGCATTACCCGCTCTGCCCTAGAGATGGGTCAAGGCTGAGCACATTGGCAGCTCTGCTGCTTGCTTTGTCCCTGTTGAATAATGAGAAAATTAATCCCTTGGGGAGTGAACGTGGCACCCTCTGACACCACAAATTCAGGCAGATGCTGGGAAAGGATGCAAAGTGTCTCTGGATTCGTACTGTGTAAATCAAAAGCCACTCAGGAGTAATTTGTATTGGACAAGCATAAAACTGATACAGCAGAGTCACACCAGCTCCTAGCTGATCAATAAGAATATTCAGTGAGGCCGTTGCAAATGTCCAGCTTTTAATTGGCACATAAAATTTTATGAAACAGAATCATCACATAAACAGTGACAACATGTGAAAACTGCACCAAACACACCAACAAGACCTTAATGGTAATTCTGACTGAATGTATTTCATAAGAACCTGTTTACCAGTTATATCCTTCATGAGCTTATATTGAAATAAAGGCTATTAAATTGCAGTCAACCCACGAAATTATTACTACAAACATTCATTATTTTATGAAGCAGCCTATTGACATTCCTTAGCCTGCATAAAGAATTATGAACTCTTGTTACACTAGCACACCGTGGCTTGGCTTTAGATTACAAATTCATCACTGTGTTCATAAGCTCTCGACAGTGTTTCTTTGCTTATGTATAAAATGTGTACACATTTACCAGCCTTGCTAGAATCACAGCTAGATAGAAATGATTATGTTAAAATGCCAGCGCCTGGCACTCGTTCATGTGCAAAAATGAAGCTGTAGTTCTGCTGAAGATGAATTACAGGACTGCACAAAAACAAGGCATGCTTTTTTCACTGTGTTAACAAATGAAGTTAAAATCTGTGCACGTATAGCAGCACTGTGCTGGCAAGTCAGTCTATAGTCCTGTGAGTTTTACTCATGGATTGGATGTTTCAACCTGTGCCTACCCAAAGGGTTCTCAGGCTGGTGATGCTAAGTTTTCTAAAATTCTCATTGTTATCAGTAAAAAAATGACTCTAACTAGTCAAAAGTGGGGAGACAGAAAAAGTCGGAAAGATCACAAATATTCCCTCTGGCTCTGGGGAGACCTAAGGAAGAAAGCGAAGAATAATGGAGATTCTCCCAGCCATTAATATTTTCTTTCCATGTTCTTCCAGAACAAAACTCTCTTCTTACACCTTGTGAGTGATCCCACAAGCAGTTCTTATTTTATTCCTTTTAGTGAAAAGTATCATGCTCTGTCATAAACTTCATCACTGAGTGGCAGGTGATGGTGCTGACCACTGTATTAGGCATTTTCTTGGTCTACCAGCTGCTTGGTTATGGTTTACAATAAACAACATTTCAAATGAAGTCTTCTTAGAAGAGTTGGGGGCTTTGAGTAGCAGACTCACACTGCAGCCATGCTGAAAACAGATGGATTACTGGTGATGTACAGTAGTAAAATACTTTTCTCAACTTGTGTTTTTTGAGATACCATATGTGCTCAAGCAGATAATATAAGACAACACATTATTCCAGGATCCTGGAGACTTCTCTGATGTGAACTGATAAATCAGTCCTGATAAGAGCAAACAGCTCAAGTCCAAATGGAGATATTCAATTATGTGAGATTTTCACTTGTCAGTGCATTCTGACAGACCCATTTATTATGTCAAAATCTTTTTAAAATGGACCTGAACATTGCTGACAGCCTAAATTACATTAAAACTTCTTTTCTGATTTGAGTTACTTGGTCTGTGTAAGTCCTGTACCTTTGGGGAGCTCTACTCCTGCTACTTTGGGAAGGACGTTTGTATAACATTGGTTTTTCATATTGTTAATCCAGGACATTAAAACCATATGACTGGGTTCAGTAGTGAAATATGGACTTTCCACATCTCACTGCATGGGAAAACAAACTTACATGTTCTTTGCATGAGATCTGGGAGAAGTCCTTCCTACAAGCAAAACACAACATCGTAATAACTCCCATTATTACAAAGGGAGACAGAAAACTCACTTAAAAATTCTCCAAGAGTGTTCTAGTTGTTGTTTTAATGATGTATTCCCCTCCCATTCTGAATTATTTTGTGATGGAAGAGTCTTCTTTCAATTTCTTCATTTTTTCTTCAGTCCTGTCAATGAATGTAGTGTGCACTGGTTGAGGGAATTTCTCTCCTAGGAAAGGATGTGCTGCTTATTATGCTTGTGCTCAGGTGACATTCTCCTCCAGTTGCACATGTTAAACTCCAGCAAAATCAGAGGGATAGAACCTTCAACAGCTAAAGTATTTTACTTATGGATAGATATTTGATACACTGGCTTTTGAGAGGTAACTTGTATGACCCTTTCTTTCACACTTGAAAATTGCTGGTATAGTGCTACTGGCTTACTGTGTGAAAAAAAGAACCAAAATGTTGGTTTGTTACACAGTTTTCCCACTTAAATATATATGTACATACAGATGTTATGGATATAACTGTGGATAAAGAATCTCTGTTTTATCCTGGGAATCAATTTGAGGCATTTGAATGAAAAAATAAACCAAACCAAAC
>PYHW01009732.1:121994-298864 GCA_013186435.1 Turdus rufiventris | reverse complement strand
AAAAAAAAAATTAGGCTAACAAAATAGTGGAGTACTTTCTTGTACCATTGACACCCCTGGAGCTTGGGGCTGTGGTGGATAGCAAACATGCACAAATGAGTGACCCATCTGAGGTGACTGATGGAGGCTGCATGAAATCAGTGTTTTCCCTAGAAACCCAGATCAGCTACAGTATAAATGACTGTGAGAGAATTCAGCAATGAAAAATTATTTCTAATTGCTGCATTAATCAGGAATGCAACCTTGTTTTCTGACTTAATAGTTACACAGTCATGTAATATAAACTGGAGGTGAATTAGTTGGCTCCATAGTCTGGGTTCCCAGATGTAAACATTTCAAAATTTTGTGATGAGAATCTATGCTCTCAGTCTGAGTTTGTTTGGAAGGTATGTTCTGGTTCGGGAAACACATCCTTCAAAAAGACAGAAATGTTACCAGAATCAGAAACATGTGTTGATTTTAGTCCCAACTTTAGCATGCGTTTGGGCATGTGTGTGTGTGTATGTTTCAAAGACTGTCAGAAGGACATTATAATTAATTTCCTTCTAATATGCTTAAAATGTTTTCTTGCGCATTGTAAATTTTACTATAAAAACAACAAAGCTTCTAGGGAGATAGCTGCTTGCTCAAACATAAATTCTTTATTTTAAAAAAAGAAAAAAGCATTTTTTTCCTCTGGAGTTAGAAAGGAAAAACATATGTGCATACTTCATTCTGAAAATATTGTCTAATTCTCTTTAGAAGTCAGCAGACATTAGAATTAAAAAGCTTATCCCAGCATGCCCTCTGCAAAACTGTGTTTGTATCACTGAAAATCAGACACAAAAAGAACAACTCTTTTTCATTGAGAACAGGTGCAAAAATCATGTTTGGTTATAGCAGGGAGAAAAACACTGATGACTTCTTGTTCTTTTCCTTAAAAATAATCAATTTCTTCATTTCCCATTGCTAGAATTTTCAAAGCCTCATGTTAAAATTAAAGCTCCAGTGGACAGATTTGTGATGGGATTACCTTATTTCTGGGAGGGTTTGCATGGTGACTGGCCTTGAAGAGATGGCAGTTTCTTTTCCTTTCCTGCCAAATGTTTTTCTTTCATTTTCTATTTTTTCTGGGGTAATTTTCAAGCCAAAGATTGTTAATAGTTATCTGTTAATTATTATTGCTTCATGTGAGCAAATGCTAATAAAATATAAAACCATGCAGTAGTTCTTTTGGGGTGAGAGATTAGGTGCTTAATGTTTCATGTGTAAACTTATTTGGTGCTCCTTGGAACTCAGCTGGGATAACAGAAAGAACATTGCTTCAGTCCTTTCAGCTCCCTAAAATCTTCATATTTTGAGTGTGTGGGGTTTTTCTGTCTTTGACAGGGAATTATTTATTGCCATTTAATTGATAGTTGTTTCACAAGTGCTGACATAATACCTCAAACTTCAAGGCTTTTCATGAAATGACTGGAAATAAATATTGAGATAGTGTTCTTGATAAAATGCTACTTTTATTTGGAAGTTGACTATCTTACTTGGTGTAATGGCTGACTTTTAACTGAAGATTTTAATTACAGATTTTTGCTTGAAACTTCCTCAAGTTTCAAGTGCCTCCTATAAGTAAAATGTACTAGAGATTTATGATAATATATAAATATTAAATAGGAGATGCTGTTACTTGGTTATTGATGAGAAGTGTGGGCAATGAGCAGACTTCTTCAAATGACCAGGTAGAAAAATCCTAGAGAAAAAAAGATCTTAGTCATAGATACCCTTCTATGATTTTTTCTAACACCAGATCTTCAAAAGTCTCTGGTGTGTTCACAATGCTCCTCAGTGTCACATATTACAGGCAGACTTTTACAAACTCTGATAAAAAAAACACCTGCAGAGAGGGCTTAGCTACAGCCTGCCAAACCCTTTCTGGAAAAAGATGCTTCCCAGCCTGCTTTAGTCTTAATCAAGATATTCCAAGGGCAAAACAACAATTTATGTCCATTTAAAAAGGACAAGGAACCCTGATAAACTTGTTTGAATGGATGAAGAGAGGCTGATTGTTGGTGGCTGGAAGAAAGAGCTTGCTAAACATTAGCTTACCAACCAATTTCTGCTGAGTTGGACTCTGACAGAAATGGGATAATTGATACACTTTATAACAATCTTGTAGCCCACTACAGAAGAAATTTCACTGTCAATAAACACCCATTCCTGCTGAAGCCCCCATTTCTTCTTCTGAAGCAGGGTGAGAAGCTTGTCAGTGGTGAGAGCTGCACTATCAATACCTACATTTTTCTCACAAGACTGCAGACATGCAGTAAGCATAACTATCAGTGGTATTTGATGCAAAAATAATTACATTGACATGGATGTTTTTAATGATCATTTCAGTTCACATTGTTCATCTGGAGCATACATAATGTTGATAGCTAAGTTTGAATAAAGTATGGTTAGCAGAAATAGTGCAATGTTTATTAAGAATTATGAGGATGAAGCCAAAATGAATGAAAAAACAATACTGAACCCATGGAATTGTTCACAGTGGCACTTTTTAATCAAAAGAACAAGCCTTAATAAGAGATAGTGGCCTTTGTCTATTGTTTTAAGGAAACTTGAACTTCAACGTATAAGTTTGCCTCTGTAAAGACAAACAAAGTTACATCATCAAGAGAAGCCTTATCATTATATTTATGGGAGGAAGAGGAAGGGAAGGATGTGTTACAGAGCAAACCAGTTGGGATTGTACTCTGATTACAACCATTTAGCACTGGAAATATGAAGAGGACTCCTGTGATCTCACCAGTGTTTGCTGACTTTCACTCTGACTCATTAATAGACGTGCACCTTTGCCACTTTCAGTTTTCCCTTACCCTCTTTACAGGCAGAAGTTTTGATCCCATAAAGTAAAACTTGAAGGAAGTTAATTTTCCTAGCAGTCAATAAAGAAAATGGATACTTAACTTGCTTAGCCTCTTTCTGTTGAGTTCTCAAGTCAGATTGCTCAGAGATCTGATTTGGTCAGAGCCAAATGGGGGCCAGCCTGGGAATATCTGTGCATATGGAAATATAAGCTCATCTTGCTATAAGTACAGGGCACATTGCATTTATCTCTATGCATCCTAGAGCTGTGATCAGTAAGCAATACAAATTAATTTCCATTTGTAAGCTTGTATTATGCCACAAAAATCTCCCTAAAATTAATTATCTTGCATATCGGTAGTCAGGGATCAGTCCCACCAAAATGGATGTTTACATTTCAAAAACAAAAAAATTTGCACAGGCTCACTATAGACTATGAAAAAAAGAGAGAAAGTATTTCTCTTTTCTAGTTTGTCATATGAGATATATGCATATGGTTTTGAATGTAGTTGACCATTGGTGTAACTTAAATTCAAATTTCAAAATATAGCTTAACTCAAAGTTGGTTTATGAATATCTACATTAATGTAACAAAATTATTTGGAGATAGTTTATCAGTGACCTGAAGTAGATCTCATTATTCCCTACCAAAAGCTTAATGGTCTTCAAATTGTGACGTTTAGAACAATTTATGCACATATACACATATTCTAAGATTATACTCAACTGAGCAAAACCCCAGTAAAGTTAACGCCTGTATTTATACCTCCTTGAAGAACCCCAAATGATCCCCCTAAAGAGTGGAAAGAGGGACTGTGGTTGTTGATAATTGGCTTTGCCTGCTCTGTGTAATTTCACTGTGAAATGCAGGTACCAGAGCCCACTCCCAGAGCAAGTTCCCGTGATCCTCAGTGAGTTTTAATCCTGACAGGAGACATTGGCTGGTGCTGCATAAGATATGCCTTATTTTCCTGCAATCACATTCTCTTTGATTTTTGCTGTGTAGACCTAAATTCCATTTGGGTAGGAAAGCCTGTGGCAGGGAACAAAGTGACTCTTTCTTCCTCCCCAAATGGAGATTTTTTTTCTTGGTTTGAGGACTGTGGCTCATTTGTTCGAAAAACTTTGAAAGCACTTGGCTTCTTACCATGCTTCTCAAATATGAGGGTAAGTTGTGACAAGGTAGAATGTAGAATCTATGCAACTCGAAGTAAAACTTTTCTGACTTTTTGTTAATTATTAATACCATATATCCAGAAAATAGAGATCTACTTGCCAGTGGCAAGAGAGCTGTAGAAGACAGAATTTGTGTTTGTGTGTGGAGAAAAGGTGCCCTGAAGCTGCTGATGGAGCTGAGCCACGAGACAAGTGATGGTGAGATGGGGGGGAGGCATTGCTGGCTCAGGTTGAGCTGTGCCTTTGGAGTGCAGTGTTCCTGTCACAGGCTGCTCGTGGCTAACAGCTTAATAACCTGAAGCTGCCTGCTGTAGGACAAGCAGGGCAATGCAGCCTTCACTTGCTCTTTACCTTCTCCTCTTCCTAGGAAATCACCTGTGAGATAGATTGGTTGTATTAAAAGAGGAATGTAATTGTTCGCTAAAAGATAGAACAAATTTCAACTAGCTTCAATAGATGAAAAAAGCATGGTAATGTGATGATACATTGCAAATATGGACACAATAAAATATTCTGTACAGATAAGGTTTGCAAACAGGCAGTGAAAAAATAATTTTCACAGTATGGTTTTAGTGCTCCCTGCAAGCATTAAAATGTAATACTAGATAGGAGTTAATTTCCTCTAATCTAAGGCTTTCTAGGGCCAGAGAAGGTCACTGTGATTAAAGAAGAAATAGAATGATGGGTAAATTACATTAAAATTATGTTAAATTGTTGTTACTTACAACCTTGCTCATTTACCTATAGTTCGATGTCCACAGTGGTGGCTTCAGGGTAGAGAAACAACCTTAAACTTCCACTTTGAATAGAGGGGGAAAAAAAATCCCCAGTGCTTCCTATTCCTAGGCTGACCTAGCCTTCCCATCAGTGGGCTCAGTGCTGGGGAAAGGAGAGGGTTCATCATATGTGAAGGCACAGTTTTTTTAAGCATTTGAGCTATAGTAAAAAGAAGACAATCTTTTAAAGACAGCACAGCTATTAAACAGTAATGAAGAACTGGAAAGCAACTCTGCATAATCACCATTCAGCTAAATGATGATTTCACAGATGGAAGAACAGATGAAATTCAGCCAAACGATTTTAAGGGCAAATGAATAGGCAATAATGTACTTAGGAAGCATTAGCCTCTCTTCATTCTCAGAGACAGTGACCTATTGTTCACAATTAATAAAGCCCTGAGGCACAAAGGGGACAGGGATAGTGGCTGCCTAAGATCTGTTCAAATCCACACAATAAAACAAGTGTAGAGAACCATATGTAGCACTGCATCTCAACATAGAACAGAGATTCAAATTATTTTCATGCATGCAGATTAAAATGCAAACCCTGCTAAATTTTGACAAGTTACAACTCTCTTCCTGCATGTGATGAAAGTCACTTTTGCTAAAGGATTGTTGGTTAGGGAGCAGCTTGGCTTTCCTTTGCTCACAGGCCTTTCTAGGGCTGGCACAGAGCAGCGTAAAAAGGAGTCACCAGCCCTCAAACACCAGCTTGTCCTTGAGAGCTGAAAACTCAGAAATAGTGCACTATCATCTGCTGGTAGTAAAGCCAGCTAAAAACAAGGAATGCATTGTGTGGGGAAGTACCTAAGCCAGTGAAAACCAGAATGGGTGGCTTCAAGAGATAAGTAAATCTTTAAATTTTGATAACTGCCATACCAGCAACTTTGACAAAGGAATAATATCCAACTGCAAACACATATTACCTCTGTGAGGAAAAGTCAATGTTAATGAGTCCATTCCTTCATCTTCATAAATGAGCTTAGAGATATTTGTTACAACTTTTATTCTCCGGGAAGCCCAATCATAAAATTATTTGGTCATTTGGAGGTTTTTGTTTGTTTATTTTTTCCAGTGTAACTATTATTTTGTATGGAAAAAAAAAAAAAAAATCATTACAGTAATTTCACGACTATAAGGCGCACCCCTTTTGACTAAAATTTTCCCCCGAACCCAGAGGTGCGCCTTATAGTCTGGTGCGCCTTATGGTTGTGAAATTACTGTACATGCTCTTCCTTTTGAGGATATTTCCCCCTCCAATATGTGTCAAAACCTAGTTTGCACACTAAGGCTACCAGGATAGTTGTCTAAAACCTGCTTTTCAGTGCTCTTTCCCTTGATGTTTTCTGCTTGTCAGCACTGTGTGATGTATTCTTCTTGGGCTCTTAATCCTATATTTGGCTGTTAATCTCATTTGGGGTTGTCCCCAGTTTTGGGGCATGGCATCTTGCTGGTGACTTTGTGAAGTCATTGCATTCGCACAGAATGTGATGTCTGTTTCCTGTTAAGGTTTGGTTCCACCCTTAGAGCCAAGGAGGGTGCCAAGCTCTGCATTCACTTTGCACTGTAAGCTTGAAAAACGTGCATTAGAAAACTTTGGACCCAACATCCTAGATGTCTAGGAAGGAATCTTGGGGCACAAGCAAAGAACCAGAAATTAGAGGTCTGCTACCTTCAAATATTATGTGACACTCAGCCTCTTCCCAGACGTGAAAAATCTCTACAGAGAAGCAAAGCAGCTTAAGGATGGAGATGGTGGCAAGGTATGGAAATTAATTTCTGAATTCCCAGCACAGGAGCAAAAAATGCAACAAAATGACTTTATCATTGCAGCCATTGAACCTGATCTGCCTCTAGCAAAGCTAAAATGTGGAAATACCCTCTCAGTTACTCTGACCTGAAATTTTGCAGAAAGCTGATGCAAGTATTCCAACTTACTGTGTAAACATGGTAAGTGGTAAGCCTGTAAGAAAGCTTTGGTGTTCCTGTCATAGTGACTTAGATGGATCAGGGTGGAGCCATTGCCTGAACTCCAGAAGGTTTCCAGAAGTCCTGAAGCACTGAAAGAATTTTGCTGGAACAGGGAGGAAGATCTTGGGGGAAACTTGTGCAATAATGACTTAAAACTCCCTAAATACTATGGCTAATTAGCTATATTTCACATGCAAAAAGCAGATTTCAGAAATAAATACCCTGAGCTTGCATTGTCTTAGTGACAAATGCAGTGTGTCATTATGTGGCAACCAAAGATGGAGCAATACTGAATGCCAAGATACTTAATGTATGGTTTGCTGGTTTGGGGTGATTTTGATCTTTAAAGAAGTGGAGAAACAATGCTGGGGGGTGGAGGAGGAGGTATTGATACTTTGGCTATTAGACAGAGAGATATCATTATTGCAGGACTTAGAAATGGTATGAAAGTATCAGCAGAATGGACATGCACATGACAAAAAAAATTCTTTTCAGAGATTAAGCCTATGAAATGATCAAGACATGTTAGGGATATTGTGGTCTAGTTTGCACAGCACTGTATTAAAGATTAACTAAAACTATCAGCAAATATTTAAATGTTGTTGAAAATTCTGGTACTGTGCTGTAATGAATAAGCAGTATTCAAATTCTATTTTGGTCACACCTGAACTTAACTGAAACTTGGATTTACCATATTCATTATGGTTTTTTTGACTTGAAGTCTTTTGGAACTTTCCAGTATGTTTTGAGAGAATATTCCCATATGCCATAGTTTCACCACACACACACACACAAATAAAAATTAGAAAAAAGTAGTTTTTCCCTTCCCTGGAGGGCATGAAAAACCAGATTCTTTTTCCTTTATTCTTGCATCTCTAAAAGTAATAGAAGGACCATATGGTTTGGCTTTTCTGTTACTTAATAAGAGCAAAAAAATGACTGCTGCTGCTGCAGTGAGAGGAGAAAATGTTATACTTTAAAGCCCCAAAAAATACCACAAAAAAAAGACATAATGCTGTAAAAGAGGTTAAACTGGAAGTTTAACATTCATTGCCCTCCCATACCATGGAGCTATGAAATTTAAATGTGACTGTTTGTGTAGCAAATTCTGGGAAAGGTTAAGAATAGAACTTTGTGCATGTAAGTAACACAAAAGCGAAACAAATTGACCATGCGCTAAAGAGCAGGATTGAGGAGAGGGCAAACATTTTAAACTTCAGGATACAAAAGAGGAATTTTTGTCAAAGTTAAATTGCCCAATTTTAACTCTTGAAAATGACATACCTGGAGCACTTGAAAGCTGCTAACAGCCCTAAAAGCTGTACAGGGGGGAAAAAGTCATCCTAGATTTTATACCATTTGCAAAACTAAACCAAAATCCTCCAATATAAACATTACTGCATATGAATTACAATTTCTTTAACATGGCTCAGAGGGTGGTGAGAAATCTATAAGGAAAATTAATGAAGGCACGCTACTAATGGGAGTGGTAGCTAACATCTTTGGGAACATCAGTGTCCAGAGGCACTGAAATGGAAGAGATGATGGAATTCAGATTGTGGATCCCCCCCTGTAAGCACTAGCCCAGAACTGCCAGGTACCAGAGGCAAAGGAGCTCAGAGAGCTCTCCACACTGCTTGTCTTCATGCTTTGAGCACAGTGGGAGCACCTTCAGTGGATGCAGCTCTGGTACCCTAACTTTAGCTGCAGCATTCCTTGTCACTAGGGAGCTGCTAGAGCAGAATCCCTGTGCTATGTCATGGATCCAAGTCCTTCCCAGCCTCTCCCCTCTGGCTTGGAGAGCAACACAGCCTGGCAAGAAACCTGGTTAGAAAAAAACCCCATAAGATAAGGAGTCAGGATGCCTATGGAATGATCATTCAGGTTTTCAGAATCTGACAATTATTGTCATTCAATGCTCAGCATGAAAGCTATGGGCTACAGCAAAACAGAAAATTAGACAAGTTCTAAGGTGATATGCTAAGGTCACCACTAAAAACTAAAGATCTGTGTTCTGCAAAGAGATATAGCCATTTATTTCAAATTGAATACTAAATTAATTGTTCTAGGAAAACTTACATGATTCTAAGGAGCTTGAAGAAACAAGGAAGCAATGCTCAGGTGTAAGACCACCCAACAATGCATATTCCTGCATTGTTCTCTGGTTCATTCGAGTATGATTGATCCTATTGCAAAGTTTAGCACAAGAAGACAGAATAGTACTGCCAGAAAGCAGACTTGATCCTGGCTTAGTAACAGAAAAGTTAATCAATCAAAGAAACTGAAAAACTAGCTGAACAGGTTTTCTGGGGCACATTGTAAACCGAGAAAAGCAACAATAAATAGAGGAGCTGTCCTGGGAGTGGGAAGGACAAAAGAACTGAAAATGAAAACCTTCAGTGTTTATCACACACAGACACTGAATGATTTGTAGTAAGATATTCAACCCAGAAACTAAAATATTTGTGCATAAAGTGCACAGACGTTCATGGCATGCCAGGCAGGGAGAGAGCATGGGTAATGTTTTCCTAGAGTGGTGCCCAGGATTACAAGGGAGGAAGACAAGATGAGCCAGGGTTAGGAGGAATTTCCACCTGCAACCTGTACCAGGAAGGGTGAGAGCCACCCTTCGCTGCTGTGTGCCCATCCATGGCACAGAGAGCAGGCATCACAGTCTCAGCTCTGGTTGTGTGCAAGAGTGAACAAGAGTTTGTAGGTATTGCAGAAACCTCAGCCTGCTGTGACCTTCAGATGAAGGAGTTACAGAACAGGTGGCAGGATGGCCAAATGAGGGTCCCTTAGTCATTTCCACCATATAGTGTTTGGAAATTCAGTAAAAATTGAAATGGGTCTACCAACAAGCGTAAGACTTCCATTTTTTAATTTCATGTTTTCTGTTGGATGCCCATGGTTCCATGTTCATCCTTCATATAAAAAGCTGAATATATAACTGGGATAGATTTATGGAAAACCCACTCTATTGAATAGTTCAGACACACACACAGTATGTTTCCTGTCAAGAACAAGGAACTTGTTGCTCAAAGGCAGGCTATTTACATTAATCAGAGACTACAGAGACACAGGTAGGGCAGCTTTGAAAAGGAGGTTACAAATCACAGCATGGCATTCTAAAATGGTATCTGCATTTGTGGAATCCTGATAAACTTGTGACAGATCTTCAGTGGGACTCACTCATTTGATTTGTGTGCCACACTTCAGTAGCTAACTTGTTCAGAATACTGTTTTTCTTAACAAGTGTCTACATCTTGTGGGTGAGGTCTATTTGTCTGAGACATATCTAGAACTGATCTTATATTTTTGTACACAAAACTTCACCACAGTTTGTGGAAACAGGCAAGGTAACTCATGCTGCAGGTTGGGACTAAACAGGAAACTTAAGGAAAAATGCTTGACAACAACCAAATATTTGATACCAGAAAAACATCTTGTATTAGACTTTTAATAAAATGAAGAATTCAAAGCTGTACACTAACATATGCACTTACATAATTTGATTGACTGAGCATCACTTGCTTTGACAAGGTGTGAAATTTAATGGGTTGACAGAATAAATAGTTCTTTAAAATCAGCTTCATGATTTATACTGGTTTGTAGGGTAGTGCATAACTAAAGATAAAAAGAAGAAGGCGAATGGTAGAGCAGCCTGGCAGTAACCTTCACACAGCCTTAGACTATGGAAAGCATTAAAGTTTCAGGCAAGAGTCCATGCAGTGACCCCAACAGGAACATATAAAGATGTTTTTCTGAATACTTTTCTTAAAAGACTGAAACAATGACCCACATCAGAAGTTTTAAGTTGATTTATTGAGTTCCTGTTAACTCTCTAAACAGGACACAAAACAGTTTATTGGCCTGTTTGAAAATGAATTATTGGATGTTCTTTATTCCTTTTGGGAAACATGTAATCCTTACTTGGAGGATTTGGTTTTTTTTATAGCACCTTGATGTTTGCTGAGTTGCATGGAGGTTTTTCTTCACAGGCACCAAAGACCCTTTATGAAGCATTCATTTTGTGAAATCTTGTATGAAAGGAATATAACATACACATATTATTTTAGAGAGAACTTCTACCATAAGTTTGAGCATTGTTATTAAAAAAAAAAAAAAAGAACTCTTAAATTCTTTCTAAAGAAAGAGTAAAGATAAAACTCCCCCAAATCTTACCAAATAACCCACTGTCTTTCCAAGCTGTGTAAGAAGATAGGTGGTGAAGCTGAATGTCTGAAAGGAATTTTTTTCAGGCCACTTTTGTGCTGCAGTAGCAAAGCAGTGAATATGGGTTATTTCAAGGACAGGGCAGTTGCCAGAGTGCAAGAAGACAAATCAAAGAAATCAAAATGATGAAGAGCAAAGATAGAAATGGGTAGAAGAAGTATTAAATAAGCAATCCTTACTAATGAGAAAAAATAGAGAATGTTAGAAATTCCAGAGGGAGTTAACTAATTATGTTTAGCAAAGATCTGTCATGGGACCTTTAGTAAATATATATATTGAATAAGATAGGAAAAAGTACTAAGAACATGGTAATAAAAAGCACTAAGACAAAGCTTGGGGGCATCTTTAATAGAAACCAGAAGTGGAATATTTTTGCAACAAATTGATATAGTGAAAATAGAAAAAAAATTCCCAGCACAAAAGGCAAGGTCTTGTACTTCTGTGATAGGGGATAATGTAAGCTGGTAGTCTCAGTCTATTATGGCATAGAGAGGGAAAATCTTGGCTGTAACAAAGGTTATTATAGACAATTCTGGAATTTGCCAAAGGTAGAGAATGAAGCAATAATGACACTGTCTATTGCAGTTAGGAGGTTTCTTCAACCTCATTTAGAGAAAGTTATGCACTGTTGCTTCAAAATGTTGTTCATTTACACAAGGATAGAGATGACCAGTATAATACCTGGGAGTTTTATTTCATATACTAATGAAACCTTGCAGAAATAATAGGATTAGATGTCTCTAATGCACAGGTGCATTTAAAAATATAACACTGGAAAGAATATAAATGAGAAGGGAGAACTGGATGTTTTCTACACTGTGTCTATGATAGCATATGCTGAATTTGATGCCTGGAGGGGTTTTTTATGATGAACATGGTGTAGAACATATTTTTTCCCATCATCTGCAGGAAACAGGTTAAAAATAATGGGATCACAGAAGACATACCAGTAATGGTAGATTGTGTAATAACCTGGGTGAAACTTTGATCATGAAAGGTGATTTGGTACTGCTTAGTCCTTATTTATTTGTAAAAGAAAGAAAAAAATTACCAAACGTGGTTGGTATTAAAACTGTGTTATTTGTAACAGGGGAAATTTAGAGGACATTTGCCCTTTGGCAATGTCATGCTTGTGCTCTGTTTTGAGGGCACGTCTAGCAAACAGAAACCTTCAGCCCCTTGCAGCAGCCAACTTTGGCTTGTTTAGTCACAAGTGCTAGAGATGTGCTCTGAAAAACATAGGCATGGGCAAAGCATTCAAACAGCAGTGAAGCAAAATTCTGCTTAGATTTTGTTTCACTTTGGTTTCAATTAGGCTGTGATTAGGGATGCACTATGCAGAATATTTTGAAGCAGAAATACATTTCTCAGTCAGCTCTTTGTCCTTTAGCATCCACACCTCATGCTTCAAATAAGACGAGGTTTAAGTTTACTGACTGAAGTGTTCATTTGATAAAAGTACAGTAGAAAATTAAATCACAGGCATCAGAAGGCACTTACCTTTACCCATTAAGTGAGAATTAACACAAGCCTGTAAGATGAAAATAGGATAACCATGAACAGGGGTGTTATTTGTTGAGAGGAAATAATAAACTAGAATTGAGTAGCTGGAGCAGATATTGATTGAGATGTGTCATGACAGCTAGGATGGAAGCATGAAATAATCAAGCAAACAACTGCTTTTAAGGAGGATTGCTCTTTTGCAGATGCTTGTAGCTGACTATTTAAATGTTGAGTGCTGCTGTATTGCCAAAGTGAAAACGGAGCAGGATGAATTTAGGAAAAAGGAAGATAAGTTCCTGGAGGGAAAGTGATGATTAGTAATACTCCTCAAGCAAATCTGTTATACTGATGTAGCTCTGTGGCATAAGGTTCAATTGATCTGATTTCCTTGTTCTTGCGGACTCCTATGGTGGAAGGAGCTCTGGGAATGCAGCAGCTTAATGAACAGGAAGATGAAGGAGATAAATATCAGAGCAAGAACTGCTGGTGTGCTGAGAAACTAATTACATCTGATGTCTGTAATCCAGAATGGTAAAACTCTCAAGTTGAGAATGCCAAATAGTCATAAAACGTGTTCTTGATAGCAGAGCATACATGAGAGAAGCCCAAATCTTCAGGGCACAGGAAGGGCCTGTGTCTATCAGAGACATGGAAACTGAGGAGCACCAATGCCAGAAAAGGAAGTCTGCAATGTTTGAGACAGTTGAAGGGACGATAGAAGAAGTTACTTGAAATACATTCCATTACAAGTTAAAGACTTTGTGGTTATTTAAATTATTCTAAATTACTGAAAGATTAAGGACCATGCTTAAGCTGAGTACTTCTTTTGCACAAATACATTAACTGCAGCCAATTAAATTTGCCTAATCAAGCTTAACAATGCTACACACTGTTTCTCATTAAAAAGTAACTATTAAAAAAACCCCAAAAAACTACTTTAAATGAAACAGTAAGAAGATTCTGTAGGGATCTCCAAGGGTGCACCCATCTGACTCACTGGCTTAAAGAGTACACTGATGCCACAGCCTAGCACTTGCTACAGGAAAAAAAAATTTGCTCTTGGTAATTTCTTTCCATTACTGAAATGTATAAGGAAAATAAAATCATCTTAAGTAATATCACAACACTTCTGCTTCTGATGAGTAGAGCAGGCTTCCAACTCCAGCCTTCTTAGGGCAGGTATTTCTTAACCCTCAGAGCAAAACTTAGCTTGAAACAATGAGGGCTGGACCAATACTGTAAAAATTAGTGGGAAATTCAGAAAAAGACTAATCAAACTTGGGATTTCTATGCTGAAATGATCATGACTTAATACAGAAATTACAGCTCTTTTTAAAGGCATGAGAATTACTATGATCTTGAATTCAAAGTCTGCTACTGCAAACACTTAAGGCTGCAGGATGCTTTATTTATCAATTACTTCAGGCATGGTTCTACTCCCCAAGAACATTTTGAGAGGAGGAGACATCTCTGCTTATTGATGAAATACAAGTTGCCAGAAAGACAGGTAGCTTCTCATGTATTCTTCAGGACCTTCACCATAAAGATATCATACAAACTGGTGAAGTTGGCAAAAGTGGTGTTACTTACTGCCTGCAGGTTGGGAATACATCTCTGTTTCTCCCTGACCCTACTGTATGAAACCACTCTGAGGACTGACTTCATAGTTCTGATGGAGCAGGATGGTGAGGCACAGGGACAGATCTGTTAGGAGCAGCCCACCACTCTTTATTTGTGTTCTGCCTATTCAGAGCAGGGAGGAGGAGGGATATCTTTGGATTTTGTCACAGCAAAGGCTGCCTGAAGGTTTCCTGGCATAAGTGTTCAGTTTCGTGACCAGATTATTCAATTTGGTGATAAAAACAAGGAGGTGTTTCAGGGATCTGGTGAGCTGTTCCCCATGGCTTTCCAGGGATCTCTCTATGCTGCAAAGCCACAGGGGATGATGGAGAGACAGAGACAAGCTACTCATATAATGAGGCAGACTGGATTTTAGGAAGAGGACAGCTGGTCTCATAATTTGATGTAAGAAGGATATGTATATGAATACAAGGCAAATTTACAGGTAGTGACAGTAGCATAATTTAACACTTTAACTCCCTAAAATGATAAAAAGTAGTCAGTCCTGACTAGTGTTTTTCTTTCCTTGAGGATCAGTTGTTGTTTCAGTTAAAGAGAAACCAAAACAACAAAACCCTGGCTCTAAATGATGTCCTTCTTCATCTTCATTCACTCCTACACAGTGTAAGGTGATAAAGGTATATTTTAGGTTGGATTCTATAGAAGAAATAAATATATGGCCCATAAGCTAATAGCTGGAAAGTTTATCCTCAGAAGTTGCTCAGTAGTTTCAAGCTTCTCTTGAGTTGGTGGAAGTTACTTGAGGTCCTACACTAAGCTTAGCTAAACCATGCTTGAACTAGGAGGGGTTATTAGCACGGAGCTGAAGGGAGGTGTGCCACCAGAAATAGCTTCTGGCACTACAAGGTGGAGCCACCAAAGCCAGTCATCTGTGAGTACAGTGAAGTTCATAAGAACACATTCCTCCTCAATACACATGCTCCTCAGCTCCCAGGTTTTGGGAAAAAATTCTGCCTGAAACTATGCTTGCAGACACCAGAAACCCTTTCTGTCCTCTCTATTCAGCAGGAATCCCAAGATTTTAATGAAGAATCACAAAAGATCACACAACTGTCCAGAAAGATCTGAGAGGTGGAACCTGAATCCTAAAACACAGCCTTCCTGAATGAGTTTAAAGCATTAAGCTACATCAGATGAGATGCACAAATATGGTCTTGATACCTAAGCAGAGGAGAACCCCAAGTGCTTTTAACCATGCTTCTAACTACACAGCAGGCATGGTCATGTTTACTGCTAAGGGGCAGTACTTTAGGTAGCACATAAATGAAGTGCAAAACTTAAAACTTTATATTTTAAACAGCAAAAGTTAATAAAAGACCAGGTTATGATTCTTATGAAGAAACAGTAGTGCTTACCTTTTGAGATTTCACCCAAGTGACAAGTGAGTAGCTGAAGATCAGAGTTTTTAATGAGCTTTTATTTCAAAATTCTTCTTGTCCCTTTCTGCAGAGACAGACCAAATTTTGAGAGCCTCTAATTTGTTTGGAGTGGTCAGTCCTTCAGGGTTTGCATTTTGTAGTGTTGGAAAAACAGAGGATGCTTACTGCCTGTCAATTTGATTTTATTCTGTTTCATACATTTACACAAGCTTACAGTGGAAAAACTACTTTTTGCTAGCAAAGAGAAAGGATTAGATTCTTGATTACACAGATTAGAAAATGTTGCCCTTCTGTTATTGTTAGTAAAATCGTCACCTGAGGCTCACCCTTGGGTCTGGCGAGCAAATGAATCATTTTCTGACCTTTTCCCTCATCGCTGGCCTGATGGATACTGGTTTTTTTCCATGGTTATTTTTCTCTAATATAAAATTTGCACAAAACTTCTGCCTGCACTGAATTTCAGTGATGTCACCAGGTTCTCTAGTGACCTCCTGCAGTAAATCTTTAAAAGACCTGCTGCCTGTGGACAAAAGTCCCCTCTTCAACCCAACCAGGTCTTCAGATCTCAGTAATACTCTAACCCTTTTGGATAATTATCCTGATCCAGCTCTTCAGAAATCTTGCTTGCAAATGCCCTAGGTTATTTCTCTGGAGCCACTGCATCAAGGCCAGTCCTGTTGACAGCAGTTGTGAATCAGTGGTAATCTCAAGTGAAACTTGGAAGTAAAGCAAAGTCTGCTAATGTGGCAATAAGTCAAATGAACCAAGAGCTGTTTATTGGCAATTAAAAGCTTAAAAGCTTAAACTAGGCCTATAATCTGTACTTTTCGTAGAAAGTGCTGCAGGTCATACAAAATGAAGCACTTGTTAAACGAAGTGGGGATAGGTAGCAGAAGTGAGACTCAGGAAGTTGTGACTGCACTGCAGTCATGGATGCTTGGCCACTTGTTCCTTTAGTCTAGGCAGCCTTTGGTGGTAGTTCAGAGCCTTTCTGGGCTTTCATAAAACTCCCTTTGACAATCTGGATATTGGATGTGTCTAAAATAAACCCCATCTGCTTCCACTTTATGTCCATATTGTTGAATAAAGATAAATAGGTAACTTTTTCTTAAATAATGAAGCTTGAAGTCCATCTTGTTATACAAACAAAGCCAACAAGATTGGATTTAGAAAAGTCTGAATAGCCTTCATATAAGAAAGCCAAGGGCAAGATCAAGTTCACTTCTGCTAGTAGTACAGACAGCACCAGCTGCCAGAAACCTTCTGCAGTAAAATGTGTTCATATAGCAGAAGAGCAGGAGAAACCAACACAGAATTTCCTATTAATCCTGATGATTAAGGATTAATACACTGCAGCCTGTGGAAATATGAACTGCACTTATACCAGACTTATTGGATAAAATGAGAATGCTTATAATAGACATTTTAATATGTTTCATTTAAAAATATGTAACTATTAAATGTACCAATTAAAGTGTTAAAGTACTGGAAGCAAGAAAATAATGTACATGTGAAAATTTGAAAATAAATCTTCAGTTTGTGAAATGTAGCATAAAAAACTCCAGTTCAAGCAAGCAGGCACAGAATTGAAACTAAGAAAGGGTTGACAACAGCTCTGTGTATCTTTTTATAGGATAAAAGCAGGCTTGACTCAAAGTTTTAATGAAAATATCCTTAATATAATTTTCTGTTTATGCTTGTTGATGTCTATGCTAGTTATAATTTTTGTTAACTTCAGTCCCTTTCTCCAGGTCTTCTCAATCTGCAGCATTTGCAGTTGGCTAAAGAACAAAGGAGATAGAGTAACTTGGAAAAGAAAAAACAGGGAATTGTCCCACAGCTCTTCATTCACATATTTTAATTGTCTAAACAGTGAAGTTTCAAGACATCACACCCATGAAATACTACCAGATCTTGAAAGGAAATAGCTTAAATCTATGTGCAAAATCATGTATTCAGGAAAGGCCATTTGCTATATATGCCTTTTAATGATGAATTGTTTTAAATATGAGCTATATTACTGCCATGTATTTTGCTATAGTGGTGATGAAACTAAAATCCACATGCTGTTTCAAGTATTTTTCTCTTTAACAATGCTGTGATAATCTGGTCAGTCAGAATAAAAACAAAATATGTGTGTTCTCATCCATATTAGAATAAGCAATAAGGAGAACAAAGGCGCTAGTAATCACTGTAGGATACAAGTGAATCAAAGGATATCTTGGATCAAAATAGTTTCTATGCCCTTCACTACTAATTTATAATTTCTTTGTGAAAAAGATGCAGTAATGAACAAAACCAATTAAAAGCACAGACAAGCACAATATAGAGCTGTGTGGAAACACACTTGAACTTTTGACTTCTTTGATGCCTTTTGTTTGCTAATCCCTGTGTCAGAAGAGCATCCAGGATTTCTGAGCTGAGTTCTGGGATTTAGGCACACCTGACTGACTTTTGGTGTCTGTGGCCACATGCTTTGCGTGCATGACAAGTCAGTATCTCAGTGTTTTATTTAGCACTCCATTCCACTGTGTGCAGTGGTCTTCAGAGGAGCAGTCAGCTAATTTGATATTGCCTATCCTCTTACACATTCCTGGCCACGCTTGTATAATGGTCCCCAGAGCTCTGCAGCATACCTGCACTGATAGTTTGGGCACAGCTATAGCTGCCCTGTATTGGATCATTTTGCTCACATGCCTGGATTCGGTGGTAGGAGAAATAATAATAATAATAATAATAATAATAATAATAATAATAATAATAATAATAATAATAATAATAATATCCATTGGGTGCAGGTGCTCATGGGCTGGTAACCTCTGGAACTGAGAACATGACAGCCAGCTATGCATCAGGGCTCTCTCACTTCTATGGAGAAAATGAAGCATAGTCCCTCACCGAGTCAGCAGAAGATTCTCATGTTAGTCTCACTTTTAAACTTTTCCTCTCCTTTTACTCCTAACGTTCCAAAGATTGCAGCAGGACTTTTAGTAACGCTCTGAATACCAGGCAGTACTACAAAGTGCCAGAGCTCTGTAAATGCTAGCATAAGTTGGAAAACAACGAGCAGCAGCACAAGGGGATGTTTGCTCTTTCCTACAGAGCTTGTTCTGCATATGCAGTTGCTGCACTGAGGAGTTCCCGCAGCGCTTCAGTCCCTGAAGCCAGGAGAGAAGCCAGCTCTGTGCTGCAGTGCAGTGCAGCTCCAGCAGCCTTGCCATGGCTGGATAGTGTCAGGAGCTGCTTACAGCCACGAGTCCCTTCCCATCTGCTGCCTCCTGCACCGTGTACCCACCACTCTACCACCAGCCCCAAGCCACAATAGCTTGATCTGCAGTACTGCTCATTTCCAGCTCATCCTGGGCCACATGAGAGCTCTTCTCTTTTCTACTTCTGACACAATACCAGACTCTCATTAAAAATGACATCAGCAGTGAGAACCATGAAAGATTTTAAAAGCAGATATCTTGACATTTACCCACTACCAAGTGTGTTTTTTCCCATATATGAAGCAGCTCAGGAGTCTATCCTGCCAGAGAGATGCAGTCCCTCCTCAACTGTCCCATTACTTTCCTCAAAGGAACCGATCATGTCCAGAACTCTTTCACATTATGTTGTTTCTGCTTTTCTTCTTTTTCCCCCCTTGAATTCAGGGTAGAATTTGGAAAAAAAGGGATGTAATAAGTGTAATAAGTTTAAACTGCTTCTTTTCAACTATTTGAGCAGTCTCATAACCTCAGGAGCTTTTGTACAGGTCTGCAAATCTAGAACACATTTGCTACATAAACTCTGCAACAAGCTGGTCCACTCTGGCTTATTGAGATTTCACTGAATTATTATTCTGAAACAAAACACTAGGAGGTATTTCTGGGCATCACCCAGCATATTACATTCCTCCAGCTCCACATACCTCACCCTGCCTTTAATACACAGAGGCTGCAGGAGCAGTGGCACATCAAGCAACCTGCCTGAGGCTGAGCAAGACTTTGAATAACATTTTCACACTCAAATTTCATTCTGTAATTGACAGTAAATTAGGAAAAGAAAGATAAGCAAAAATTCAGGCTCTTCACTTTTAGTTGAAGTGAGAGAAACAATTCAGAATTCAGTGGTGAGATTCATTCCTGGCTTTGATACTTACTTTTATTGAAGGAGGTTGCTAATTTATTAGTTCCCTAGTCCTGTGGAGAGATTTAACCACAATACTTTTATGAGCTTGTGTTAGTGACAGGTATAATCTCTTAGTTTAATTTTCCAGCTAAAGATATTTCCACTGCTGGGGCCCCACTGATCAGGTGTCTGATCTTCAATATCAGCATCGTTTGAAACAACATCATGTGGGCTTCTATTCCCTGAGTTGTAAATAAGAAAGAGAGAAATAGGGCTAAGCAGTTATGTGAGCCATGACTCAGCTCTGCTGCCCAAATTAGAAGAGTGTAAGCTCCATTAAATAAACAACCAATCTGGCCAGTTTTCCTGAGCCCTTCCCACAGCTGAAAGCATGTGTAAGGATAAAGGAGTGAGGAGATAAAGCATATTTTGCTTTCTAAGGCAATATACCTAACTTCAGCCTGACAATCAGACCCTTGCTAGGGAAAGACTGAACGTTCCTCCCATGTCCAGTTACAAGCAGTATTTTTCCATAAGAAAGGAAGTTTTAAATTGGGATATCACATCAGAGAAATTTTATCCTAGAATTCCTAGTGGGTTTGGTTTTCCTTAAATCCATACTAGTACCTCCCCTGCAGTAGTCCATCTATATCACCATTGAGGAAAGATTTGCATGATCTCATTGTGCTGACCAATTTGACAGACCTAATGCACTCCATTTCTAGGCTCTTCTTCCCACATGAAAAAAAATTGGACAGGACAAAAAAAATATTCAAATATGAAAAATATTATGAGTTTCTGTCCAAATCACTGCATTAACTTCATTTATACATTATATTATCCCTATATTTTTCTCTCAACTTTTATAACATATTTTTTCTTACAGGCAAAATTAATCCATATTTTCCATTCAAGAACAATTTAAAATTGCATAGTTTTAAGCAATGACCTCTTCAAGGTTTGTGATGGCAGAACTGAACAGATTTGATTAAGATTTCCAAGATGCAAGAATGAAAAGTCTTTATAATTTTAATAGTTTGCAAATCAGGAGCCTGATATTCCAGTTTAGCTGCTACTTTAGCTTGTCTTTTCCTTTAATAAATAAGCACAGTCACTTGAATTAAATTAAGACTTCTTTCCATTGCATTTTTCAGACACTTTTATCATATTCTGTTGCTTAGACACTGGAAACAAGAATACCTTGTCCCAGTTAGGAAAATTTAATAGATTCGACTAAGCATTTCTTTGCTTTCCCTGCATTTGCTAAGAAATCAAATTCTTTGCTACTTGTTCTGAACAAGCTGCATGCCTGCATTTTTCACAGAGCCAGAGTTACATCGCTCAGCAATACACAGACGAAACTGGGGGCCACTACTTTTCCATTGCAATTCTGAGTCATTTGGGGACATCATGCAAACCTACTTATCCTGTTTAAAAGGACCATGTTGAATCCTGACTCCTGCATGTTCTGGTCTGGAAGATAGATGCCAAATGCAGGCACTGGAATCAATTTAAGATCGCAGCAAAAAAGACATTTGAAAAAAGCTGAAAGGAAAAATCACATTTCTGGGGCTCTGACTCTCCTTTAATTGCAATCACCAGTCAAGATCCTAATCAATGCACATAAATTGTCACAAGACTACCAGGGCTGAATTTTTGAAGCTGCAGCTTGGGGCTTACAAGTGCTTCATAAAGAATTAACACTTATCTTTATTAATTTTTTTCCTGAACTTTTCCATTAGCATTCCACCTTGAGGTTGCCCAGTGCATTCATCTTCTTTAAAAATTGAAACATGAGACTGATAAAATCAGACAGCCTGGGTGCCTATCCAGAATCTTGTGTTGCTTTTCTGATTTCTTTCTGAAGAACCCCTGGGTGAACTCACTGGCCAGGTCTGTTGGTCTCACGGCTGTGTCAGCTCTCCTTTACTCTTCAATAAGCAAATGTTTGCCAGCTGCTAACCCAGCCTTGAAAACATACTATCTTATTCTACTTTTTTCCCACTTCCCTACAAGTTTTGGCTCAATTTCAGAGTGAAAACTGTTTACCCAGCTTTACTCAAGTGGATATCCCTTTAGGTTGTTTCAACTTGCCAGATCTTTACTCTATTAATTTGTCTTTTCCAACTTGAATTCTCAGTGCTATGCACATATATAAATACTTACTTTATTGCCACCATCTAACAGTAGGTATGTGATTCCTTTGCAATCTGAAAAAAAAACCATTTTGGGTTTGCTGCCGTATTACTCCCACTTTGAAGAAACAACTTACATCTCCAGAGACCTAGAATTTCACTGGATTATTCTTCTTTTATCTTTCCTTCTGAATGCATTACCAGATTCTTATTGCATTAATTTTCATTGTGTTCCCCATAGTCATGCCTTCTTACAGGAAAGTAGAAATTATAGGTATGTTGATTTCAATGCAAATAGGTAGCTCTTTCTAAATGTATCTTATCTTCTTCATATTGAGGTAAATGCATTGCCTCATTTAGGGGGTAAAGCACATCATTTAGGAAGGTTTAATAGGTGAGGACTGTAAAGTCCATTTGAATTTCATATTTGTGCTTCCCCCTGAACTAGCTTAATTATGCTAACATCTGAAGGCAGTGCCCGCTTACAAAAGCTAGCTAATGAAATACTGATATTCAAACTCTTACAGAATAACCAACAGAAAATTTCTCTCAGAGCAAGAATATAGGAAAATTTTAGTTAAGAATCTTCATATCAGCCCTTTTCTGAATAAAAGCCTCCTTTAGTTCACTGATTCTAGTCTAACCATCCTACTTTAAAAGATCATTCTGTACTTTTCCCTCTTCAGTATTACCTGCAGATTATAGCCTTATGTTCTGTACTTCTCACGCTTGAGAGAGCCATGGAATGACTTTGAGAAGGTGACCCTTTAGAAAGCCAGTAAACTTTCAGAAAAGCCATGTAGTGTTATGTTAACTTCAGCCTATAATGAAAGATTATAATAGTGCTTTAACAGCAAGGAGGTGCTACAAGCTAGAATGGGAAAAACACACCCAAACCCTGCTGTTTTCCTACTGTGGCGAGCAGCATGACCAGAAAGGAGGAGAAACTCTTTCTGGGGACCATGTCAAGTTTTAGACAGTAAAAACCACATGCAAGTTAATGCCTTTTATAAACTGGGCCCAGCTTCTATTTTAGTCCAAAATCTTCAATAATATTAAGTAATAATGAAAATTACTTTTTGTTGTTATTCAAATGTCTTAAAAATGGGTTTGCTATTTATGTATTGTGTCCTGAAAGCTGACATTTTTCATTCAAACAAAATAAATAAAGCTTAAAAAATGTAACTGATGTACCTGTTGCTAAATATTACAAAAGTACCAAGATATTAATTGCCATTTATGAATATATCAAAATCACCTAAAATAGAGTACCTAGAAAGAGACCTTCCATAGATATAATCAAGTGAAAGAACAGTGAAGCGATCCCAAGCATACCATTAATAAAACATTACTTCAATTCCATTGTAAAAAATTGACTCATCTTTACTGGTTAGAAGATTTAAACAGAATTCAGGGAGGCTTAACATAATACAGTTGGCCATCAAAAAAGGAGTTTTTCAATCAAAACCTCTTAGATGTGATTACACTGATTTATAACCAGATTTCAGCTGACCAAGAGTTCAAGGTAGGTCAGCTTAAGCTGTGGACATCTAGGAAGCCGTTGCAAAGCAAGTTAAGCACACTACCTTTGACCCCTGTTATCTCAGGCACAGACTAATTGAACAGCACTTCCCTAAGCTCTGAGTCTTTCTCTCAGGTGGATGAGAAATATATTTAGGGGGCAAGGTTTCAGAGAGATAATAAGCCATTAGGTGTCAGACAACTGTAACTTAGAAGGAAATGAGAAAAATTACCCAGACCATGGGAACACACAGTTTCGAAGTGAAATTTTAAGAGAAATAGAGAGGAGCCAAGGCTAAAAAAAGAAAATGCAACAATAAGATGACATCTATTGTACAAAAATCTTTAAAATGAAGTGTTAGTTATTCCTCTTTGTACTGGTATGTTTGGCTCCTGTGAAAATTAGTAGACAAAGGAACTGAATCTCCTGTAAGATAAGCAATATACCATGCAACTTGCAAATTAATTATAAGAGCAATGTTGTAGTGTCACCATGCAGTAGTGTCAGCTGTCTTCCTAAAAGAAGGTAAATGTGGGAAGCTGTTGCAGAATGCCAAGCATCCCTCTCTCTGTGAAAGGGGAATCAGTCTCTGACAATCTTTTAAGAGTATTTCCTTGGCATATGAACACATGCCAAGCAGCCTTTGAAAATCTGTTTGCTTCCATAGCAATGAAAACCTATGACCCCAGACAAATGGGAACTATAAAACTGGAGCTGGGGTCCCATGCTAAAAGTAGCCCTCTGAAGACAGACTGCAGTTCAGTTGGTCATTTATTTCCATGGCTAAGGGATGTCTCAAATGGAAATAATAGCTGGCTGTATATTTAGGTTACCCCTAAGCAAAAAAGTACTTTTGTAATGTTTCCAAGGTGTGATCAAGAACTTGGTCCTTTGTGTCCAAGAATAAACAGTCTTAAGCTCGCTTGGCATCTTATTACCTGGGATAATGTAGTCAGCAGAGTCCATCTCGTTGGCATTTACTTTTTCTGGAGAAATAGGAGTTTTGAAGGAAAATATTTTGACTGCTTGCTGTCTCAGACAATAAGAGAACGGCAGAGGAGTTTTCTCACCCAACTTTGTGAGTGGGTGCATTGAATGCCAGGATCTGGAGCAATATTTTTCCAGGTGAACACCTCCCTGTGCCATCTGATAAAGGCAAGTAGTCAAAAGATCTCCAGGAGGCAAGGAAACATCAGCTTATCCTGTGAGAACTCCAAAACATAATGCCTGAAAGACTTCAAGTATCAGTAGTCCATGAGTAAAAAACAAAGGTTTAATTAACTCATTTCTTGATGTAGTTAAGTGGAAAAACACACTATCAGCAATTGGCATTGAAGTACAATACTCTCCAAACAATGAAAATGAAGAAGCTGTGCAAGTCCTGGTGCTGTCTTTATTTCTGAAATAAGCTATCCATGTGAAGCATTTTAAACAATTCCCTATGGCAGTTAATAAGCTGGGTTGAACAGTTGTCTGTACATCTCATAACTGGGTTAGTAATTATTCTGCTATTTTGCTACAGCTGAACATTACTTGTTATATGATAGATCTTTGTCTTGATTTAGTCTAACAATTTTAACAGCAACATCAAGTTTAATGTATCATACCCCTTGATGAGAATACAATGCTGTTTTACAGAAAAGTAGATCCCCAAAAAGTTGCTAATGACAGAAGAATACCAATTAAATTCTTCATATTTTTGTCCTATTATACTACTGTGCTTTTTGTGTATGTGTTAATGAGATGCTGGCTGACAGCAAATTCTGAATTTAAAGTGTTACTTGGTTAAACAAGCACACTCTTTTCTAACTGACAAAGTTCTTTTTATTAGCAAAAGATCCCACTCTAACAACTGCTGGAATGGACAATTTTTAGATTAAAGAAATAGGAAATAATTCAGACTAACAGAAAAGAGGTAAAGGTTGGACTGCCTGGGGAATAATTCATGCATGTTCACCACTATTTCTGACATTTTGGCCTGGTTGCTTTCAAGACAGCCTTAGCAACCTGTAATCACACACTCTTATAATACAGCAACTACTCTTTTTCCTCTCCATAGCCCTGGGTGAGTGTAGCTTCAAAACTCAGCCTAACATATAGATATTTTAAAATTATGACAATAAATGTATAAATGTAATGCACAATTCTGCTAAAGAGGTCTTGAAATTATTACAATTAATGTATTCAATTTCCAAAGACATTAAAACTGGAAAAAACATGGTAAATTTTAAATATATATACATACATAAATATAAATATAAATATAAATATAAATATAAATATAAATATAAATATAAATATAAATATAAATATAAATATAAATATAAATGATTACTTACAGAACAAACTAAAAAACCATAACAATGCAATGCCATGAACAAGTATCAGCATAAAAGTTTAAGATCAAACTGTGTACAATGCCTAATTTTTAAATGCACTGTGCTTCAATCAGCTGTCCCTATTTTTCATTTACTTTCCTTTGCAAGGGCACAGAGGAAAACAAAATTAGGGGAACATGTCAGACCTTTTCTTCAAAGGATAATTTTCCAATGGCAATAGCAAATCTTTGTAATTTGCAAGTATTAAAGTCTGAACCAGAGTATTTGAAAGTAATTTTTCAAAATCAACTTTCATCACAAACACTCAGAAAAGGAATAATATCAATGGAGGACGAATCTAACCTGAAAAATATTTTGGTGAAATTTATGAAGTGTAAGAATTATTAAGCTTGGTATGTGCTAGTTGACTAAGAAAAAATTGCCCTATTTAGATAAAATTAAAATTTGCATTCAGGCTAAAGAGTGAAAACCAAACAAAGTGACTTATACAAAGGTTGCTCACTTCTACAATTAGTACCATGTAGTAGATGCTACTTCCACGAGCATGAAACAAATAAATGATGTCTCAATAATAGTATACTTTTCAACACATAAAGTGAGGAAAGCAGTTCAGTTTATTGAGAGCTTTGCACCATGTGGAAGCCAAATATTCACCTCTTGCAGCACAAACACATATCTCAGAGACCTTATGTCCCATAATCTCCCAGTGAAACAAGTGAAGTGTATAAAATAGATAGCACATACAGCAGCTTTAGGAGCTTTGGATTTTGCAGAAGTTACAGGAACATTCCCAGCAAAGAACTGCTGAAGTGGCTTCCTTCCATCAGTTGCTCACTGATAAGCAAAGCAAATTAAATATGAAATAGTTAAGATCCTTGTTTTTCACCCTTTTCTTGTCCTTCTTTTGTGTTTTTATTGATTTGGTATCCACATATGATCTGGATGCTGAGCAGGCCCTTTCTCTGAATTACTCTTATGATGATTGTGGTCTTATGTCTCTTGAGTTATCTCTGTTGACTCAAGTCTGGTAGAGTTTGTTCAACACTGGGTGCAGACTTTAAATCCATGGTTAGGCTCATGGAAACTGTGCGTTTCACGTAAGTCACTGAAAGAGTGTGGTACATGACCTTCCTCAGGCACTTCCCAACTATCATGACCTCTTCAGTGATTCAGATGTGTGTGAAACTTATAAGCCCTTTGTAATTATGGCTCCAGATTTGTGTTTGTTGGGGTGTTTTTACTATGATGACTGTTTTACAAGCTGGAGGTGCTTTAAGTGGAAGAATTTCTGGATTGGTAGGCAAGTAGATAGCTATGAGATACTGTCAGTATCCAAACTAATGGGAACCATGATTTATTTTTATCTTGGAGAAGCTTGCAGGAGGTAACCCTACAGGTAAACTGAATGAAGAGTTCACTCTTCAGCAGCTAGAAATTAGTGATGGAAGAAATGCATGCAAAACCTAGGGCTCTTCAAAAGTAAATTTCAAGCCTGAGGTGTAGTAGGTTACAGGGAAGCTGGAAGGGCAGTGAAGTTTCTATTCTGTCAGGTAACTAGAAAACCAGTGGCAGGTCTATCTAAAATTAATTGAAATCTCTCATGATGGAGGTTCTTGGTAATGCTGGAGACAAGCAAGGACTGGAGCTCTCTCAGGGCCTCAGAAGTGAAGACATGAAGACAGAATTCTTGGCCCCAGCCCTGCTCAGTTATGTACTGCAGACATCACTTCTCATCTTGTTTGGCAGTGGAAAGCCTTTTTTTGGAGCAGCAGGGGCACAGATGTGCAGCTCTGCCAGCCTGTGAGCACGCACCGAGCTCCTGCCATGGAGAAAGTCCCTCTCCATTGCCCACAAGTGCGACAGATTTGCTCAGGAATGGAATCTCAGTAACATTTACCAAAAAGGCATTGCTTCAGCAGGTCTGCTGGAGCTCCCAAAGCTGACCTGGGCACAGCTGATCCTGTTGCCCAGTCCTCAAGCTGCTCAGAGCACAATTTAACCTGAGGCATGGCAAAGAACATATTCCTTGGGCAGGTGCCAGGGCATGTTTTTGGGGAGATGGGTTTTCTCAGGGTTACAGATCCCTGGCCAGCACCCAGCTGTGAGCACAAGGCTGCTGACCCCTCTTGGCTGGCCCTGGTGGAGGGGTGTCCCAGGGCAGCTTGCTGATGCAGCAGCCCCATGGGAAGGGGGCAGCAATTTTATGAAAGGCTCTTTTGCACCTCTGGTGGCTTGCACTCAGTCCCCCCAAAAGCTGCTGCCACAGGCCTGACGTGCTCAGCTTGTGCCTGCAGATATTAATTTAGTTACACAGCTCATTTTTCTCCTTTTCTCCTCCTTTCTGCGTATAAAGTACAGGGCCTAGGTTTAAATTATTTATCTCCAGAAATATTTGCCATATGAAGTCTCTCCACTGGCAGGGTCTATCAGGAAATATCTAGACAGAGACAGATCTTTCCCCTGCAAACTCTTAACTTGCAAGTTCTTGAAACAAAATCAAGAAACAGAGGTGGAAACCAACAGCTGGAAATTTAAGACATGAATTATTCTCATGCCATAGATCCTTTGTTGAAGCTTGAAGAGGTGGATCTTTCACATCATGCATCATATTTTCTTCTAAGCAATAGAATGAGCAGCAAAAAAATAACCAGTTCTGCCTCTAAATGAGGTGAGTCTTGATGGGAGGTGTTCTTAGCTGACTGCTCAGACATGTTCCCAAATGATAAGAACACAGATCAAAAAATCTTACACAGAAATGAACTGGTAAGCCCTTAGGACCAGAGTAAATACTATCTGACTAGAAAATGAATTCTGATAGGTTCCTATCAACTTTAATTACTTTAAGACTATTATCTATGTAACCAGCTTCTCTGACATTTCTAAGGAACAGGTATATTTAATAAATTAAGAACTTAGTAAAAAATATTCCCTAATTACACTCTTTAGAAAATTTAAGCTACAAGAAAACCAATAAAGCTTCTGCTGTATCTCACACAGACAGCAATTAATGAACAGTTATCTTAAGTCTGAATTAGCAAGCAGCCTTTGCTTTCTTGAATATGATACCTGAGGCATCCTTTCAGTGAAGGAGGATGTCTTGTACATATTCTGAATAACTGTCCTCAGTCTGCAATTTGCAAACCATGTTGCCATTAATTAATGATGTACTGGTGTCGGAATTATAACAGATATGGAAATGAACCTATTGGAATAGTACATGAACCAAAAGAAAGGCAAAAGACAAGCTAAAGAAATGTGCATTTGGATTAATTATTTCCTTTGAAGAGCTCCACAAATTAAATAGTGCATGAAGTCACTTGCTGTCACACAACTTACCACACTGAAAGGTCTAAAGTAAAAATAAAGTTCTTTGTCTGCCTTTGCATACCTCCCTAATCATTGTCTTTCTGGACTGATTTCTATCAATGCAACTCTATTCTCTAGAACAGATGACACAAGGAAGAAATACTTCTATTGTATATCAAAGGAATCAAAAATAATTTAAAAATCTGTATTTTATTTCTTTACCAAGCTGTACTGTAATTCTCTGCCTCTTCCCTCTTAGAAATGGGCAGGCTCTTGTACTGCACCTTATCCCCGGCCAAGGTTTAAGGCATGCAGTAATTTAGTGTTAATTAAATATGTTATGAAAACTACTCCCTATATGAAACACTGTCCCTAGATAACAAAAATGTTTGCTGCATTCAGCAAGAAACTCTTCAATTAATTAGATACCTTATGTTGTAAATGCAAAGATAAATAACTTATGTTGAAAATGTACAGATAAATTCTTGAGTTAATACTTTGATCAGTTAAATGCTGATAAAAGGTGCCTTAAATAAACTGTTGGGACGATGTGATGCCTAATATCACTTGAATCAGTTACATGTGTTTTTCTTCAAGCCTAGAAACAAATAAACTCTCACCTTTTGGTTTGATAACCTTTCTCCTCAACAAAAGGTCATTTAAGAATGTTGCCTTTCTTCCAGTTTGGTCCCTCTTGGAAGCAATACAGACTTCAACTCTCCGTTTTTGTATGTTATCTAAGACTTCTACAGGGAAGGTCCATTCAGGGCAAAGCAGAGGGTTGAAAAGGTTAGGATGACCTTTTCATCCCTCTGCCTTGCCCTGAAGGCAGTGGTGTTTTGTCACTGGGCTATATAATTAGGACTTCACTTGATCTCTGGCACCCTGTGGGGCTAGTAACAAACTGAACCAAGTTTCCAAGGAAAGCTCTCTCTCCTGTAATGTCTTAATTAAAAAATTAAGTCATTCTGAGTTCTGACTTGGACAGGTTTCACTTTGATCACAAAGAGACATGCAAAAAGAATTGTAGGAAAACTCCAAAAGGTAAGCTGTATTAATCTGCCCCAATGGGGAAAAGCTCCTGAGTGTTGGGAGAGAAAACTCTAGTATGGCTGGGAACTACAGCATCGCTGGCATAGGTTTCACAGTAATTAGGAAAAATTATGAAAAGAGGAAAAATTAGCACCCTACTTCCACAACTGCATTTTTGTAAACTGCTAATTACAAAATGCTAAAGAGTGAAGAGGGGGGACAGTCAGCTTTAACCCAGATATTTTTTTGTCAGCTGTAGTAATTTCTAGTTAGAGACTGATTCTGCCAGAGAAATTGAAATGACACAGTTTCCTCTTTAACAAAGAACAAGTAAGAGTAATGAAACTGATGATGAATACTATTGCTAATCAGTGCTGGATGGAAGTAATTTTTGTGCTTCTGTAGTTGACAAAATGCAGGTCTAGTCCAACAAAACCTGTGAACCTCCCTTGGGAGTCCCGTTAGTCAGGGCACTGCAGTTTCCATTGCTTTCCTCACTCTCTGTCACCCATACTGAGAGCCAGGACAAATTTACATTGAGTTTAATAAAGAAAGAAGATACAATAATTGCAACCAACTAGAGACTTACAGATTATTACCCTTACATTTTAGGCCTTTTTTCCCCATAAAATATGAGTGCTATCAATGGAAAAAATATTTAATATTCAGAAGAATGGTATAACATAAATAGAAAAAAAGTCCTTTTAAGAGGACACTTTGAAAAAACACTGTACTCAAATATCTACAAGGCCTGGAGGAGCATACACAAAGAATGAAGTAAAGGGTAATAGTAAAGGTTAATTTTAAAGGTTAATTTTAAAGGTTAATTTCTCGACTTCTGTCTGCTATGTGAAAGAACACAATAATTTACACCAAATAACTGGGAAAAAATGGCTTGAAACAAAACCTCAGTTAGGTAACATGTCCATGCTATAGAACACACAGATTTTCTCCAGTCCAGATACTGAGGTCACCTGAAACAGAGTTGGCTACAAAAGGATCTGCTGTCAGCAACATATTCAGCAGTAGATTATGGAGATTTATAGCTTGTGCACGCGTTTTTTGTGGTCTTCACATGCAGCAAGTGTGATGTGGGAAGCGTTGGGCCCACTCCTTTTGGTCATATCTGCTCTGGCAAATCTGTAAGGTTGAGCTCAAGGGTGGTAATGAATCATGTGGGGAAGTGGAGGGAGGAGTAAATATCAAAGTTATAATAAATTAATTGTGGCAAGCATAGAGCAGAATTAAAGGGAAAAGCTAGGCTAGGGCAAGCACCTGCAATCTGGGGAATTGCTAGAGATTGGAGAAAAGGTCATGGAAATACTGAAACAGAAACTGTGTGTTGCAGTACAAAATTTAAATATGATGTTTCAGCTGTGGAATTCTAGTGCTTGCAGGTCTAAACATTTTACCTAGTTTAACCCAAATGTTATTTACATTTGCTTGGACTAATAACTTTTTTTCCTTAACCAAAAGGTCATCTGCCTTCAGGAGCCACATTTTAGAAATTATACTCTCAGGATTTTTTAAACAGTGTTGTATTATTTTTTTAAGCAATGCAAAATTTCTGAAGGGATAGGATAAGATAAAGGAGATAAATGTATGTCAACTGAAACCATTTGAGTAAGCTTGGCCCAACTGGGGTGAATTAAATTCCCCTGATGATTGCTTTCCGTATACACATAGAAGGGCTAAGTTTTGGTGTCATAAACATGGTAGGCTTTCTAAATCTAAAAAAGTTTTTCTAAGTTTGAGGTCAGAACACTGGGAAGGTAAGGGTTTGGTCAGATTCACCATGTGTTTTTGTGATCAGGAGACTTTAAATAGTAGTTCTGATGAACTTTCTAATTATGACAAGGGTTTTCATTTTTCCCATTTTCCCAAAGACAGTGAGCAAGCTTTAGTAAGATATGTATCATATGTGTAAGGACAATTGCAACCCAGCAAAATATTTATAAGCATTTTTCTGCCAGCACAGCTGAGGCAGATGAGAAGGATTAGGGAGTGTATCTGTGTCTGGGGAAAGCTGGAACTCAGCTGGATCCCAAGAGGCCTCGTTTTTGCTATTGGTCAACTACCAATAACCAGCCTTGGGTTTTGGATTATTGCTAGTCCTTGTGTTTCATCTATCTCCCAGCTAAAAAGAGGGAGATGAAAGGAAAAATACATGAGTAAACCTTAGAAAAGGTTGAAAACACGGCAATTAGGAAAGGCTGGTTATAAAACCAACTTCTCTGTGTCTCGCTGTGCTGCTGCAGGTTGCTTCTGGATCTCTTGAAATAGCTCAAGCGAGAACATCAGCTCAGATATTTCAAGGGATTAGCTATAAGGAAATTGTTTAAATGTACCTAAATGAAATTAGCTTTGCTGTGTTCAAAGGTTGAGAGCTCCTCTTTAGGCCTCCATGGAAGCTTTAAAATGTGTGTCAGGTTGCTATGGCATTAGGCATGGCAGTCACATCAACAGCTGAGCCTCTCTTTCTGGTTTTATTCTTGGTTTTACTCGCTATGAGAAGCCATTTCTCTGCTTAACAGGCACAGATATACCAGAGCAAGCATTCACACAAGGACTCTTAGTAAAACAGAGGGCTGGAAGATGGGTACTTGTGACCATTGACGAGTTCTTGAAGTATTTAACTGGGGGACCAAAAGGTCTGAAGGGGTCAGGTCGAAGGGATCTAAAAGAAGAAAACCAAATTATGGCATGGTTAATGTCACCTCTGCTCTATGTGGCCTACCTGAAAATGTAGCGTGCTTAAACAAAGTGTAAGTGAATTAAGTAAGTCTCCACCTGGCAGGGGGTGGCTGCTTTTCTCCTTCCCCCACCAGTTTTTAAATGACCCAAGCATTTGGGCTCATTGCTGAGGTTCAAAGGCTTTGAACCCGAGTGAGTTTACATTTTGTGTGAAAATACTGGAGGAGTCAAGCCCTGAGTGATGGCAGTGAGGCAGAGGGACAGGTGCTTGTTTCCCCAAATCCTTGCTTAGCCTTGAGTTTCTCACTGATGGGATTTTCAGAGGGACTGCTAGGAGGGCTCAGCAGAGACCTGGTGCCAGAATAGCAAAAGATAGTCCTCAGTCATGATGAAACTTCTTAAGTGCTTAACAGAAAGCAAACTTTCTTTGTTTAAAAAGGAAGATTGGTATAAAAGCCATTGGTATGACTCATACTAGCCCCAAGG
This sequence comes from Turdus rufiventris, assembly GCA_013186435.1. Classification (NCBI taxonomy): domain Eukaryota; kingdom Metazoa; phylum Chordata; class Aves; order Passeriformes; family Turdidae; genus Turdus; species Turdus rufiventris. Next base: position 265,714 of record PYHW01009732.1, on the reverse strand, counting down.
CTTTTGAAAGCCTTTGGAATACAGTAATAGAAGAACTCATATTGCATCCAGAAGTTGAAAGTTTGCTCAAGATTTCCTAATCCCTGCAACAGCTGCAGCTTCAGTACTTGAGGGGGTCTCTTGTTGACCCACTGCACGGGCAGCAAACACTGCACAGGCAGCAAATGCTACTTTTGTATGTTTGTATGGCTTTTATAGTCACACCACAACAGAGGGCTGCACGTGCTTGACCAATCTGTGATAAATAGCTGCAGAAGCTGGTTCAGCGTGGAGGGAGCTGTGAAAATATATTCTGCTTGAGAATATTGTGACAGCTACGATAAAGACGCGTTATTTAACTACCTTTGAGCATCTGGCTCTTCCCACAGGGTGCTTTGTTTGGGAATATGATCTCTACAAACAGCTTCTTATTTCATGCCCAAAGAGTAGTAACTGAAGGCGCTCAGACAAATTTACCATGAAAGTATTGTATTCCTTTTATCTTTGGACAGAGGAAATTCTTCAGGCAATGTTTCTTTTGATGGGTAAATGCCAACCCAGCAGCAGCAGCACTGATGAAGCTGTAGGTATCTGTCTCTTCTGTCTTGACAGTATGGCCTAAACCAGAGATGTATGAAATAAATTCTCCACTGCCTTGACACTGCCAGCCAGGCATGATGACAGTGAAACCAATTGTTGCAGTGCTGTTGTCTAAATCTAGGCAGAGGCAAAGAGGCAGGCTCACAGCACACAGCCTGTGGGACAGTCTAAGGACTGTAGTGGGAACCAGCTAAAAAGGAAAAATCTTCATTGTCAAGGGACACAATTTGCTTGCTTTTATCATTTCCCTGAAAGTTGGCCTGTAGAGCAGCAGCACTTCTGCCACCCAGATAAGATTGATGCTGTAAGAAAAAAAGCAGCAGGAATCTCAGTCAAAAGTCTAAATAACAAGAATTTGGGATGAATAATCCCTGTTGTTTATGGAAATATGGATTTCATTCTCCAAGGTCTGCTGAAGGCATCCATCTTGTCATGACAAGCACTCTGGTTTAAGCATGATTATCCAAATTTAACCATTTATTCTTGCTATAAAATATATTTTTCCAGTCTTACTCTAAGACACAGATATTTGCCAGGTGAGATACTCTGTAGATGGGTAAAGAATTACATTATCCTACCTGAGCAGTGAACATAGTCAAATTGAGTACTGTTCTTTCTTGCACCAATGCATTGCTCATCCTGCTTTAACTCAATCTTTATTGAGTTTACCCTCCCCAAAGGCTTCAAACCAAAACTGAGTCACAGTCCTGGGTTTAGAGTCCTTGGAGACCCAAAATCAGAACGAAAGGGAGAAGTGCAAAATGCTATCAACTCTTAAATTATTTAACCTTTTTAATAAGGGTTAGGAAGTATATCTGTTGGTAGTTAAATATTTGAAAAGTAATTTCTAATGAAGAGCGAAAATGATGATTTTCTGAGCTTGTGTTTTGGGGCAATGCAACACAGCAATGCAGAACATTCTAGATGATATTTTTCTGTCAGGTTTGATAGGAATGGCAATAGCCTTAATACACAAAAGCTTCAGAGAGCTCCTGGCAGAGTTGGGTGGAAGTAACTTGCCTTTTCTAGAATGTAGAGCTGCAGCCAGCCATTAACTGTTGTTCTGCTCCTTCAGCCACAAATCTGCATCTTAAAAGTGTGCTCATAGCTAAAGCTGAAGTGGAATATTAGAAGCTTTGAGATAACAGATGACAAGAATCAAATACACAACATAAACTGATTTTGCAGAGAAAATATTGGTTCTGAACAGATGGTGTTATGTCCTGTTATCTATGCTCATGCTGGTTGTCAGAAATGTATCAAAATCTGGTACCCAAAAACATGGGGGAAGTGGTGGGCACACTGCTACAAACCCATGAGAAGGTAGCATGTGTGCTAATTGTGCTGGAGGAAAAGCAGAGCTCTAATCAATAAAAATATCCTAGTTCATTCCAGGATGAGCTGTGGGTCCACCGAAAACACACTCAACACTTATCCACGGGTTAAAGATTTGTGTCACAGAGCTGGTGAAAATTGTTTTGTGTTATGTCATTGGAAAGAACCCAGAACCTGTGGGTGATCTCAAAACTTACAGAATCAGGCACTGGAAAATTAAGGCCTTGACCATCCTCCAGTATCTCACCTTAGCTGGGCATTCTGAGAGATAATTAGCCATGCTATTGTCATAGTGCATGTTTTAGGACTCAAAGTCATTCATAACCTTAGGTGAAAAAGAAGAGCACCTGTGAATACCATCAAAAACATTAAAATGACATTCAAACTGAATTTCTAGGCCAAATTCTCAGCTCTCTATCACTTTTATTTCTTTATAATGTCAGACTGATAACTTATATTTGAATCGATGGACCAGTATATTAAAGGTATTTCAGGATACAAAAGCTATCAAAGTTGGGAACTCTTGCTCAGATAACAGAATCATCACAGTTCAGACACCTTTGCAGAAATGGAAGTTGCTTCTTGTGGGTAAAGTCCTATGTGCTATAAATACAAAAGCTGAAAAACTGTGAATTTATACTGACTGTGAACAGAGTGATAAAAAGGTTTATATTAATCTGGATTTCCCTTTCAGATTGTTAGAGCCAATGTGGCCTATTTTCAAGGACCCTGGCAAGACCTACTTAGCTGTGGCTGAGGTATCTGTGGCTGTAGACAAATATTGCTTGACACTTTCAATTGTGATTATATTTCCATTTCAAAACAACATGGATAGCACTCAGTCACTCTTTTTGTGGTTCTGTCCCAAACTTGACATAGCCTGAAATCAAACTGAAAGCTTAAATTTAAATGCTGGATATTACACTTGCCATATGAGAATGCCCTATATATATGTCTGCATGTGACAGTGCTCCCTAACTCCAACCAGCTGAATTCATTGTCATCCTCATCAGCAGGAGAACTGAGAGTGGGACATCCTGTGTTCACTAGGTGCCTCTTGAATATTGATGATGAAAACACAGGTGGGAACTAAAGTTTTGTGAAGCCAATGCAAACATAAGATATAGGATGTTTCATAGGAAGGGCAGCTCAGCCTTGGAAGGCTCCAGAAGTTGGGGGTGCCAATGTGGAGAGGTGCTTCTAAATTCACAAGTGTCTGGAGGGGATCTGCAGCTCAAAAAGTAGGCAGCACTGACTGATCCTTTGTCAATCAGAGTCTTTAGCAGATCTATAGACTTTGAACTTCATGATACTGAATGTTGCAGCTAAAAATTACAGTAATTTCACGACTATAAGGCACACCCTTTTGACTAAAATTTCCCCCGAACCTGGAAGTGCGCCTTATAGTCCGGTGTGCCTTATATGATGGACAAAGTTGTGAAATTTGCTGACTCCCAGAGGTGCGCCTTACGGTCGTGAAATTACTGTATATAGAAGGAACACTGAATTAACCAAGTTATACCCTCACCCTGGGAGTTTCCAATAAAATTGCAAAGTTTTGTCCAGGTTTTGGTCTGCAGCAAGGATGGCAAATTCAACACTTTTCTTGCATATTGCTTAAAGAAAATGATGGTTATAAAGGCTCATAGTAGATAGAATAAGACAGTGCACTCAGATTTTCTTGCCATACAACCATTTAGTTGTTGAAAGTTAGTGCTACCGCTTCTGGTGATTAACTACCTTTAGTTCAAATTATAATTAGTTTAGTAGTTGAACTATGGATTAGTGATTCCAATAACAATAATAAAAATAATGAAATAAACCTCATCTTCATTTAAATGTTGACTTAGAGTTTGAGAGCTAGAACTGAAGTAGACACCTGGAATTTCCTAATGAACTTTTATTCAAATATCTTTACACATAACTGTGCCAAAGGATAGAAAAAAATTTGCACATTTGAACAGTCATTGTATGGAACTGAGACCCAAGGAACAATTGCACTTCAAAACAGAGAGAGGAACTGGTAAACCTAACTGATATGGAGGAAAAAGGGGGACACAAATTTAAATTTATTTCAGTTGAGAGGAAGTTGAAAAGTTTTAAAAATAATATCAGGAAGACAGTTTTTTGAATCCAATGTCTATCTACAAACTTGAGGAAGCAGAAGATAAGTTTCAAGCCAGAGAAAGGAGGTGACTGCTGTGGCTCCATCTGCAGCTTTTGTGTTTTCACTCCAGGTCCTGTCCGAGCTGTGGGTGATTTTAGCTGTGAGCACGTTGTGTGGCAAAGGGCTGCACTGTTACAAGTACAAAAATCTCTTCTGGCATTGCCAACCCAGGGCACAGAAGGGAAAGAATGCAGTAATGAGAGTGCAGGTGGGGTGTGTTAAATGGGTTTGGAGCTGGGCAGGGTGGTTGCAGCAGGAGCAACTCCCTTGTATTGTAACATTACCTTAAGGCTAGCCCTGCACATTGAGCTGTCAGGTCTGAGAGAAAAGACACATAGGAAGTAATTTTTCTGCTTGATGTGCCATGGTAGGATTGAGGAATGAAAATGAAAAGCAAAATTAGATTCAACCAGCAGTACTTAGGAAGTAATGCAGTAAAACTTGGAAGGGTGCTAGCAGCCTTTAGGAAAGAGATGAGGGCTCAGTAACACAGGCCATTATTTGTGTTCCTTGAAGTGTCTACACTTCTGTGAGTCTACATTTTTCTCTGACATGTTTATTTCTATGGTACTTTAAAAACTAACTGCCTTTGTAGCTGGTAAGAATTGCTTGCAAGCATAAAAGCATCACAATACCAAAGTAGCCATTTAAACAACAGATAATGAACAAGAGAAGCAAAACTACCTTTGAAGAAGTCAACAAGAGGTGAGAAAATTATGTTAATTTTGTGAAACTTACTCATAATCAATTTATTTTGACCATTCTTCATTTATGGAATTCTAGACTAATACATAAAAATAAAATTTGAAATCCTTAAGTTTAAGTTATAGTTAGAAAAGAAATAAGATTTGTTTTAGGAAAATCAGTAATGAATGAGATATTTTATTTGATAAAAATTAAATAATATAGCTGGATCTCTTTTCCTCACTCACTCAAGCAACCTTCCTTTCTAAACTGTGAAAATACTCTTACAAGTGATTTGGTCACATTGTCATTATGCATTGCCTTTTCCCACCCTGTTAATCAGAAAATGCAATCAGTATTTGCTTTAAGTTATGTTCCTGGGATTAGCTATATATTAGAAAAAATATTTACAGATTGTTGCATTGAAGATGAAATTATTTAGATAAACTAATAATTGAATAGATAACTGTGGATTTCTGGTGAATGTGAAGAGACAAATGCCCCTATGCTCACATTGTTCTGATGCATAATTTTAATACAGCTGGTCTCAGGAAAATTTTCTCTAAGTATCATTCTGAGGTGAAAAATCAAGTCATTTTCTTGAACACTTTTATTAAGATGATGTCTTCACCATTCCCTTAATACATACAAAGAAGACATCTGCTTGACTGTGCTTACATTATTTGCACTGAAGGTGATTCCCCTGGTTTAAATCAAACCCTTTTACCATGGATATGGTGGCAAGAGAAAAAAAACTCCTTTGGGTAAGTGAAGGAGTGCATCATTGAGGTCTGTGGTTTTGCACATTTTCTGCAGTTTTGTGTTTGTTTTGAGGTTAAAAATCAGCTGCTTGAAACTGGTTGTGACTTGGAAAGGATAATAGACTAGCACAGTGTGTTTTCAATAGATTTTCAATAGATCTGCTCATCTGCTTGTTGTTCAAGGCTGGGAAACAAGTAATGGTAATCTGTTTTTCTGCATTTGTTCTCTAGTTCCTCAGGAAATGTTGTGTCTGAAGGGTGGAACAAATTGCAACCATCTCAGATAATGTTCTGTAATACGTGCAGAATCCATCTTCCCTCAGTCCCTCATGGTTTCAATGGGAACTTCAGTCTTGAGCTATTTCAGTAGATGGCCTATTTAAAAGAATATACAGCTGAGAGTGGGCAAAGAAGGTGCAAGCTGCAAGGTTAGTGTTAACCCTAAGTGGCTCGTTTCAAATTTGTGTTCTTCTAAAATTTAACAGACTCCACAGCTTACCTTGTATTCCAGGGATTTCTTATTCATATCTGCTACTCTTTCTGATCACTCCCCACCAACTGTGATAAACAACTGAGGGGATATAATTAAGCTTTGACAAGGGAAGAAAGCACCTTGAATTTGAAACCTGGAAAGGGAGAGACTGAGCTGATAGGGGAAAGCAGACAAGATGTTTATTTCATTGTGCACAAGAAAATGCTCATTCAGATTTATTGATTAAAGCATGTACCTCATCACCAAGCCCTGAATAGGAGCTTCCTTCTTGCTTTTCTCTCTGTAAGCATTACACAGCCTGTCCCTTTGCTAGCTGGTGAATGACTCTTCAGTGCTTGTTGTCTGCTTCACCCTGACTCTTGGAAAAGAGATTAATGTGTCAACAGGATTCTTCTCAGTTCAGAACAGAACTTAGGGGGGGGAAATGTTTGGTACCACTGGCATTGTTTACATAAGATTTACTATTTTCAAGCAAGAAATTGAAGATATTCAGGCACCCACATTTTTGTGCTTGCCTAGGTATGATGCTGGCCTCAAAGAGTCTAAATTCTCCAAAACATTCGGATTATCAGTAGCTCAGTTTTTGATAGGCAATCAGATAGTATTTACTGAAATGGGAACCCAAAATATTAAAGGACTTTTTAAATTTTAAAATAGTGTTTCTGTTGTCTAATAAAATATTAGCCAAGTTAATTTCTCATTTTAAAGGCACTGGAATCCAGGACTTTTTTTAAAGACTAAGTATTTCAAGATTCATCTAGGAAAGATTACCACTGCTCTCAACTTCTTCTTACTGCCTTCTTATACAATCACTGATACTATCACAACCTGTAGTAATTTTTTACACAGTGCTTTGTCTATAAAATATAAATCATTAAAATTACGCAGTTAATATTTCCTTTCATAGTACTACACTTGCAGCTGGTAATAGTCACACCTATAGCTAACAGATTTAGAGCTTTAACAACATTTTTTTTAAAGGGAAGAAAAGGGGATTGACAGTGCTGTCATATGTGTTTGCTTAGTACTACCTGGACTGTCTATATTCTGTCAAGCTGAAGAAAAATGCTATTGGCAGTCCTGAATCCTGTTTTTCCTGTGTGATTATTGAAAGGGGTTTGACTGCCACCTTGTTCTGTAAGAATGGGAACAGAAATCTGGCACCAAAAAATATTAATGGGAAGCAAAACTCATTCTTAATGCATTTAAATGAGGAACTGAGAAGCTGCATTGAGTAACTTTCTAGATCTCAGTTATTAGTGTTATAGAAAGCTCCTCTTGATGTAAAGAAATTCAAATCAAAGCTCAGTTACTTTGAAGACTGGAGTAATTGTAGAGCTCCACTCAAGACAACCTACAAAAGCAAGCACTTGTTCTTCAGTTACTTTTTCTGTAGCTTTTGAGCTATGATTCAGATACAGCTGGTCTGTGATCGAAATAAAAAAGTTGGCTCAGTTTCTCCTTGTGGGTAGACTTATCTAAAGCTGGTATATTCCTAGGTAAGACTGGATTTGGGAGAGGTAAAAGACATCACAGCGCTTATGCTGTGAGCAATGGCAGCACAGGCTTCCCCTTCCCTGCTGCAGGAGAGTTTGTAACAGTGGTGCCTGCAAACCAGCCCTCCTTGCCAGCCCTCTGGTGCTCCTTTCTGGAATGGGCTGTGAGGATGCTATGTACTCAAGAGCATTTCCTAGCTCATATTTCTCCTTCATTTGGACAGTTTAGCACCTTTAGGCATGGATTGGACATTAGGAGGTGAAGGGCTCTGTGATATTTTCCTTTATATACATGAGGTTGGGTTGGCTGATGCTGCTGTGACTCCCTGCACTGGGATCAGCAAACTAGTCTAGCTGGGGAAGAAAAATAAGAAAAGGAGCTAATTTTGAATATTTCTGCCTATTAGAAGGAAGTAGGAGAGAGCAAGTTGCCACAGCCCCAGTGAAATAAAATATATGCCAAACTGGGAGCGGGAGTCTCACTCTACTTCCCAAGCCAATTCAGCTTTTGCTGCCAAGTCCTTCCTCTCATAACTCTGGTCAGCTTTGGAAAAGCAGGATGTCCATTTACTTTGTGAAGGATGTTGACTCTTGCAGGGAAAATATTACTGGAGCCTTTGGGGCAGGACTGGCCAGACCCATTGATGCTCAGTGTTAGTGAGGCGACATTGGAACATGCAAATCCTCTGCATAGGCAAGAAGATGTGGGTGTGCAATTGGTAAAAATAGGTGAGTTTCTATTCTTTTGTGATAGTAACAACCACAAAAAAGAGTCTAGGACAGGAAATGAAATTATCTTGGTTTAAATTCTCATGACTTTTCCTTTTCTCATAAGAAAGAAATAGCTATGGTAACTATGAAAGGAGAACAAACTTAATCTGCTGATGACATTTCAAAGTTGTTTGTCAGTAAGAAGGTACATGCAAGCTGATCTTTAACAATTCTATGTGTAGCAGTAATTTCCATTTACAATATCTCAGCTTACTGAGTATAAGATGAGCATTGATCCCCTTTTTTTTTTTTTTGCCATAGTGCAAAATTCTTTAACAATTATCCTGTAGACACATACATCAAAATTAATACATGAAATGACTTAAAGGAAGTTAAGGGGGCTATCCTGAAAACCTGCAGTGATGGCTTTTGTTACAGAAAAGTCTAATTATTCAACAGTTACATGCTTTCACCTCACTAAACTGTTCAGTTTTAGAATTCTTAAGACTTTAACCTGCTTTTGGGTATTTTAGTCTGATGACAATCAACTGCAAACACTATGCCAATTATGCAAACAATATGATTAGAATAAACATTTTGCAGCCAAAGTGTAGTGGAATATTTCCTGACAAAAAAATCTTCTATAAACCCTGGTGTTATAAACTTCCAAAGCAGAAGAATACTTAACAACCAACAGTGAGGTACTGAGTGAGTGAGTGACCTTGGCTGAAGTGCTGACAGACCAGCTGAAGTGAAGGTTATTCAAATCAGCATCTTGGACTTCTCTGATGGGTGCTACTGGTAGAACTGATAGATCTGCTGTATTTGAAAATGTAGATAAAACCTCTCTAATTTGCAAGTAACATGTTGTGCTTTCACTGGGTGAAAAACTGGATTTACTCCTGACCTTGTTCAAGCAAAACTATATGAATTGCAAATTTGCCAGTAATATTACATCACTGCTGCATTTTTTTAATTTGACATAGATGTCACACATTTCTCAACATCTCAGGGCTACTCAATTCTGGAATATGATGAGCAGGCTATTCTATTATTTTTTGCTTATTCTAATGCACCAATTTCTAATTCAAGGGAATGAGAATGCTGAGCTCAGTTATGTCTCTATACTAATCTACTGCAGATCAACATGTGTCAAATAATATGCATGTATAAATTAAAAGGGACAGGACAAACTGCTTATTGAATTAACAATTTGTGGGTTTAGATTAGAGTTTTAGACTGCAAGGTATTGAAATTTGTTTGAACCATCTGACCTTCCATGGTGTGTTCACACTGCAATGAAGAAATTACTCATTTTCTATCTCATGGAATCTGAGAGTCATGGAATGGTTTGAGTTGGAAGGGACCTCACAGATCATGCAGCTACAATGCCCTGCTGTGGGCAGGGATGCTGACTTGCTGAGTCAGGTATTTCAGAGCCCCATCCAGCCTGGCCTGAAACACCTCCATGTATGAGGAGTCCATAACCTCTCTGGGCAATCTGTTCCAGTGTCTTCCCATCCTCGCAAAAGAATTTCTTCGCAATATCTTAACCTAAGATACCCTCCTTTATCAAGAGATGTTGAGATGCTTGAACGTGGGAGGAGGCAACAAGGGGAGGGGCTTGGAACACAAACCCCGTGAGGAATGGCTGAGGGAGCTGGGATTGTTTAGCCTGGAGAAAAGGAGGCTCAGGGGAGACCTTATCACTCTTTACAGCTCCCTGAAAGTTGGCTGTGGTCAGGTGGGGTTGGTCTCTCTCCAGGCAGCACTGACAGAACAGGAGGACACAGTCTCAAGTTGCATCAAGGGAAAATTAGGTTGGATATTAGGAGAAAGTTTTTCATGGAAAAAGTGATAAAGTACTGGAATGATCTGCCCAGATGGGTTTAAAAAAAGACTGGATGTAGCACTCAGTGCTATGGTTTAGTTGAGGTTGTAGGCATGGGTTGGACTCGATGACCTTGAAGGTCTCTTCCAACCTTGTCATTCTGTGAACTCTGTGAATCTTATAAGGCCAGTCTCGCTTGTCACTACCTGTCTGTGAAAAGTCCCTTCCCATCTCTCTGGCAGATTCCTTTAGGTACTGGAAGGTGCTGTAACCTCTCCTCAGAGCCTTGTCTTTGCCAGATGCAACAGCCCCAACTCTCTCAGCCTTTCCTCATAGGAGAGGTGTTCCAGTCCCCTCATCGTCTTCATGGTGCTCCTCTGGACTCATTCCAATAGATCCATGTCTTTCTTGTGCTGGGGACCACAAAGTTGGTGGTGGGGTCTCACCAGAGCAGAGCAGAGGGGCAGAATCCCCTCCCTTGCCCTGCTGGCCATGCTGATTTGGTGCAACCCGGGATGTGGTTGGCTGTCTGTGCTGCCAGTGCACACTGCAGGGGGATGCTGAGTTTCCAGCCAGCCTGTTCTCATGCCTGGGCTTGGCCTGACCCAGGTGCAGGACCTTGCATGTGACCCTGTTGAGGTTTGCATGGCCCAGCTCTCAGGCTTTCCAAGGTCTCTCAGGATGGCATTTTCTCCCTCCAGCACAGGGGCTGCACCACTCAGCTTGGTTCAGCTGGCTGTTTTGTTTTTGAAGAACTTTGCTTACAGACCCCTTATAGGTTTAATTTTGCTAAGATAGTAAGGATTTGATTTTGCTTGTATAATCTGCTTTTCTTGACAGCGTGGTTGAGGACTGAAAGCCTAGATAAACTCAAAATCTCAAGGAGTGTTCATGGTAAAAAACCAGTAATTTAGTTGCAGGAAGAAAGAAATAAGGTATAGCTTAAAAAATTGTTTTCAAATTAATCCTTATGAAAATCTGTGTAATTACTGCAAATAACGAGATAAACTGTACCTACATAACAAAATGTAACCTTTGAACAGAGATGATTTCCTATCTTGATTGAATTAGAGAGATTCTGAAACCCATACATTAGAAAAAAAGCGCACTACGGATACCAGCTGTCAAAAGGAGTTAGCAAGAAATGCTTCAAACTTCCTTGCTCTTAAAAATCTCCTTACAGCACTCCTTACAGGTGCTATCATACATAATTAGTTCTGCAAACTGCCCTACTGTTGGCATCTGATAGCTCATATCACAGTGGGTAGACTAACTACTTAAAAAACATTCATAGCTTGTGACCTGAAAGCTTTCAGAAAACTTGCATAAAATTCAGCCTTGTGTTTTGTCACTCTACCTCCACAGCCATGGAGAGCTACAAACATTTTAAAGAGACAGAAGGAATGGGAGAGGGGCAAGTGTGGGACCAAGCAAAAACAGTCCACAGATGAGGTGTGAAAAGCATTTATTTTCGGTTGGAAGTGTGGGGTGAGGTTTTACCATATTGTGTGTTTAATATAATGGGAAGCAGCTAAATTGCAGCAGAGCACCAATATGCCATGCAGTGCAGTTGCTGATAGAAAACCACGAGCTTTTGTATGCATGAAGCCACCTCTGTCTACATGTGTAGCATTCTGATAAAGCTCCTAGCAAACACTTAATCACCATCTGCAGGACCGGAATAAATGGAAAGGTCAGTAAAGACCACAGGTGGAAGGCTAGCCTACAATAAAATGGGAGAGTCCTTAAAACCGTGTTCTTAGTGAGACTTTTTGTTTATTTGCTGTCTTACCTTGAAGCATCCCCATCTCTCTCCCACTTTGGAAGTGCTGAGGCTTTTGACTACAGGGACAGAAGCTCAGAGAAGAGGGGTAGCATGCTTATTTTGGGAGTGCTGTGCCTTATCCTGCCTGGGTCAGCCACACGTGCTAGATCTGAGGCTACAGCAAGTCTCAGAGACAGTCCTGCTCCCTCCCTGGGCCACTGAGGTTTGAGCAAAGCCCGGCTTGACCTTGCTGCTCCTCTTCACCGGATCTTAAATACTGTGGGATGCTTTTGCTCCTCTGGCAGCTGGCAAGGACCAGCCTGAGCAGGGAGAAGCAACACAGAACAAGAGGGGGTACCCCATCCCTACAGCAGGAAAGATAGCTCCAAGGTTTCTGGGTAAAATGTGGAAACCTTAACCAGGAAGTCCCTAGAGATTGGTGGCCCCCTTTCCACACCTGGGAAAGTGCCAGGTGCACTCCAATGCCTTGGCTTTTCCCACAGGAGGAACAGTTAAAATAATGGCTTGAAAATTCAGCAAGAATGAGAAAAGCTTTAAGGACTGATTGCCTTGACCAATCCCAGGTGGTTTAGGTGAATTAATTTCTTGAACAGTCTTTCCTAGCCTGAAATCTGTGCTTATTTTGTAAAATAAAAGTCAAACGTGAAAAGGAATTTTAGGTTAATATATTGAAGGATTTTTTTTTAATTTTCACTGTTTTTTTGGGGTTTTTTTACGAGATTTTTTTCTCAATATAAAATGTGGGAGAGAAAGAAGGAAAGCCAAGATTAATACAAATGGAAATAAAGGGGGTCCGCTATGTACAAAGCTGTAGTCATAAAAGGAGAAGGGATGCATCTTTTGGTGCTTACACTCTATATGAGTTGCTGTGACTGAGTCTGAGGGGTGGGGCCTCCCTCTTTCCCTAGAGCCCAGTGCTGCGCTTAGTCCCTTATTTGTCTGTAGATACTTTAAGAATTGTGCCTCAGTCCCAGGTGCACTAATAGGTGTGCAGTGGGTTGACCCAGGCCAGGCACCCACCCAAGCTGCTCTTTCACTCCCCTCTACAGGGGAGAGAAAATTTAACAAATGGTTCATGGGTTGAGATAAGGGCCAGGACAGTTCACCCACCAAATACAGCCATGGAGAAAACAGGCTCAGCTTAGAGACATGGATTGAATGTATTACTATCAAAATAGGAGCAGGATAATGAAAAGTAAAGTAAGACCCTTAAAAGCACTTTTCCCCAAGCCCTCCCTCTACCTTCTCCCAACAACAGCACAGGGAGAAATGGAGGTTGTGGTCAGTCCATCACAGGTTTCTGTTGCTGCTCAGGGAGAGGAGTCCTTCCCCTGCTCCCACTGCCAGGGCAGACAGTTCTCCATTAATTTCTCCAACGTGATTACATCCCATGGGCAACATCTCTCCCCAGACTGCTGCTGAAGGAGTCACTCTTCCATGGGCTACAGTCCTTCAAGGACAGGCTTGGGAGCAAGGCCCCTCTCTCCATGGGTCTCCTAAAGGATCACAACGTCCTCCAGGCATCCACCCACTCCAGCAAGGGCTGCTCCATGGGCTGTGGGTGGATCTCCATGGGCTGCAGGGGCACAGCTTCTTCTCCATTGTCTTCACCATGAACTGCAGGGGAATCCCAGCTCTGGTGCCTGGAGCCATCTCCTGCATCTCCTTCTCCACTGACCCTGCTGTCTGCAGAGTTGTTCCTCTCACACATTCTCATTCCACTCTTCTCCTATTGCAATTACAACTGTGCAACAACTTTTAGTTTTCTTTCTTCTCAAATCTGTTGTCACAGAGGCTTTACCACCACTTCTAATTGGCCCAGCACATCCATCTTTGGAGCTGCTAGGGACTGGCCCTGCTGGACATGGAGGAAGCCATGCCTGTGCCCGTTTTGCTCCTGAGCTGTTGGTTTGTCTCCTGGGGTTGGTCTCAGACCTGGCTTCCTGTGCCTGGTCATCACTGGACTGATGTTGGGATCTGCTGTTATCCATCCTGCTCAGCTCAAACTCCCTGGGACAGTGCCCTCTTGGTGACAGGGTGGCATTGCTGGGGCTGCCTCTCACTCCCAGTTCATCTGTGGTGGTGGGCTGACCTGCTCTTGAGCTTCTGTGATACTGTCAGCAAATTCCCCAAATGTAAGTAAGCTCCTGTGCTTCCTTTCCAAGTATGCTGTGTATGTTTTGAAGTGCATGTAGTCAGTGCTCCTGATTAACCTAAAATATTCAGGTGACCTCAAGTCTTTAATTACCTGAAAAATGATTTATTTGGGAGAGCTACAATCTCATGTGGGCAAGTAGCTGCTCTGTCTTTTCAGACTCCTGAGGCTGACTGCATTAAGCATGTGGTACTGACAATAGCAACAGCAGTAGCTGCTCCAAATCAGTGGAAAGCTGGGGCTGAAGATCGATGGAGAAGGACTACAGGGGAGGGATAGGCAGAAGCTACATCTCCCTTCAAGAGAGATGTGTCCGTGTTGTCACTTGCCTGTGGCTCTGCAGTTGCTTAATTTACCTGGTGAAGTGCATGGTTGGATTCATGTAGTGTGTACTGGGTGTCTGGTGGGAAGAAACAGAGTGAAAATTAAAATACAATGTCTTTTGGAACAAAGTGGGTCTTTGACTGTTTGGCCTTCCTGGGCTGGAGGCTTTCTTTGCAGACAAGGTTGCAAAGCCTCCCCAGGCTGTTCCCTTTCTTTGTCCTGCCACTAATGCCTTGTTGACCCTGATGGAATGAATAGTATCAATATCGTCATGAGGCAGAGATGAAAACAAGTTTATCTTCAACCTCTTCTCACCACAGTTCAACTATGTTGAAAGTAATTAAAAATACAGTTGTCATCCTCATGTGGATAAAGGGGGACCAACCAAGATTCCTTTTCTTGGAAGGAGACCGGTAGGGAAGATCTGCTTGTCAGAAAAGACACAGGGAAGTGTTGTCCCTTTGACAGACTTTAAAGAATTCTTACTTTTTTTCTATTACCTATCCATGTTGCTAAGTGCTGGCAGATATATGTAGAGGGGTTTTCACAGCAACCAGGCAGAATGTGTCTTTCTATTGGACAGCAAATGAATCCCATAGAGAAGGGGAAAATGAAACCGGCAGTCAGTAATTTCATCATGTCCTGATACTGGTACACAAGTGAGGAACACAAACCCAGGAAACAAAGAAACTGATGAGCTGGCAGTAAATTTGTCACATGGTGTCAGTAACCTGTGTGTGCTGTGGCTAACCAGGGCACAGCTCTGTAGCTGTGTGGTTTGCATCCTAGCTTTGTGCTTGATCCTGAGGCTCCCCTCACTCTGGCTACACTCTGGGCTTGGTGTTGTATCCAGGCAAGCTGCACCATGTTCTTGTTGCCAGGAGGTTGTCAGAATGCTCACCAGGAACTGCAGTGAGATATTATTTAGCCTGTATAATAATAGTTACATATATACCAGAAATGTTGAAATTCTGAAAATATAATAATTTAAACATTTTGTCTATGTATTGCAAAGGTTTAATGCAAAATTTTAGCTGTGTGAATGCTTTAGGAGTTCAGGATGCATTGGTTTAAGATGCTGATTTTGGAACAAGCTTTTGAGTAAATTAAATTCAAGTAAAGAGTAGTTGTGACAATTTCCTGGGAACTCATTGTACAGGAAAGTGTACCTGTGTCTTTGTTTGCTGTCTTACACCCCTTATAAGAAAGCTGCTATTTTTTCAAAGCAGGATTTTGAAAAAAGGCCTTTAGGGAACCGGCAGTCCAATTCTATTTTCTGTGGACTGAAACTCTTGAAAGTGTTCACTATCTCATTTTTCTACTAGAAATTTTATGAGATCCTTTATTATACATTCTGAGAAAACCCGTCTTCTTGCTTTTATTTTCCTTAAACACTGTTCTGAAGCTGAGTTACAAGTACAAAAACAGAAGGCTTGGGAGGACAATATATTTTAACACAAGAAGCCTCAAGCCTGAAATCAGATCCATTGTGTTTTTTCAGGTGTGTGATTTTTCTTAAGACATGAGCAGAAGTTCAGCTGCTTTGAGATCTGCAGGGAGCTTTTGTGAGCATACAGCTTCTCCAGGCTGAATGTACTGCTTAATCATGTGTTGCATAACAGGCGCTGATCTGCAGGGTTTGGAATGAGCTTTATCCTGTGTTGTGAATAAAAATCCTGTAGTCACCATAAAGGGTTACCTTAGGTAGTCACACAGAGGCCACTTACAACACAGGGTGGCTCATCAACTTTCCACTGTTTGAAATCAGCCCATCATTTTATGCCTGTGAGCATAGATGAACTGCAGTATGAAGGTCAGCAACCTTAAGATGAAATCCTTTCCTCTTCCTTGCTCTTAAACACAAATTCTAACATCTCCAGTTATTGTTTCCATTTGGAATTGTACAGCTCCTTCTTAAGTAATATGTTACAAACTCCTATTTTGAGAAAGTTATTAAGGGCATGTGTGAAAAAAAATCTACATGTTGATTTGATTTGTGTCCCTGACTTGGAAACATTTCTCCTTTTTTAAAGGCTGTCAAGTCTTCAAACATGGCACAAATTAGCTTTTAAAGGATGTTCAGGTATTTATGTGCTACAGGAAGAAATGCCAGGAGGATGTTTTGGGGAAAGGAAAAAATAGTACGCTTGAAATTCTGTATTTAAATCAGATAGGGTGAAGTATGAGGAGTAGCTGCAAAGGTTAGTTACTGAAAGTCATATGAGTGTCCCATATAAAGGACCGAAAGGGTATATGCATCAACCTTCACGTTTCATAAGCTTTAAGTATCCATGGAATTGCATGAGGCTGATGAAAATTATTTTCTACTCTGAATATTGTATACATGTGCAAGAGCTTAAAATAGTTGCTTTGAACCTGCAGGAGAGGATGTGCTGTGTAAGAAATATTTTGGTTATAGGTGACTTCATGAAAAATAACTTTGATAGTTTATCTGCATGCTTTCAACTAATATTCTGATGAGTCTGGGTATTTTCAAGTGATTTCATATTTAACTAATATACAGATTTTTTAGTACCATTAGTCTGGATTTCTCGGAAGGAAAATATTTTCTGTGTAGCTACAAAGACACTGAGCATTGATTCTAAGTAGGATATTGATATATTAATATTTTGTTTCTTACATTGCAACAAATTTCAGTAGCTTCGTGGTGATCTTACTCACTTGTGGTTGTCTCTTTGCTTGTCCTAATTTAGAGCAACCACAACACTTTGACTATAATTTTAATCATAAAGATAAATTAGTGATAAGGTAATTTCCAAGTACTAATTTTTTCAGCTTTGTGTGTAATGGTTGGTTAGGTCTGAATATGTTCCAAGCCTTAATTCTGATAGCACTTACTGATGTTTCATACTGACCAAAATGTCAATGTAAACGAATAAATTAAGTCTAGGATTAGTGAATGGATCTTCATGGAATCACGTGTCTTTATCATGCAGTTGGAAGTTACTATGTAGAAAAACTTTACTGGGGGAATACACTTTAACATTCCCCTATTTTTAAAATATCTTAGCACTTCTTGATTCCACTAAATTGCATTTATTTCTCAGTTTTGCAAGTAACTGCTAAATAGTTCTTCTCAAAAGTAAACCCATGGTATCTTCAGCTCTATTTGGGTGTATGTGTCTACCTAGGCTGTGAGTAATGAGTAAATAATGCCATTTTTATACAGCCAATCCCAAGATGATTCATATCTGTCATTGCATTTAAAAACAAGCTTCATCTTTCCTAAACCTTATTGATCACTTTTCCATTGCCAATTTTGCTTTAAGTTTATATGCACTACTCATCTTCCTGTCGACTAGAAGAATACAGTTAAAACTACAGTAAAACTTGTATTATTAGGTATTTTAACCTTGAAGATATAATGTTCCCCACCAGTAATGAGTGCACAGAAAAAGTCATTTGTGTGATATAGGCTGCACAATTGTTAATAATTGCAGATTGTTAAAAGTACCCGCCAAATTACATGCCTGTAATCTCCTTAAATGATCTTTATAAATGTCAAGAGATCACTCTATTTTCTAAATCTTAATTTGTTCAATTATACCCAGGCAACAGGTATAACGATAGTCTTTGAAAATGCTTGCTCACTGAAAAAAAGGCATGTAGTTTAATTTTTTTTGCTAGTGTGTAATGTGGACCTGTGAGTGCTGAGAGATGCTCTAGGGTCTGCTGTGCAAGGAACAGACTACTGTGAAGTTTTCTTTGAAATTGGAGCAGAGTTATCTTGTCTCCAAGTGAATTTATTTCTCTATACTGATTTTTAGCTTGGGTCTAAAAATTTCATATTGGTTTTAGAGCCTGTCTATCAGTCTCAAATGAAAATACCTCTCAAACTTCTCCAGTTTTAACACCTAGTGCATAGAATATGGATCCTTATTCTATTCTAGTGCATAGAATAAGGATAACTGTGTAGCAAAAATGTCAATATTTCGATTTGAGTCAGTTGGACACGGGGGTTGCTGTAGGAATATCCATTTGGCACTGACACTCAGCATGGTGTCTGAGGTTGTCAACACATTTGGTTAATAGATTTTGTAACAGGTGGTAACAGATCACTGGGGGCTGAACCAGCTTGAGTTGTGTTGCTGTCCCAGAGAAGGTATTAACAGCATGCAGTACACAATATTTTAAATTTTCTTTTATAGTCAATAATAATAGAAATTCTCAAAGTTAAAACTGTCTTTGAGTTTGGTTGTGGTTGAGGGTTTTTTGGGGGGTTTTTTTGAGGCAATGTAAGACCTTGCAGGTCAACTTTGTTTTAATGTGAAGAGGTCTTAAGGGGTGGAACATTTACTGGATGTAGTGGAAGAAGATGCCCAAAGAAGATTTCATGATTCAAAAGGTTCAGTGTGTGATTAGAGGATCTGGGCAGCAAGCAGACTTTTCTGATGCAAAATTTTTATTTGACTTCAGTGGCATTGATGATTGCTCACAGATTGTGGCACTGCTTCCTCTCGTCCTGTTAAAATGTAAAACAGGCCTAATAACAGTTCTTGGTGTCATAAAAGAAAAGAAACAATAAGTCTTATTCCTTGTGTTTTCTGCATGTGAAAATATTCTGCTCTTCCTCTGACACTGTAATTCAAAATCTCAGCAAGATCTAAGGAATAGCCTTAGTAAATAAAAATGGGTGTAATGACATGTATATAATATATACACTTAATAATTACTAGCAGACATAAATAATCACTAACAGAAATTTATATTGGGTGTAGTATTTGGTGGGTAGGTCAGTTTTCTAAAAAGAGCACATCTTTATATCAGTAGGCCCCTAATTATTTATTAGAAGTAGCGAGTTGAATTTGGATGGCACGCACCAAGGTGACAGTATGTTGTCTTTTTGTCTGCAGCTTCCTCTCCTGCATGTTAAATAGTTAACCAAGAGTGTGTGTTTTTCTGCAGCTGTCACCCATTGTGATTTTAATTTTTTTTTTTAGTTAATTAATTTATTTAGATACCCTAAGCACATACTTGAGGTCCTAAATTTAATGCCATCACAGAACTGAATGCATTGAGAAGGGCACTTGGATGCTTCCCAGTTTGCATGTTCACACCAAGCAATGCTCTGTTAAAAAGAGAAGATCACATGTGACGTGAGTAGAATGAGTATAGTCATTTGGACTAGAGGCATTTAAATGTTTAATAGACAATCCTGTTTTTTTCCCCGGTGTTATTTCAAGCCCTCTCATTCCAGGTGAGTTACTACAGTTATTAACTTTCAATATTTTGCTTCTCTTTATAAGCAATCCTTATACCTGTGCTAGGTTCTAGAAACAAAGCAAGAAAGCACTGTAAGCCCTGGGTCAGGCTTGCTGCTAGGCTGGGGTGAATAATTCAGCTCTTCCAGGAAGACCTGCCCAAGGCTGGGGTGAGTCAGTGAGGAGTGGTGGGGAAAGCAGGTTGAATGCCTTCATGATAATCAAGGAAATAGTATGGCCTTCCTAAACCCCAGCCTAGGCAGTGTCTAAAATGAGCTAACTGCTGTCCCACAGAATTACATTAATAATCAGAAAGTAATTCTGGTTGAAAGGCTGTATCAGGCCTCCTATCAAGTGATCGCTGTATCCTCTGATGTTTTATGCCAACACAAAATCTTACAAATGCAGTAAATGTTTGGTAAATAGATTTGGTCTAATAGCTTTTGACATTTCTTATGTGCAAAAGGAAACAATTAAAATAATTGTACTCTTGTTCATTTGATTTTTTGTCAAGATGTTGGTAATAGGATTACTGTGTGCTGCTGCTGCTGGGTTTTAGTGGACCAGCATAATTTTCCTCAGTTCAGCATGGTCTGTTCCTTGCCTTCTTAGCAACTGGTTAGAGCAGTAGAGTTGTGTTTGCGGTGTAGGGAGAGAAACTGCAGACATCTGTAAAGAGCAGGTGACTGCTATAGGAAGCTTTCAGCTGTGACACCATGCTGGAACACAAGCTTGAGTGCACCTTGTGCCCATTGCTGTTGTGCTATTTGATGTGAATGCATCTCCTGCCTTTTCTCTGGGTTCTTATTATACAATTAGTGTATTTGAATTAAATGCTTTATAATTTAGAAACTGGGTCAGTTATGTCAGTTGCTTGGCTGGACAGGTAGACAGAATGAGGTGGAAATCCAGTGTCAAGGTGCAAAAGCAGTGTTTCATGTAACCTATGCCTAAGCAGGTCTTATTCCAAAATAAGGCAGGAGGCTGCAGATTAAACACAACTTAATAAAATCATTCCAAACAGAAAGATCCAAAATACTACAGAACTGAGGGTAGTCTTGCATGTGGCACTTAGCAGTGTGTACTAAATAATAGAATAGGTAGATTCACAGGGTTTATCACATGGGGAGCAGTGTTACCCAGGACCTGGGTCCTCAGATCCCCTGAGGGAACCATGGCTGATTAAATGTGATGGGAGGGTTCAAGGTCAGCCAAGTGGGGTGTAAGGGAGGAGGCAAAGGAGATGGAACAAAGGAAGTAACTAGAATTCAGTAGGAAGAAGTGGGTGCCTTCCTACTTTGAAAAAGTCTTGGCTGCTGTTGCAGGTTCCCTGTAAAGGCTGATGCAATGTCAATAAGAAAGTAAATTAAATACTAAAACTGGTATTTCATTAAATAGCAGTTAAATATATTTTCTTTTTACTTTTTGGTGCATCTTATTACATACCCTAGTTCTGAATGTTGTGTGATACTTGAACCCCCATTCTCCTGGTCTTTGGAAATAACGTGCAGAAAAGGGCAATTTTCATAAAATCAAGTGAAAGTCAAATGTAAAAATTAGATTAGAGTGAGATTGAGTCCCTTTATGGAGCTTAAGTGCATAGGTACAGCTGTTTCGGATATAGTTTTATGTGAGTTACTACTAGATAACTATTTTCCTGGAAGGAGAAGTGTACATAGCCATCGTTCTATGTACATGTATTTTATGTGCATGTTATACCAATAATATTAATTTTAAAATTTGTTGACGGTTGCTGTTGGAGTGATGCTCAATTGGACTCAATACAGATGTTACTATGGGATTACAGTGAACATGTGAGCTGCAAGTCATTTACTTGATTTAGTTGACTAAACAGTGCTTGAAATTTCATAAAAGATATTTTTATTCTTTGTGCCAGCTGTCTAATAGCAATGTAGAAACTCTTCAAATACAGAATTCTTGTTAATCTGGGCTTGACTAATGAGTAGGAAGCAGAGCTGTGTTCTGATTGCTCTAATTTGAGTGAGTCATTATAGCCGATTCATTTGGCATAGCCTGTACACAACAGTCCTGCCATGGACATTCAGATTCTGATGTCAAATTTCCTTTACTCATGGATACTTTTACTTTCAGACAATACTGAATCTTTCTTAATCTGGCAGTTAAATCACTACTTTTTTCCCCCCATGTCTTTGTGCCAGCAGAATTTTTTTCCTTATTGAGTCTATTATAAATGTTGAAGAATTAAATTATATCAGGAGATCTGATATAAGATCATAAAAGGATCATTAGTAGATATTCCTTTAGGTGGTTGGAGCCAGTAACATTTTTTCCCTTTACAAAATGTCAGACTTGGTATGTGACAATAAATCTATTGGACAGAATACTTACTGGCTCATAAAAAAATGGGATTTTAAATCTTCTATGTGGATAGGAACCAGTATAATTGATATATGGCATATAAAACTATACTTTGGTCCAATATCAGAATGTATTCAGAATTCAAATTGAAACTGTTGTATTTGAAAAAGGTTTTCTGGTGGGAGATTGTGAATTCTGTTTAGCTCTAAATGATTACAGGTTCTTGGGAGTTATTCTAGCTTTCCAGCCATATATGTTCCTATGTGTCTTCTAAAATGTAGAATTATCCCATGCACTAGAGGTCTGGAATGATTCTCCTGAGCTAATAATGCCCAGACTGGTATTTGCCTTGTAATGCTGTAGTGTTTTGTTGCTATGCAAGAGAAAGCAGCAACTTGCTAATTTAAGTCTAACATTCAGATACCATTCTTCTTTTGTTCTTAACATAGGTCCTTGACTAATCAGGCACAGTCAGATCATTTGACTTGGCTGAAAGTTCCTGTAATTTACTGGCTTCTTAATTTAGTGCTATAAAACTGCATAGTTCAAGCACTTGTCTCATGAATGTGTAGCCTATTATATTTAATAATTATTATATATTTTTAAAATAAGATAAATCTTTTAATTAAAACTTTCCACTGAGGGCAATGAGAGAAGTAAAAACAGTGTGATGGAGGAGCTGTTACTGAGGGGTCTGTGTGGCTCTCCTGGCTAGTGGGATTAGGTAGCAGTTGTCAAAGTTGTTGGACTAAACTACAGCAGTGATGTCTATGACAAAGCCAAATCTTTGAAAGAGGGTTTCTAATAATAACTTACCCTTTTTCTGTATTCCCTAACCCTTTGTTTAATTATAAAGGGTTTGGAAGCTCAGTTGTTTGTACATCTCTATTCAGGTGGAGTTCTGGGACAGCATGTGATTAATACACCTGTGTTCACCTCTGTCTAGATTACTGTCTGAGCAGTTTCATGACAGGGGAGGAAAATCTTGGGACCAAATATTTGATGGTCAAACAAGTTCTTAGGAGGATTCAAGAACCTGCGTGACATGTGGTTCAGTTAATCCAAATTTGCATTTGAAACTAGGCCTCATGTTTTAAGTTACACTTTCTATTTACTCTGAAAGAACACAGCCCAAGTAATTAGGATGGCAATTAGAAATAAGCAGTCAGACTGCATGATCCTGATTTCTGTTCTGAGCCAATCTTTGAATTCTTCTGTGTATCATGAAAATACGTAGATCAGGTATGATCAAGTGAAATACTGGCAGATTACGGTTTTCTGCTGACAGTCACCAGAACTCAAAACATAGGAGCAAATACAATAATATTTATTTATCTGCTTACCCCATACAGGGAACTAGAACACTGCTTGTGACATTGGGAAGCTTATTGCACTCATAGAAGGATTTGGCCTTGACCTTACAGATTTTCTAGTTCACTCTTCTGCCATGAGCAGGAATATCTTTCACTAGATCAGCTTGATCAAAGCCCCATCCAAGCTGACTTTAAACATTTCCAAGGATGGCACATCCACAACTTCTCTGGGCAACTTTGTCCAATAACTTTCCAACCTCATCATGATCAACTTCTTCCTTTGGTCCAAACTAAAGCTACACTCTTGACATTTGAAGTGGTTGCTCCTTTTCCTGTTATTATAAGCCTTGGCAAAAAGGATCTGATTCTTTTAAGCTCCCTTTAAATATTGGGAGGCTGCAGTAAGGTTTACCTGAAGCTGTCTCTTCTGAAAAACCACAGCCTTGCCCTCATAAAAGAGATATTCCAGCCCTCTGACTTTTGTGGCTCTTCTCTGGACCCGCTGTATAACAGGTTCATGTCTGCCTTTTACTGAGGATGACAGATCTGGATGTAGCACTCCAGGTATGGTCTCACAAGAACAGAGAAATATAAAGGGAGAGAAGTGGGGAAGGGGTTAGTGTTTCAAATAACGAACGGCAAGTGCAGAACTAATTCTAAATGTATGGTAAATGCCTTCTTACCATTTGTGCAGGTTTTCTCTAGAGATGTGAACAGCCAAATTAATGAACAGTGAAAAGAAGCAATATCATTAGGCTCCAAACATTTTCCATTTTATTCTTGGTTTCTGGCATTTCCCCTATCCATTGGCCCATAATTAACTTATTTGTTTAAAATTCTGTAGGTACCTAGGGATTTAAAAGCTAATGTGTCTTTAATCATGGGCAGTTATTCTAATCCTACTCTCTTTGCAACTGGGAGAAAAATGCAACTGCAATTTAAAGAGTCTGCCTTCCTCCACCCTCCATTCCAGACACTTGTCCTCTGCCTGTTGCTTTCCTCTCTCTTATGCCAGGAAGTCACCTCCATGATAAATGGAGAAATGATCAGGGTCAGTTTTACATATCCATGTTCATGTTTGTCAGGTGTGCTTTGTTTAGCGTGGATTACATTCCCAGCATGATTTATTTCACTGTCAGAGTTGGCTGTGGAAGAGCAGGGGAAGGACTGGAGGCTTGAGGGGGAGTGGGACAGGAAGCAGGGAAGGTGTTTTTCCAGGGTGCATACTGACCATAATTGCTTGTGTTGCCTGTGCAGTGCTTAATCTGGTATCTCCTGTCAGTTGTCCACTATTAAGTGACAGAGACAAGGGGATAACTTTTCATCTCCTCGTTTCTCACTCCTTCCGCCACTTCTATCTCAGGTCTGTAGGTTGGAAAATCAGACATGGTTTGCCTTGATTTTGAGTAAAAATAATTCCCATGGGTATATCCCATTCTCCGGCTAAGAGAGTTTTGGCTGTGCCACATGGTCTTTGTGATGGCATGGCCTGCCATGGGTAAGGTGGTGTTTCTGAGGTGCAGGTTTGCCTGCAGGAGGTGGCAGGTATGTGGGCTTCAAGCAACCTGATTATTATTATATTAAGCAACCCATTGTTGCTGTCCATGCTATCCATTTCAACTGAGCTGAAGTTCCTGCTCTCACCTCCTCCTTTCCACATGCTGCTGATGTTTCCCACGGTCATTGGGTGATGAAGTGTTTCAAGAAATCACAGCTTGAAATCATAGCCATGTGTTCAAATAGGTGTAAATGAAATTGCTCTGTGTTGAGGGGATCTGATGAACAGTGAGGATAGTTGTAACTATTCCATTAGGAGTCCTTTCCACAAGGATCTAGGAGAAAGGACTGGCAGGGTATTTTGTCTGTGTTGTGCAAAATAGGCTTTGGTCTACCTTGATGGCATCTAGTCTGAGCTCTAAGAGGGTATCAGTAGGAGCACAGCTCTGCATTTGGTAGAGGAGAACTTAGAGAACATACCTGCAGCTCCCCAAAGCACTTACAAACCTACTGGGTAAATAAAACAATGTTTAAATTCAGGTTTAGCCTAAATTAAATTAGCTGGAGAATGACTTGAGTGTTCCAGAAAGGGACTGGGACTACCATTTACTGAGAGGTGAAAAGGTGATCCAATAGACATGAAGTCAAAAATGCAAAATGAGATAGTGACTTAGGTCTTCTAGTCCAGAGCCCTCCTCAAAAGAGACTGATTTCTAAAGTGTCTTTTGCTTTCCTATCGTTCTTTTGAGAAATTATTAGTGTGACTAAGCAAAATTTAAAATTGTAAATGTCTGCCTTCCGATATAGGTGGCTCTTTCATAAAAACAATCTCTGAAAGCATTCACAGGCAACATTTTGGGGTCCCTAACCAAGGTGGCATAGATCTAACTTGAGACCAAAACTTTTCAGATGTACTTCTATGGAGAATTTTTTGCTAGTAATAATTTCAAAAAGCTTTGACAGACTTTTCCCTTTTTCTATGAATCAATAATGAATTTGGAAAGAGACTCTTGCACATTTTGTGATCAGATGTTTTCCATGTTTCCATGTTTTCCAACAGCTGCATCCCTTCATGCAGACCCAGCAGATAGGACACAAGCCTGGGAGCTTTGCAGGGATGTCAGTCCAAGGCTGGCATTACAGTGAATGCAGGCACTAGTGGAAGAAGTGACAATGAACTGCCAGCAGACACATTTTTAAGTGACAGCATATGTGTGCAGTGAAGTCTGTGGTAGCTTGTGCATGCTGTGTGCTAAGGAAGTTGCTTTCAATAGACAAATAGGTGCTTTAATGGCAGAAATGGAGCAAAGTATCTTGAAACCAGATAGGGAGACTGTAACAGCTGTTCAGCTATTTCTTAAAATGCACCCTTACTACTATGGAAGAAATGCAAGACACATGGTGAGACTGTAGCCACTATTTATACACGACCCCTCAGTCCCAGGAGAAACTTCTTTCATTTATGAATATTGAAGCTTTAAAAAAAAAAAAAAAAGCCAACATATTTTACAGGTTACATTTATATATTCAGGGTTGTGAATGTGTGCTATTGTTGTCTGGTAGATGCTAATCCTAGATTTAAAACTTCTTTTTCTCTTAGGGTGGAAAGACATTATACACATCTGGAGCTCACTAGAAAGGGGCATTGAGAGTTGTTTGGCAACTTGCATACATAATTATTTCAGCTCTGGAAGCTTCAGTACAGGAGCCCTAGTAAAAGGGCATAGTACCTCCGACTTCATGCAGACAAAGCTCATGTGGATGCAGTGAAATATCTTTTATACCTTGTATGGAGTATGCATAGTATAGCTGACATTTATTAAACACCTAAACTGTTATAACTGTTCATATCTAAAATTGTCTGTCCTCTGTAGGTAAAAAATTTAATTTGCCCATATTAAGACCAAGTAGTGAGAGAACACTAGTCAGGATTCTTCTTCCTGAAAAAATAGATTGGCTTAGATATGCTTATTATATATATATATATTTCACCTTCCTAAGGTACAGGTATTTCAAACACAGCAGGGCCATTCAGAAAGACAAGCATGGATTTCCTTAGGAACCTTCCTGAAGGAAAATCTGACTGTATTTTGTACCATCAAAAAGGGTATGGCTCACATGTATTTGGATGCTTGTATATGTCCTCTTCCAGACATAATTTCCTAATTGTTTTAAAACTGTTTGGAACTGCCTTTTAAAGTTTCTCTTCTAGTCTAGATTGCTACTCTAAATACACTTAAGTGACTGACTTCTGGATTTCATTCTGATTCTCTTTGCCAGTTTTGAGTGGCTTAATTAGACCTTTTTAAAATATAACCTCAGTATCAGGCTTATTGTTGCATTGACTTAGATATTGCACTGACTTAGATATTTCTTTGTATTAATATTACAGGTTTAACTTTTAAAACCTTGGCTCTTTGGTAACAAGTGCTGCAAACAGATTGAAAAATTGGCATTCTGCTTACAAGCAAGAGAAAACTCTCCAGGAAGTATATTTTGCTGCTTTAACTAAGATATTCACAAAATAATAGCAAGGACCTAAACACTCCTCAGAATTTTAGGCTGTGGTTTATAGGAAATAGTAATTTGCATTAATGTCTCCTATGTTGCAAGAATATAGTCAATCATGAGTCTCACTATGCCTTCAGAAAGTAGACATGCATCTGTTAGCTATCCAAAATCCTATTTTAAAACTTAAAGGGACCTCCAAGTAAATCTTAGAGCTTTGTCAAGCTTTTGTGCTTGTGTCCACTAAAGAGAGAAGGCTACAGGGTCACACCTGTTCCTTGAAATGAATCCTATAATTTATGCTCAAGTGGCTTTGGGGTCACAATAGAGAGATACAAAATCCCCAAGGGACAAAACAGATTCTTTCATCTGCATGATTTAAACAGGTGTTGCCACCTTTTGTGCCAGCTGCCAGATCTTGGCAGAAAGCAGTGCTAGGTAATAGAAGATGAAAATAAGGCAGCAGTATGTTGTCCTGAAACTTGTGAGTCACTGGTTGGTTTTTATTCCACGTGGGACTTTAGAAGTGCAGAAGTAGAAAGGAGATGCCATTCTGTTTGCAAGATGCTTTTCTGACCCTTGGAGAAACTCAGTGTTAGTCCTGAGCTAGCTGATGAGCAATCATTCTAGGCTGAAGAGTGGAAAAATGCTGTACATATTTTTGAGTGGATCTCCCACCAAATTAGAACTGAAAGATAAATGTGGATTGGAACTAAAAGAGAGCTTGGTTTTGTTTTCAAAATTCAAACATAGCTAAAGGCAACAGTTTGGCACAGAACTTGCAATTCTATGAATTTTAAAGTTCTAAAATAAGTTGGTGTGACAGGTCTTCCTTATTTACAACTAAAGGTTTCTATATGAATTGTTGTTTAAAAGTACTGGTGTAACATGGGTAACAAAATACCTTGTTCACAATGTATACACATTATGAGGAACTGCAGACACTTCTTGATCACTGAAACAGCACTGGCAGTTCAATACTGAAGAACAAGCAAATGTGATATTTACAGAGATTTAGAGCTTGTGCAGCTGATCTATATAAAATTCTTACGGGAAAGAGAAAAAGCATAACTCTGTACAGTTAAACTGAAAAGAGACCTTTCTAACTTAATTTCATGGTTAATTGTTCATGACAGAATTTGAAATCGGTATGAAAAATCTTAAAAATATATATGAAAATAGAAAAAGTGGGTAACTTTTATTACTGTTGTTGATATCTACTAAAGAGTAAATAATTTTATTTTCATGCAAACCTTGTTTCTTTTTATTAAGAAAATAAATGGACTGTAATTGAGGTGGCTTTGTAACAGGATCACTAGTCCTGGATGTTGAGGAGCATTATGACTCCTCACGCGGATTAGCTGAGACAAAATGAGATGAGCCCTTAAAGAGGATGGACAGAAGACAATGCTTTTTCAGGCCAGAGTAGATGGGCCAGGATGAGTATGTCAGTACCAATGCACTCTGAGAATGGGCTACATGCCAGTTTAGTGATTGCTGGAAGAGGGAGGACTGTGTGTGCGATGGGATTGTCATGGAATGAGAGGCTCAGTGCTGCTCCTGGGCTCGTGGTTGCAGCTCTCCCCTTCCAGATCACTGTGCTCTTGACTCAGTATGATGACAGGCACAAGCTTAAATTAATGTGTGGCTCAGTAAACTTCAGGTAGTTTGTGCATGATGAGGGTGCACTCGTGTTTCAGCCTTGCTCCATGGCGAGCCCATGGGTGTTACAATGAGGATGAGGAGTGTACGTGTTCAACTTGAGTCATGAAGTGAAGAAACTAATCTGCCAATACGTGCATGTCTTCCCCCAGAAACCAGGCAGCTTAACCATAGTTAGGAAATCAAACTTGACACCTTTGTTTCTGTGGATCATGAAGTTTGTGCTGGGTTAACATTCCAGTCTGAGGTCATTGTGGAAACCTGTCCTGTGTGACACTGCAAACAAGACTGAGTTCTCCTGAGAACTGAAGTTTCTCCTTCTGTCTAATATTACTTCAGTGACTGAGCACAAGGATCTAGAGGTCTGCATTTGGAAGGAATGATAGAAACCTTTGATATGGACTCAAAACTCTGTGCACTAATTAAATATCATGTCCATATATAGATATATATACACACACACAGGGGTGTTTAAATTTATATCCAGGATGTGCAACCTGCACTCTTTTGCTTCCCAGCTCATGATTTCTTTCATTTTTATGTAGAATTGAGAACATAAATTTACCAGCAAACATTCTCTGTAGAAATTCTCATTAAAAAAACCAAAACCAAACAAACCCACAAAGCCTTCTATATAACAAAACAGTATTTGAAAATAAAACAGTGATGCCAATCTAAAACCCCGAGTGTCATATGTAGCCACCTTCATTTGTTAGTCTATGCTGCCACTTCAAATAGGCTCATGAAAGATGGAAAATAGGAGTTGTAGTTACCCTGGTTCGTGGTGGAATTGATTAAGAAACTGTGAACAAATGATGTCCCTCAAAAAAAAAAAATCCTATTTGTTATTTTGTTTTGAAAAACTTTTTTGTTTCTCTTATTTCAAAAACATCAAATCAGCCATGGTTTCCTCAGTTTCACAATGAAAGACTGATTTTTTTTTGTTTTGTTTTGTTTTTTTTTTGAACTGAGTTAGTTGAAGCTAGTCTATGGTGAATGGAAGGAAATGGGCATGTATAATTGGGGGAATGTTTGTTTTATTTGTTTTGTGGTTTTGGGGGTTCTTTCCCTTATGGGAAGAATTGGCTTGATGCTGTTCTGGAGAAAAGAAAAAATCTTTGATCAGGCTGCAAACTCTGCTTTTCAGGGGAAGTAACTAATAGGATTGTCTGAACACAAAAATCTGCAGATGATAATAGTTTCTATATTGTTGGTTCCCAAACTCATAGACATCAGATATTAGCCATTCCAAAGCCTGACACTTGACACAAGTTTTCTCTAAATGTCATCACTGTCTTGGCACATGAAGTTCACCTTATTATTAATACATTTGATGAGCTGCCATTTCAATCTTCAAGTATTTCCTTGGGGGAGGGAGGAGAGAGATGAAATCTGTGGTTCTGAATTGGCAAAATTCCCAAAAGCATAAATTTGTATGAAAAAGGGTATGAAACCGTAAGGGATTTCTTCAATAGTATTGTAACACTATTCATAGACTTAATGTTCTATCATAGTGCAGAATAGCCATGTTTCTCTTTTTAACTTGCTATTTATTGCAACTAATTAGTGTGACAGCTTGGCCTAACTCAATAGACTGAGTGTAGAGATGTCACCTGCAAGATCTCAGCTGTCACAAAATAGAGGTAAAAGTTCCACAGTTAATGAATGACCTGAAGTTTGGACTTTCAGGGTTGCATCTCTTTTTGACAGCCTGGCTACTCAGTTGCAGAGCATAGTAGATAGATCTTTAACAGCAGGCTTTAAACAACAAGAAAAATGGGTCTTAGAGTATATAATTGTATAATAGTTTATATAATTATTTGTAATATGTTATAAAATATATTTTGATATCAGAGAAAAATAAATCAAGACCCTTCTTTTCTCTGAATAATTGAATTTTTTTCTTCCTGCCCATCTTTAGGAAATATCATGGGATGATGGGGGTTGAGTTGGGTAAGAATTCAGATTTCAAATGCATTGTCTTTAAAGTTGGAAGCTGATTGGATTCACATTTTTTTCTCCAGTTGCTTACAGCTCTTAAACTCTTAGTAATAATTCAATTCTTCTGAATGTCCTCACTGGGAAAGTGTTCAAAGGTTCCTTACTGTGCATTAAACAGCATGGAGGCATTGGTTCAACTTTAATATTTTTTGCATTAATTGAAATTCTTGATGCTTTTTGTAGGCTTGCATCAGAATTAAAACTGATCAGCGGTTTATAAAAACCCAACTTCCTTGTCTTGTTTAAGAAAGTTTATGTAGAGTTTGGGGTGAAGAGGAAGCAAGATGATGTGCACAGCCTGCTGGATTTCTGACTGTCTACAGACAATGCTTGGCATGGGATAGAAACAAAAACTGAGGAAGTCTGAGGAAAGCACCTCTGAGGACTGTTATTTAACAGCAAAATAGTTTGCTAAAATTTGCCTATTACATTTTAGGCATTCTATACTAGAATCAGCAGAATTCTATATCCCCTGTGTGCTTCTTTAATTTGCATAAAACATTAGTTTGCAAACACGGGGAAGCTCTGGTTGTACTGGCTCATTGGAGCCTGCTAATTAACCACATTCTGGGATGGTGTTCTGGTACAAACTTCCCCTATTTATTGCAGTAAGTCACACATAATTTCTGAATACTAAGTCTTTGAATTTCCTGGTTGTCTGTTCCAAGTTCTTAGCTTGCATTATACAAAAGTTGTTTAATACTTCATATCACTATATGTAAACAATATTTTAGAGAAAACAGGAAAATAGGAGAGGCCTTAAACTGTATTACATAGTTTTGTACTTTAGGAATGGCCATAAGAGTTTGCATTTTTTCAGAACTGATGATAAATACTAAGCAAAATTATATGAAGGAAATTACAGATTATTAATCAACCTCTGATAAAGAGCATATTAACTCTGCCAACTACATTTAAACTAATACCTTGCTTAGGAGAAACTGCTAATACCGAAAACAGAATTTTATTGTATTCTTGATGTCTTAAGTGTCCCCAGCTGTGTGATTGACAAGACCATATCTGTGTTTTGGTCTTGCAATCAGATTTTAGAGACATTAGCATTTGTGCAGAAGTCACCATGCTTGGTTGGGGTTTTCTTAGATGCTTGTGAAGCTTTGGCAAAACACAAAGCAGTACCTTTATATGGAGAGCTTTACAGGACTACTTTTCAGGCTCAGGTAAGGTGTTGCTGATGGAATTCAGAAAATGACCATTCACTTCAGTGAGAACATGTAGCTATTGATATATGCAGCCTCCCAAAAGCCTGGAGAGACACAAACAAGTGACTCTTGTGAGCCTTTTGGCAACTGCACTCCATGTTCAGTCATGCTACTTAGCCAGGGGTTTAGAGAAGAGAGGCATGAAGGAAGCTTGTATTAGAAGGAAGTATACACTGTTGAACAAGATTCAAAGCTCTCTTGTGTAGCTGCCTGGTACCTTTGCCATAATACATCAGATAAAACTTAAGCTGTTAGGGAGAAAACCCTCACCATCAGTATGGAATTGATTTCATGCCATGTCCACACGCGCATTCCCTGAAGAGCTCTCAAACCCAAGCTGGAATTTCATAGGTGGGATCACCACCTAGCAGACAGTAAGATCCATTTACTTTTCTGGAGTGGCAGTCCAACTGGAGTGCACATCACTTGAGAATCCACAGGCAAGAAAATCCAGTGGTTTGTGTGTAATGCTTTGGATGGTGGTGTTGCACTTCCTGCTGTCCTTGCAGGTCTGTGCCCAAGAAGTTAGATAAAAGGGCAGGGAAGCTTTCAAAGTCTGTGGGAGACTGTGCTGTCACCTTGTACAACTGCCTTGGTTGCACTGGCCTGAGCTTGAGGCAGTCCCTGCTGCATCATGTAACTACACAGCTTCCCTCTGGTAGCTCTGGCCCCACCACCCTGGCAGCCAGCACCTGGGCTTGTCGTGATGCTGGAGTCCTCTGCTGTCTGTAGAGCTGGGTGCTGCTTCCCAGACTGCTGCCTTCCCCCTTTCCATGACTTCTTGCAATGCAGTTAAATGCAGTTCAGTAGCCTGAGTCTGTGCTGTGTAACAGCTCCCTTTTTCCTATCTGAAGAGGAAGCAAATCATTTGGTATTGAGTCATTTAACCCTTTACCCAATGCTTTTGAACCAGAATTTTCTTAGTTGACCACAGGTTAGAAAATGATCACTTAAACATTGTTCTCCCTGCTTTGAAGTGGTTAGATCATACTTTTAATAATGTATACTTGGATTGCTTTACGTTGACATAGTGTTTTCTTGAAGGTTTATAGGCCTTTCTTATTGTTAGTAGGCTGAAATGAGGCAAAATGCACTATGTGCTTGATAAACACACTTTATATTCCATCATTTCCCTTAGAGATTATTTTCACCTGCTCAGATTTGCTTTTTCAACAAAAAGTGAATGTACAGACAATACAGAAGTGTTGTCCCAATGTAGCAATTCAAATAAAAAAATACATTTCTTCTATCACTTCCTGAAATTAGCAATTCCTGATAGTGGCATAAATATAACTATATTTTCTTTTGGTTTGTAGATACAGACATAGTTGATTTTTTTTTCAAATTGGTTTAATTTGCTTAGATTTGAATTTCATGAACTTGTGTGAAGTATTATATATCACAGCTATGCCACCTTGCCTTCCAATTTACTGTCTTAATAAATCACAAGTTTTCAGTGTTCTGCTGAATAAAAATAACATTTAATTTGAGGTTAGTTGGAGAATATGTGGTGCCTTCCTTTCATTTATGATGAATTTAGTTTTTCATGTGTTACATTTACTGGTAATGTCAGTAAAGCAGCTCTGTGCTTGTATCCATAGATGAAGAAAATTTAAGCATGGTGTTTTGTTCACAGTGGAGTGAAAATGTAATTGCTACTTAACCACTGTTGTTATTGCTCATATGTGAACTACTTCAGTAGTTACCTGCTTTCTATTCTTAAAACGAGTTTAAGAAACAGAAGCTTCACAAAGAAAAAATGAGCCTGATGAATTAAGTCAACTGCAACATTTTACTCTGTAAGCTAAGGGGTGAAAATCATCCTTCTGTCAAGAGCCAGAATGGTTACAACAAATTGCTCAAAATTCAAAACATGTTACCATTTTTTGAACAAAAAAATAGAACTTGAATTTTGGCATGTAGGTACCTGGATGTCTGTGTACTTCCTTACCACCTTTGAAACCAAATAGATTACCTCATTCAGTGACTTTGGACAAGAAACTCTATGACCGATTTTGGTTTTCTGATAACTATTTTACACGGTGCAGGAAAGAATTTGTAGCAAATGTAAGACTTAACCAGGAAAGCTTCTCTTATTTTCAAGTCTCTTAACTGATGTAAATTGTTATCACATGTGTAGGAATAACTGCTAAATTTTTAATCCCATAAGTGACAAATAATGAAACAACTGATGCTTTTCTATTTTGAAATGGGCAGATGGTATTGCACATCTAAGTGTAATTGCAGTGTGGGAGACTGTTTTGTTTTTGGCTTTTTCTCAGTTAGAAACTAATACTTCACACAGTTTTCTCAAGGGGGGTAAAAAGGGTTGTTGTCAGATTTGGTTTTTAGGTATCTTAGTAGTCATTGCTTAAGAGCTTTTGTCTGTCTAGCTATTATGATTTGCTGTGACAGATAATGAAACTGATGCAATTGCAAAGGAAATGAATGGAAGAAAATCCTGTGTGGGGATTTTTTATAGGAGAATTTATTATTAGCTTATTTGCTTTTGAAATATGGCTAGAGAGTGAGAATTAGGCAGTTCCTCCAAGGCTGTGCCAGGCTCCAGTTAAATTGTAACACCTCACATTGAGTAGCGTTTGAGAGTGCTGCCTTTCTCCTTTTAGGAGACAGTCAGTAAGTGCTAGGAACCCTCACTAGCAGAAACAAGTAATTTATTACTTTGATTTTTATTTTGCTTGAGCCTTACGAGTTTCAATTGACACCAGTAAAGGCTTTTTTAGTTGTGACAAAGCATGAAAGAATCTGTTAACTGCTCCTTAGCGGTTTTGGAAGTGTGGAAAAAGTGTAGGTAGAGTCAAAGAAAGCATTCACAATAAGTATTTGCTGAAATGTGTGTTAGTGAAAATCTGAAAGAGACCTGAAGTTTGAGGACTTGAGGAAAATTAATTGAAGGATATCTTCAGCAGTAATATAATCAGAATGTGTGAAATACAACTTGAAGACAGAGGTTTTGATTGGAAGTTTGTTGTTGCTGTAAAATGAATGTCAAACGACCAGCAGTCCAGCTTGAAGCTACCATTTAGCCTGATGGAGGTTAAGGAGAGTGAAGTCTTCATAACCCACATTGTTACTGGAGACGGGTTTTTTTTGTTTTGTTTGGTCTTATTTTATTTTATTTTTTGCACTAGTATACAATATTGATTTATTCCCAAAATGATTTACAGGGCTGTAGAACCATTTTACATGGCAGAAAGTTCCTAACGAGGCTCATTGCTGATGGTGGTATAAGAGAAACAAAAAAAGCCCAACCATAAAAACTCCTAAGTTTTTAATTTCTGAATGGACAGTGCTCCGTGTTTTTATTTTTAGCAGTGTAGTCAGTGGAAAAATATTCAGTAGCACTTCCTCCTATTCTCAGATAATACATGGTGCTCAAACTGCCCTGCCTGCCGTGGATCTACGTGCTGCATAGTCAGGAAAAGAAAACTGATGCTTATATAGCATCCAAGTGTTGCACCGCTGCTTGCTGTGGCAATATAGCTCATTTAAAAGAAATGTTAATTTTCACAGGATGAATCACTAACCAAGGAATGCCACAAAATGCAGAAAGGCTCCTGTACAAGAAAGAGTTTCTCTATGAAGGAAGGAGATAACAGGCAAGGTATAATAGCCTTGCAAATCCTTGGTGAAATGTGCAGGATGGGTGTGGGTTTCCTGACACAAGAAATAGGGCTGCAATCAAATGAAACTTGAAAATTGGTCCAGTATCTCAATAGAAGATTGGAAGACTACAGAAGATTGCTTTAAAATGCAGGATATTATAGTCTCAGAAATTGGAAAGTGGTAGAAATAGAGTGAAAAGGAACTGCTACTGGTATCTGAACTGGTCTTAACAGTCATGAAAGGCTCAGCTTATGTCCTTTAGAAACAAAGCTACCATAAAAGCTCACTGATTTTCAATAAGGCAAAAATTTTGCACGTAGCCCCTTCTAAATGAAATACAATCAACTGAACCTGTCATTCAGCTTCTGTGGCTTTACACCTTTAGAGGGCTCCTGTCAAGCTGCTGCTACTGAATGTTTGCTATTTTAGACTTTGCATATAGCCAATGGGTTTAAAAGTGCACAGTCTGATTCTTGGCTTTGCCAGTTGCAATTCTGGTATGAAGCTCTGCCCACTGCAGTACCACACCTCTGAGATTAAT
Source organism: Turdus rufiventris (assembly GCA_013186435.1). Classification (NCBI taxonomy): domain Eukaryota; kingdom Metazoa; phylum Chordata; class Aves; order Passeriformes; family Turdidae; genus Turdus; species Turdus rufiventris. The sequence continues at coordinate 229,461 of PYHW01009732.1, read as the reverse complement.
TTATCTGTACAAATTGATACAAAATACCTGGTTACTGAATTGTTATCTGTCAGTGTGAATGCCTCAATCATGTTTTAAGAATTGACTAGGAAATAGCTCAGTGCTTTGGCTACCAATATTTTCTTGTGTGCCTTACATTTTTATTAGTCCCTTCAGGAGGATTTTTCCTTCTTTAGGACTTTAGATAAGAAAGCTGGTAATTTATCTTGTCTTCATTCTCAGAGTATTTATCTACTAAAGTAGCTGATAGTGCCTTTCCAAGGCTTGTCAAAAACTTGAATTAAATCAGGGTATAAATGATCTTTCTCTTAAATAATTATTTTAGGGCTTTTGCACTTTTTTTTTAAGTTAATAAATGCCAAAAAATATATTGCACTGAATGTTGTTGGTCCTACAGTCTTAAAAAACATTAGCAGGGGCAAGCCTGGGGAAAATACCAGAAGGAAACCAGTTTTCTGTGAAACAGATGACGAGAGACTTCCTTCCATGTGGTTTCCTGCCTTAATGATTGTGCTGGAGGTGTTGGTACACACCAGGAAACATGGACTGATTTGTAAGCCATGGAGGGGGAAGGAACTGCTACTGATGTGGCTTGCTTTCCACACAGGTGTCTTGAAGGACAGCCCACTGCTTTTTATTTTAAAAACAAATGGCAATTTGCAGTATCAGGGCTCTGCAGCTTGGGGAGGGTGGCAGGGGAGGGGTGATGCTCCTGGCACTGGCAGCAAGGCAGGCTGGATACCAGTCCTGCATCCCTGCAGCTTCCAGCTACAAGGGCTAGTCCTTGCTGCCATGGCGCACTGCACTTCACAGAGGAGCAAATGCCAACCAGCTGAAAGCAGCAGAAATACAAACCAGGAGTAATTGTGATGCCTAGACAGGCTTTAAGACATCAGAAATACTTTAAGCCTTAAAGGGCATCCAAAACCTTGGCTTTTGAAACCTGGCATTGTATTGCTGGTGACTGACAGGCAAATGTAACAAAGCAGTGCTGATTTGCAGTTGTCAGGATGTGGGAAATACCTTGATACTATGACTGGAAATACACTACAATAAGAAGAGCAAATAAATAAGTATCATTTTTTCCTGCTTAGCCTTCAAAACTGATTTAATGGTTCAGCTTATAGGCAAGGTCCTTTCCATTGGTACTCCATGTAGAAGCTGAAGGTACCAGTTCAACAGCTGGGCTCACTGGAAAGAATGACTTGGAGGCAAAGCTATATGTTGAGAATTGAACAAAAAATTCAATAGTTTTAAGGTGAAATTGATTTTTAAATGCCAACCTGTGTTACTGTTACATTGCAAAAACCTTGCTGAGTTCCACATGGTGAAGAATGGGGGTTCATAGTTAAATCTAAACCTCATTTAAAATGTGTAGCATGCAGGTATGTTTCTTGTTGTTGAATTACTAGAAGGAAAATGGCCACGATAAATTGTGATAGAAGACATCAAAAGTAATTGCTAAAATATTTCTCTACTTTTTTTTTTTTTTTTCAAAACTGCCGTTTACTCTGAGGGGAAAATACATTTGTGAAGAACTTCAGTGCCACTGGTTAGCTATTCTAATTTAGTGCTGCTCGATTCTTTCCTGTAGTGTAATTCAAGTAGAAAAGTTATAGAAAGTCAGACCATAATGCCAGAAAAAAAATACCTGTCTTTATGTGCCAGCTTTGAATGCTTTGAATATGTGAAGTGCACAAATTTGGAAAATATTTCCTGTGAAAGAGCCAAGGAGCAAAAGAAGTGAAAAAGGGGGGCTTCTGTGGATAGAAGAGAGGAGGAACTGCAAAGAATAAGGGGTAAAGCAGAGTCATTTTGGAACAATTGGTTAGGAAGTGAGGGAGGATCCCCATAACTGATGACATTTGAGGCTAGAAGTTTATCATAAAGATGTTTGACAGCCTTCAAAAGTGGTTGGTATTGATATGGCTATTGGTTTATCAGCAGTAATAGAAGCCAGACTTAACAACCTCCACTTCAATGAAGAAATTTAATATGCAGTGATAACTTGAATGTGCTGTTTTAGCTTCATGAGTTACCTTGTGCTGTTCAACACTTGTGCCACATCCTCAACAGAGTGTTATGAAGAAGGCCTTTAATCAGAACAATTTGGTTTTAATGTTTCTCTTTAGTCTCACTCCTTGACTGGCAAATCTTTGCTGATGTAATTGGGAAGTGTTTCCAGGCTGCTCTCTGTTCACCTAATTAAAAAAATGATTGGGTCCCCAGAGGGACAGATGTCCCTAGGTGAGACAAATGAAAGAATTGCTCTCCTGCTGTAGAAAAGCCAATTGGAACATTTTGAGAAGATCTTTGAGATCAAAGCATATTTTAAACTTCCCTATGTGCCTCAGCTGAGCTAAACCAAAGATGAGCATAGCCCAACATACATATTTATATTGAAGGAAATGAATCGCTATGATAAGTCATATATAGAGGGGTTTGTGGCATCCACAATGAGATATTCATCCCTCCCATGCCTGATGAATAAAAAGGTAGTCACTGGTCTCTAAGACATATTATAGTGCTCACCTAAAGCTTCCTTTTATTTGTTATTGGTTTATTTTTTCAGAAGATGCTATTGATAAAATGTAATTCCACCTAATAATCTACACACTGAAAATGCAGGCCAAAATTGAAATGCTGAGAAATACAGGAAAACTCAAATAATTTAGTAAAACTTTCCAGAACTCTCTCTGAATTTGTTTACATTCAGGAAGTATTTACATTATGAAAGTAAAAGGTCTAATATACCATTGAATCCTACCTAGTTTAAAACAAAGCAAAACTAAGCAAACAAAAAAACCCAAACAAACCTAAACCCAGAAAAGCCAGTTACCTCTATATTAATCTTATGTTTGAAAGTACAGTAATTTCATGACTATAAAGCGCAGCCTTTTGATTAAATTTTGGCCCAAACCTAGAAGTGCACCTTATAGTCTGGCGCGCCTTATATATGGACAAAGTTCGAAAATTTGCAAACCCAGAAGTGTGAGCTGCGAGCTGCGTGGGGAGCCGGCAGGACCGTGGCTGCCAGGTGGAGGTGGGGCCATGGAGCCATGGCTGCCGGGTGCAGGGGGACCCGCAGAGCTGCGGCTGCTGGGTGGAGGCGGGGCCTTGGCCAGAAACCGCACTGGGGGAGCCAGCAGCTAGCCCAGTAAGCAGTTAAGGGAATAAAATCATGCATGTGGCACTGTAATGTTGGGAAGATGGACGGGGAGAAATGGAAATTACTGGTGTGAGAGTATTCTAACATGAACAATGAGATTTCAGAGTCCTGTATCACATGGAAGGGTCTATAAACTGTCATTTTTCCAAACTTCCTAATTGTGTGCTCAACACCCAGAGGTATAAAATAGCTATGGCATACGGCTCATGCTAGGATTAGTCTCATTTCTTGAAATGCTTTAAAAATAATCAGCAAGATCTGTGTTCTCATCCATCTGGATAGTAAAATTAAGCAGAAAGACAGTCAGACCTATTTCAGGACTGTGGCATTTCTCAGCAAAAAGGGTACAGCCAAGGAGCATTAAGGATAATCAGTATTCAGTTGTTAACAGCCATCACAATCCAAGTCTACCTATTCATTTAAAAAAAACCAAACAAACAAAACAACCAGCCATAATACAAACAGAAATTACCTTCACCCTGTGTCATTGGAAATAAAGGTCACTTAGCCAGCTTCTAGCAACTCCCTGGAAAGCTAATGGCAACCATGTTTATATTCCCAGAACCTGGTTTTGTCCTTGCTTCTTGGCCACCTTTAGTTTTTCTGTTTGGATGGCTGAAAACACAGAGTAAAACTGTGTAAGCAGCAGGTTTCTAAGAAATTATGTACTGATTGGGAACCTGCGCATTCAGGGAGTGTACAGCAAAAAGCTTTTGGCTCTGCTTGGGTGGAATTGAGGGAAATGAATGTACAGCTTCATTTGCTGCGAGACTGTATTGCTGCTCTGAATTATCATAGGGCTATCAGATGACCCTACTGATATTGCTAGAGTTTAACATTATTTAAAAATCTGCACTTGAAGAATGTTGGAGAACAAAAGAAATTGATTTTCAAATTTAAACCTCTAGTGAAAAGAGACACGATGAGAAAAATGCATATCTGACATGCTAGGAATAAGCAAGCTTTATTTTGATTTTTTTTTTCCAGCTTGAACTACTGGTGATAAGTGTTCTGCGATGAATAGGCACATTGGTCCTAAAGGAAGACCTAAGGAAATGAGAATCATTAATGAACAAAATATACTAGCAATAGCCCTGCATAAAATTTTAGGCTACTTTAGTCTTTAAAAGTGTATTTAAATATATTTCAAGGAAAGAGAAAAAACTCAACTCTGAAAGCTTCTGTTTTTCTTTTTTTCTGTTTTCTATTTTGCTTTTCTTTTTTATTTTTTTTTTTAATTGTAGTTTTAATACAAAGTAACAAAAAAACCAATAAAAAAGTAAAAAGATAGATGGGAATTTATAGAGCAAAATATTGTTCAGGGAAAGTAGTTTCATAAACCAGATTCTTGTAATTTTTTCTCTGTGACACGGTTGACTTAGTATCTTTTATTGTATACAATAGTTTCTTCATAATTTTAATTATAATCTGCCATTTTATGATATTCTTTCACAATCATGGTAGTGTAACTAAAGTATTTCTTTTCTTTTCATGAAAGTCATAAGTAATGCTATTAATAAATACTTAATGTAGCATCATCAAAAAGCTGGAATTTGCTGGTTTAGCTCTGTCTGATCCTACAGAATACAGGTGTTAAAACTGTGGTTGTATGATAATGGGAACAATTTGAATAAGAGCCTGATGGAGATGTAGGAACAAAGGTGAATTTGAGGAGTCAAATGTGGTTAAAAGGCAATTAATGATGTATTATTCTGGACCTAAAACAGAATTATTAGTATTAGCAAGCAGTTTGCTTAACATAATTTTCTGTCTTTTTTTCCTATAAACTATATAATGTGTAGGTTTAGATTGTTTACTCTGTTAAGTTGTAAAGGAGACCATTCTTTAGAAACATAGTGGACTGGGGTGAAAAAAAGGGTGTGCAGCTAATAGCTAGGTAACTCTGAAACTAGGGAATGTGGACACATCAGAGAAGTTACAAACATGTATAATATATTGGAAGCAAAAGGCAATTGTGTTCAAAATTCAGCCACTTGATTTTTACATAGTATAGGAGGGATTGTTTCTCATAAAATATCTTTCAAGTCTCAGGAGCCTGAAATAAAATGGTTGCACTCTCACTAATATTGGGCATAAACAGCCCAATGCAACTAGGTATTTCTGTTTTATTGTGAAATATTTTAGGTAGCTTCTTTATTTCAAAACTCCTCATCTGCAACAGAGCTGCATTGCAGAATACAAACTGAGATCAGCTAAATGCTGCATGATTCACAAGTCTTAGCTACAAAAACCCCCAAACAGATCAACATGCCATCATCTTGCTTGTTGACTGGAATTGAAAGCTCTAGAATTACAGGTTGTGTTTCTTCTGCTTCAGTAGCACTTTGTAAAATACAAGGCCAAAATCAGGTATGGACTCTTTCTCAAATAATTTCCATTTCTTTGCTCAAAATGTATAGTGCTGGAGGCTGAAAGTGTCCAATATGCAGAGGTTTGTACATGGACTTGAGAAAATATTGCTGGATTAAGTAGGGTCTGTGCTTAAGGCTGTAAATATATTATTAATTCTGATCCGTGTAAATCATGCTATAGATGGAGTCTATTATTATTAAAGAAATGAATGCAAGACAAAATGGCAACTGTGAAACTAATATACAGATAGATCTGTGAACACAAATCATTGTATTCTAGGGTCTATAAATGATTTGGTTTTTTTCCAGAATTTCAGTTATGTACTACTTCTAGCAGCCAGTAATTATGCAAAACCTGTGGCATGGAAAAAGCAGGTGTACCAACAAGGTCAAAGACAGTTATGTTTGGGATGAGAAGATGAAAGGGAAGCAGTACAGACATAAGCAAATGTATTAGGTAAGTATGAAATGCATCAGGCAAGTCCAAAATGTTTAAATTCTAGCCTAAAATCCCTGGATCCTGAATGCTGCAAATAGCAAAATCTAAAACAGTCTGAAAATTTAAAGACAATAAATTCAATCTGCTATAAAAAGACATGTTTCTGAAAGAAGAGCAGCAGAGAACATGGAATTTCTGATCCAACAGACACACATAGTTATCTTGTAAATATAAGCAAGCTTTCTTCCTGAAGAAGAGGTTTTTGACATCAGTGGTCATGTGTTTTGGGGTGTGATCCCAACCAGTATCCAAAGGAATACTGGCTCACGTGTTTTGTCACTTGAGCTGGCTGCTTCACTTTAACTGGATGTCCCACTTGGAGATTCAGATCAGCACAAGTCTCTGATTGGGTCCTTCCTCCAAAGAAAGCACTAAACAAGAATTGGTTACCCCATTTGCCCAGAATTTAAGCAGCAAAATGATGTTGAAAAACAATGACTTGTGTAGGAGTTTTTTTCCTTTCTTGATTGGTCTAGAAGTTAAAGATAAGCTGTCTGCCACCTTTCCTGAAAGCAGGACGTGTCTCTGTTAAAACTGGCAGTATAGGACAGGAGGAAGAAATTCAGTCTAGTCTTTGCTCTGTAACATTCACATATTGTACTTGACATTGCTGGGAGGAGATTTGCACATGTCTACATAGTCATACCTGCAGAGAGAATTGCCTTGGCCGACCCTAAAACTCTTTGTTAAAAATTAAGTGAAGAGTAAGAAGAAATGCAGACCTAACTATAAAAATTAGAAAGAAGCTGGCCTTCAGTGTGTGTAACTGAAGAGAGTGTGTAACTGGCTCTGTATAACTGAGCAGCTCAAGAGAGACCCTCCTGCTAATAACATAACATTTGTGTCATGTCTAGAAATTATTTGAAACATTCAAGATTCCTATATATAAGAGGTAAAATGATGTTAAAATTATCAATTGCATACTAGAAAAAGTCACTGCTTTTGTTTTGCTGATCAAAATTATGGAGTAGGTTCTGTCTCTCTAACCTTTACCAGTTTCACGTTTGAATTGTACAAGTAAGTATAGAAAAAGGACAATACCCTCAAAGTTAAGGTGATAGTGTACCTCTGATGAAATGGAATCTAAAATATAGACTTTTCTCTGACATGGTTTGGGGTTGCTATGATTGTCAGTAAGCTCTTGATTTACCCAGCACAGAATGCCTAAATTTTCTGCTGAAATGCAGAGCCCATCTGATAAATGATGGTGTTAGAAATGAGAAAGGGGGAGGGAGCAATTTAGTCAGTTAAGCCTTCTAGGAAAAAGATACATGCTGCAAGAAATTATGAGTGAAGGCTAATCTTAGGTGTAAAAAGGAACCCAAGCTTTCCAAATTTATCAGAAAGGAAAAAGAGTAAGACTAAGCATCCTATCTGTCACATGCATAACTTGAAGATTAAGAGGCTTGGCTCATATTTCAAGCCTAATGAAGAAAGGTTGTATACAGTTAAGTGGTAATGAAGATCTTGAGAAGGTATATTACATAATGGTGAATACTAGATGAAGATAAAATGGGGAAGCTGGAAGATATGCAAATGACTTTCAGTTTATGGCAGTGAAATTACATTATGGACTCATTAAGTTGACTTTGGGTTACCTCCATGACAGCAAAATTAAAAATAAGCAAGAAAAATAGTCTCATGCAGTACTTGAACCATCAGTAATTTAAAAGGAACAACATTAAATAGCCTTGTACATGTCTTAGAACATATTGTGATTTATAGCATGGGTGAATTACACTTGCAAAATAATGCTGACCTTGCTAGCTCTCGAGCTGCTGGGAGACTAGCAGGATCTGTGACAAGTCAAAGCTTTTTTATACAATTAACTTGTTTTTCTGGCATCAGTTTTGGACATTTAGTAGACAAGTACCTACAAATAGTAAGGGATGTAGTCTTCTGTGGTGCTACCAGCTGCAATAAGCAAGCAGGTAATTATGAAGCTGTTGAAGCTATTTGAAATCCTTTTATTTTTGATTTTTGACCCTTTCTTAGAAGTATATTTATCTTTTGTTAGGACTGAAGGGAATGAAACTTGAATGATTGAGATATTTTTGAAAAGCTAGAAAAGTCTCTCTACAGCTCTGTTCAGCGCATAATAGATATGAATCTTTTATTTTCTTTTAAGGAAAAATATATGGAGGAGGAACACATGTCATTTTGTTACTAGTGAAGCAAATTATATCTCCCTAAATGCACACTGAACTTGGAGGAAGAAGAGCTGTCTAGGAGCAGTCAGAATGGGGCACACAATATTAGAATTGGAGAAATTGCTGTAGTACTGAGCAGGCATACTTGATGCAAAGTTTCTTTGTTAGCTACCTCGATGAGTCATTATCTCACTTCAAATGATGCTGCCTGGAAGCTGTTAGGGGATATCACCTGTGCTAAATGCAGCATGGATTCAACAGGCACTCAGCTGCAAGCCTTGTAGAGAGGTGAAGCTGGAAGATGAAGATGTGGTTAACTGTGTTAGAGGGACATTAAAGAAGTGGTGACAAAGACAGTTCAATCCATCAGTTCGTTGGACAGCTCATTCCATTTACCAGGATTCTGTAAGCTGTTACCCTTTGCATAGCTTGAACACCCATAGAGGCAGAAGGCAAATACTGTGTTTCAGGCTGTGGGAACATGGAAAAAGGTTTTGCCATATTGATGCTTAGCTTCCTAAAAAATGTCTTTAATGTAAAGTATTTAAAAGAAATACAACAGTGTCGAATCAGTATTTCTAAGTCTAGTAAATAGTAGGTTTTGGATAGGAAAGAAAGTTAAAAGAAAAAGTAAAAAATAAAAATGTTTATCTATTTTAAAGGTGTGATTTGAAGTCATAAGCTCCAATGGAGGTCCTTGTAATCAAGAAAAGAAATATCTAACTTGGACGGAAATACTCTCTCCTGTGCTTTCTTTTGACCAAGACTGTGTATACAGCACTTAATTCTATATTATACTAAGACAGAATTCTATATTATGCTATTGCATGCCATGCTACACATAGAAAAAAATGAAATTATTTCATGGTAGAGGCTTCTACCTATCAACTTACTTTGTATGCCCAAAATTTTAGCATATAGGGTGCATGTTATGTCATTAAAGTAATTTCATAACTCGTGGCAAGTCAGAAAGAGGTTTATAGAGACTTAGGGGGATTAACAGTCACATGCCTTAAGGTGTGCTGAAATATTTATCTTCACATGCTGCATCAAAGAGCAGCAAAAAGCAAGAGAATAGGTTGGGACCAGTCCTATTAATATTGTTCAAATGGTGTACAAGTGTCACACAGCATGAGCTGCATGTGAGCACACCCAGTTAGCAAATTTCTATTTGCAGCTCCTTTTGTGGGGAGAAAGGGGAAGATGGAGAAGGCACCTGAATGCAATTGGAGCTGTAACTAAAAGCATTGCCTGGAACAAGCCTCTGTACTTGCATATATCTTGTAAATCCAGCAGCTTACCTGTTCTGTTAATGGAGCATGAAATGAACTGTGACTTCAGGTATTCAAAGCAGGATGTGCTTAAATACCTGCCGGTAAAAGGAAGGTGAAATTCAAATTGATCTGGACTGATGATATCCCCAGGAACCAGTGAGCTGCTTTAAAATAAACTGAAAAATGAGAGAGCAGTGGCCAATGTGTGGCTGTGATGCATTAAGCAGTCCTAGGGTACAGAAAGAATTACTGTGGAAGTTTTTGATTTTTAAATCAGCAGTGAATCTGGAACATTCAGGCAGTCAAAGTGTTTGTCAGTGGTACCTCTGAAAGAATGGCTTGTGTGAAGACTTTAGCTAGATGAGAACCTTATCAGTGAACTTCTGCAGTATTACTTGCACTCTTGAGTCAATGTGAATCACTGTCAGCAGCATCTAAATCAAAAATGTGAATCTGAATGGCCACAAAACAAAAAGGATTTTGTCTTACTTGGTGATCTGAGACAGTGCAACGCCCTCTACCAAGTTCAAGTTTACAGCAGATGAGTTGAACCCAAAATACAGACCTTATTTTAATGTTTTAAAAACTTGAATCAGCACCTTCCTTGGCTCTGTGGTACCTCATTTTGTGTTTACCTGATTGCTGTGTGAGGAGAGTACTGGACAACAGAATTCTAGAAATGGTTTACTCAGCAGAGCTTCGTGTGAGCAAACCAAAAGCTCTTCTGCCTCAGTAGGAGCTCAGCAGGGAATTGCCCTTGCAACGTGACATTGTGGCATTTAGCAGTCAATAAAAATAAAGAAATATGAAAGCAAAGCATTTAGCTGATCAAGCATGTAAAGCTGCACTCCTATATTTGGGTGAAGAATATCCTTGTGGGCCAGCTACAGAATTGATGTGCCTTTACAGAGCCTGAAAATAAGCTTTTAATTTAGATCATCCCTTCTCTGTGTAGACAAGGAAGTCCTTTCTCAGTGTCTGCTCTTAAGTCCTTCACAGCTTTATGGCTCTTGAGTACAAGTAAGAGGATTCAATGGTACTTTTTGGTGGCTGGCTGTGTTCCTAAACTCCCTGAATATCAGAACCCTTTAATCAGGATATTTCTGATGTTTAATAACCTGTTTAAAAGTACCTCTCTTGCTGGTGCCTGTTGAGGGATCTCTTGCTATGTGTAATTTCCGTGAGCTGTACTACTTTTTCCATAAATTTGCCTCCCGTCTGAGATAGTGAGATTATTTTCCAGTGAGGTAGCAAACATCTGGGAGATATACCTTAGTTAGGTTTCTGTTAGAATCTGGACAGCAGACAAGTCAACACACATGGGATATTTGGGAAGGGGATAGTAAAGTATGAACAAACTTTAAAATGTAAGAGACAAGAGGATTAGAAAGGAGCAAAGCTGAGAAACAACAGTCATAAAATCATTCAGGTGCAGAATATAAAGGAGAGGGATTGCAGGATTAGGTATCTTGAGTGGGATTGAGCATGTGCTCAGTTTTGGGGGGAGGAATATGCAGATTAGTACTTCAATTGTCACATTAAGAAACCAATATTATTGCCAATTTTTGAAGCTACTTGTTACAGTTTTAATAAGAAGACCAGTGGGAAAGGTCAAACCTTTTAATGAAGCCTTAGAAATTGGTAACAAAAATGTATTTTCTTAGATAATAAGCTGTGTGTAAAGTAAAAGCATATTGAACCCTTTAAGTCTGATATAGGCTAACCCATTTGTCAAACAGAACAATGACAGGTTTGTCACTACAACTCCACATGTGTGTACCCTGCAGGAGCAGGATTAAGGAAAGGAATGAGGTGATTGTGCCAAATTCTTAATGCAACTGAGCTGCCCTCTCTTGTTCTTACCAAACCATATTTTGTAATTAAGGCAATACATTATTCAAGTTTCCTCTAGCTTTTTAACTAGCAATGATGTTGGTTCAAATACTGAACTGGCAATAACACTATGGAGACAACTTTGTACGCATAATGGGTAGACTCACGTGAGACAAACTGAGATTTTTAAAAAGAAGTGCTGTAGAAATCATGAGTACAGATGAAATATCTTTTTCAAATTTGCCACTCAAAGACACACAAGAGCTGTCCTCTTGAAATCTTCAAGATTTGTAACCAAAAGTTTCATTGCTTCCTGTAATGTCATTGAAGTTTCCAAATAAATTACCAAGGCTGTAAGACACAGGAGAGGTCTGTAGTTATTTCACAAATTTGGACTAAGTTGTTCTGTAGCATCATGATCCTTTTGATCCTACAAAGCAATGCCACCTGAGCTGTTATGAAAACATTCACAAACAATCTTGTAACCCATTGTTGTTTGGCAGCTTGGACATGAAGGATAGGGAGAAGGCGACATGACAAAAATATCAGATTATAGGAAAAGATTCTCACTACCATGCTAGGGAAATTGGAAGGTTGCCTGACAGGCCCTGTGAAGGTCATGCTGTGTATTCTGAAGCTGATCACTGGCACAAACCTTCCTGACTGCCTGGGGTGCTGTGTGTGTGATGGAGTAGGAGGATGGTGAGTGGCTCAGTGGAAGGCAAGTGCCATTTACTAAAAATAAGGAGAAGAGGAAATACCTGAATGTTGTGTCAGTGTCCCACTGCTTTGGCTGGCAGTGGTTAGTATTTAGAAACACAGCTGCTTGTCACTTAATCCATGTCCATATAGGTTACTGATGCTTCATAAAAATGAAACCTACTTCTGCTGGTCATTAAAACATGTTTGTGGGAAGCACTTCAAGAAGAATTTTTTTTAAAAACCCTGCTCTGTGCATGCTGTAGGTTTTACAAGGTACTGAGTGATGCAGCTCAGTGTAGAGCTATCGATGTGGATTCCCAGAAGGCACAATGACAAGATGGAGATTTTGGCACCTCTTTGTAGCAAAAGCCATGTCATGGAGATGAACACCTACAGGCTGGGATATAAGCAATACAGTATGAGCTGTCCTTATTACTGGAAAGTAGTGTAGGTGGTAGGTTTTGGTGGTGTCTTACTGCCTTTGTACAGTGCTGGAATCAGTTAACAGATGATCAGCAGTACAGCAGCTCAGCTGAATGAAATACCAGTAGTGTGTGGATGTTGCAGTATAGATTAGTATTAGTTCAACAGAACTAATGAGTGAGGAAAGAACAACTAGAAACCTCAAGGGAGCAGCAAGATTTTACTTAAGGTTATTTAGACACCTGAACTCAAAAAGATTGGTCAGTCAAAAAAATGACTAATGCCGTTTTATAGCAGTTTGCCTACTGTTTCAAAGGCCTGACTTCTTTCTATTCCCATATTCCTATTAGTACTTTAGGTTGTGCTGAAACAGACTTGCCAAGTCTCTTGAAATTACTGAAAAATATTTGAAAATACTTTGTTTTCTTCTTAAACTCTTGGTATCTTAAGTGAAAAATTTGCTAATATTTTGCATTATTCTTGCACAACTTGAAAAAATTAAAACCTTGGAAGTGAGAGCTATTTCTAATGCTTAAATATTAGAAGCAATGCACCACTCTTCATTCAGCTGATTTGTGATGGAAGAGAATAATAGAATATCCTCAGGAGAGGATTAGGTTGGGTATTAGAACAGTTCTTCTTTCCCCAGAGGGTGTTTGAGCACTGGAACAGGCTCCTCAGGGCAGTGCTCACAGCACCAGCCTGGCAGAGCTCAGAAAGTGTTTGGACAATGCTCTCAGGGACAGATGTGACTCTCAGGGCTGGTGTGCAGTGCCAGGAGTCAGACTCAATGATCTTAATGGGAACCTTCCAACTCAGCATATTCAGTGATCAACACCTGGCCTTGCACATGACAACCCCAAAGGGAAGCCCCAAAAATTACAACATCTGTCTGGGAGCAGAATGGAAAATTTTGAGGAAAGTCCAGTGAAAAACGAGGGTGATGATAGAACCATGGTAAGGCAAAGTTCAAATTGTCTTCTCTTTGTTCTTTCAGGGCACATTATGCTCTGTCCCCTACCCTTGTACTACAAATGCACTGTTAACTTACACAAAGGACAAGAAATAAATTGCTTAAATTACATTTTATTCTGTCCGTCTGACCTCTTCCCAAAATCTGATAGATAAATGACTTCTGTTTTTTTCTGTCTAGAATTCCTCTGGTTGTCAAATGGTATCAGTTTCCTGTCACATTTAGTTCTGAAAAGTGTTCTTAAGACTTTTTTACTGATTAGTATTATGATACTGAGAAAAAAGCCTACAGTTTTGACCACAAATAAGACTTTTTTCCCTCAACAGGTTTCTGGTATAAGCAGGCAGAGTAAAATTCTTTACACCTTAATAAGAGGAGGGAAGAAGGGAGGGAAGGAGAGGAACCATCCTTCCTCTGTTGGAAACACAAATGTGCTTTCTGATGGATAACATAAAGAGTTTGTTGTTATTTGTTACATGTAGAACCTTCATGTGCATTTTGTGCTTAAATATATATATATGATACTGCTATAGTTGAGTTTTAATTAGAATGAAAAAAAAAACATTTGAAGATGTGTGTTGGTGCAGCAATGACTGAGTCTAGACACAGATGTCTGACCTCCTCCATAGCTCATCAAAAGTGAAAATGAGTTTTACATGGGGCTGTTAAAATCCTCATGAATGCTGCCCTTGTGCTCATCTGTGATGGATGAGAAATAACAGGAGTTTGGTGTTGCATCCATATCTTTGGGCATACTGCATACAGCAGGGATTCAATCTTTATGTAATAGTAACAAAGAACGGGGTTTTTTCTCTATCATTTAGTAACTGTAGATGCTCACTTTTTCTCTGATAAATGTCAAAAAAATTACAGTCTACTGGAGGCACGGAACTGCATTTATACATAGAATTAAACATTGATACTATCAGTTGCTGTTTTCAACAGGCTTTTTTGTTATATTAATCTTGTCATTTCTATTTTACCTCACGGGCTTTTACAAGTAGAAGTTGGTGGAAATTTTCTTTTCTGATAGTTGAAAAGCTTTTTGAGGTTCACTGAACTCTTTGACCTTCCTATATGCCTATGGAAAAAAGAAGATATAACAGTTCTAAAATGGAAAAAAAAAAAAGTGTTGTGTGATAAAACCATCTTTTTTTATTTTCAGTTACTTTTCTGTTCCTTTTGAAAAATCAAGTGGGTGCAGATATAAAATTACTGGATTGAAAGACAAAAACCCAAGTGCTGCTACTTGGCCCAATCATAGTGTGCTGAAGGTAAATTTCTACTATTTTGTGTATTTGAAGACTGATGCTTACAATTACAATGCCAAGACAGCACTAACTGTAGGAATTACTGTGAAGGTGGTTGTAAAATGTTTCCTTTAACTATTTACTGACATAACAGAGCTATCCTAATTAATGAAGATAAAAGGAATCACCCTTCACCAATTGTGCTGCTGGTGGCTGAGCAGAGCAGCTGCCTTGTATCACATGCATTAAAGACAGCAGCTAGAAATGGAATTGCTGTTGCCAGCTGCAGCGTGGGCACTCGAACCAGAACTTGATGCTGGTTGTCAGCTCTCTTGCAAGACTTTTGTCATTAGACTCCAGTCATTAGGAAGGACATCAGATCAGTAGTGGAACACCAGGTGAGACCTCTTCATGTAATTTAATGGGATTTGAAGTGTCTTGGAAGAGGCAGAGGTTTACTGAGCTGTGTTCTGTTTCTTTCATGATGGAGTGATTATTGTCTTCAGCATCACCTTTCTGTATTTGCAAGGAGCCTGAGGCTCCAGACAAGGGTCTCCAAGCTGCATTCTAGAACAACTTTTTTGTTTGGACCTGATATCTGATTGACAAAAACAAAAAACAAGACCCTGAACAAGACTGAGGCTTTGCTTCAGAATAGCACATGGAGGTTTTGGCTGGAAGGAAAGAGATGTGGATGTCTTTGACTGGGGTGTATTTCTTTCAATCTTTTAAACCATTTTCCATTTCCTTAAAGACTATGGGAGTTTTCACTGTTCCAATAAAATATGGGCTGCTTGAGCTTAAGCAGTGTGCTTCTTGATGGTAACACTAAAGTCTTCCCTCAATATTTGATATTCTAAATTATTAGTATTTTGCATTACTTCTTAAACTGGAAGTGCTTGCTTTCTCTGCATGGGACTTATATGATTCTTTTCAGAATTATTTTTCAAGTAGTGCCAGGGGAGGTTTAGATTGGATAATAGGAATAATTTCATCACAGAAATGCTTGTCAAGCCTTGGAGCAGGCTGCTGTGGCTGAGTCACTAGCCCTGGAGGTATTTATAAGATGTGTAGATGTGGCATTTAGGTATGTGATTTGGTGGTGGAATTGGCAGCATTAGGTTTACAGCTGGATTTAAGGAGTGTTTTCTAGCCTAAATGGTTCTATGATTCAAAGTGCAAAACCATAATATTAAGACCAAGTAACTCTAAGTGTAATTAGTTGCTTTTCTGACATGGCTTGCTACTTCAACATTTTGTGAGATTAGGGAAGAATTGCTGCTAAGGTGAGGTGAATCCTCAAGAATGGGCATCATGCCACTGAGGCAGCTGGCTATAATCCCTTTATAGTCACTAGCAGAAAAAAAACAGCTGAAAAATGGGATTTGTCTGATCCTTACAGCCACACTTACCTTAGGATGAAATAATCAATTCCTTAGAAACACCTTTATTTTTTCTTTGGCTGTTAAAGAAATTGAAGTGACTGTCCAGAATTGCTACCTATTATATCTACATGGTAGGTGTAAAGCAGCTTGACACAATTCTAGAATTAGTGCTTACCTGGAATGCCTGTCTGATTAAAATTCATTAAGAAAATTGTTAGTTATTAGAAATATGCATAGCTATACCTCGTATGATTAGTCTGATCTCTTTGTTACCATGTTAATAGTCCTAGTAAATTATTTCTATATACAAAGCCATTAATGTGCTACTAGTAATTGCTACCTATCAACATGCTTTAAGACTTAAGCAGTAGCATTTAGAAAAAAAGTTGTACTTTTGCCTTTTCTGTTCCTCTGAAGTTTCCCACGCTGATCTAGTTTATTGTATATGCTTACAATTCTATAATGGAAACTCTTTCAAAGGATGTATAACAATTTTTGTGCTTCCTTTTGATGGCATTGTTAAAAGAGTTTTAAAGCAAGAGTCAAGAAATAGTTCTATATTATTACTAGTTTCTGCATAAAAAGTACAATTAAAGCATCCACTTGTTTGGTTTTTTTGGTGATTTTTTTTTTTTTAATCCAGTGTTCAGATCTTTTAATAGTTTAGCATTATTGAATGTGTCTCTGAAAGCATGTTATATTTTCCTTGGCTCACTTCATTCTTGCTGCCCCCATAGGAGTTCAGTCATGAAGAATAAGCCTGTGCAATGTTCATATACTCCCACTGGTGTCTTTTCTCTAGAAATGGGCCTCAGAATAGTGTGCAGGAACTGATATTTCTTAATTTTATGCTGTGGGGAGTTTTAGTAGAATGAATAAAATATGGTTAAGTTGAACTTGCTATCTCGCTACCTGTATTTTCAGGAAAAAAAAAAAAAGCTCCTTGATATCATTTATGGAAAAAGAAAAGCACAATCTAGTATCTGCAGAGAACAGATGAATTTGTGTTATGAAATCATATTGACTATTGTGTTAACACAGAACTGAAGCTTTAAAATTAAATATAAAGCCTGAAGTTGCAGTTTTTTTTGTTTTTTTTTTTTTGTTGTAGTACCATTATTGCTCGTTGACCTGACCTGTAAATTACAGCCAGGGTAATGCAAAACACACACTTAATTTAATGGTTGTAGTCTGAGTGTTCATTAAATGATGAATAGGTGCTTCTAACACAGCCAAACTTTATGTTTGAAGAGTTCATCTCAGATGCAACATTTCAAGACGTGATTAAGGCAATTGTTAGAGTTGACTACATTAACTTATTTGATGTATTGGCTTTTCATGTTTTCTTCATCTTAATTAGAAAAATATTTAACTATATCAACATTCTGTCTTTGAGTAATGGCAAGGAACCTGCTAGCTGCAAAGTTTTCTGTTGCCTGCAGCTTAATTCTAAGCAGCAAGCATATGGCAGTAATCACACCAAGGGCTTTGCCCCACTTGGGGTTCTCTCCTTGCTTTAGACATCTCAAAATACCAAAGAGATTCAAGGGAGGGCTGGAACTTAGGGGTGCCTCTTGACACCATCTTAGAGAGCAGGAGTGCCTGTTGTGTTTCATGTGCAATGTTGGGGGTTTTTTCTGGCAATATAGGGAAATACATTTAAGTTGGGTCACTTTTCAGGGCAGCTAACTGAAGAAAATACTCAAACTCAAGCTGCTAGTATTATGGAAGATGTGTTAAATTAGCGAGCAGATTTTGTAGTTCTCTTTATATACAGCTGTTTAACTCTAGGAAAAAAAGAGTCAATTTTCAAAATGCTGCTACCAACAATATAAAATTTCTTTTGACTTTTTTTTTTTTTTTGTCTTACAATAAATGACAGACATTTGCTGCTGTGGCAGCTGGAGAAAAGCAAGGAGTAGGTAAGCAGCTGATACATGTATAAAGCTGATAAGAGTTAAACTGGACTTTGGATTTTAAAATGATCTTAACTAGTAAGTGCTAGAATTAGTTCAAGATTAAAAAAAAGTCACCCCCACATAGGAAAATAAGCTCACTGGGGGACAGCTCATGTGCCATCTTGCCCAAAAGGTAATAGCACCTCTGCAGCATGCAGATGTATGTAAGCAAAAATAAATTCCCTCCAAACTGATAGTAACTCAGTGTCTTGAAGATGGGGAGCAAATGAGGAAGAAGAGCAATTTATACTCACCACAGGAGTATTCATGATGTTCTTCAGTTGGTGTTTCTGTGTTTAGCCACTTTTCCTTGAACAAGTGTGTCCTCACATTTTAAGGACAAATTTTATGTGCTTGAAAAGCAAAAATAAGGGGGGGGGGAAAAAAATCCAGCGGTTTACCTGACATGAGAGACCACTTGGAAAAGAACACTACAGAGGTTTGTGGTTCTGTGGTACTGTCTCCTGGCTGTCAGGTATAAATATTGTGTGAACTGTTATGATAACCTAAAAATCATTGAGCTTATCAAAGCAAGACATTTTTTAAAGGATGAAGGATGTCTGGAAGATAATTGTAACTGTAAAGCAAATCTCAAAGAGACAAAGCAGGTCTCAGAAAAATGGCAATGTTTTAGTTTTGCTTGTTCCTAACGTTTTTACTGTTTCTCTGATCTTAACACAGAAACCATCCCTTTCAAGTACTTCTAAAGTGTTTGCTAAAAACAGAAATTGAGACTCGAGACCTGCAGTCATATTCAGCCTGGACCACATGACTGCTGGGCTGGCTGTTTGAAAGTCAGGGCAAGTTGCTGGCACAGTGAATTACATTTATGGGGTCACATTGGCTTGAGGTGAAGAGCACAGTGCATGTTAACATTGATGCAAAATAGGTCTGATGCCAGTTGCCACCTCTTGAAGCCATGCTGGAGATAAAACTATAAAGGATGCAGAATGTGATTAAAAGCAAGAAAGCACATAATATCACTTTTGTTATTGGTGTCAGTTCTGCTCTAAAAGACAAATAGTGTCAGAGAAGTTCCTGTCAAAGCTTTGAATTATACTGCTAAAATCCATCAGTAACAACTTAGGGTGATTAGAGACAAACTCAGATGGAAACCTGAGAGAACAGTTATTCAAATTTGTTCTCCTTCCCTAAAAAACCCCCATGAGAATGCTTAGTGAAGTAAATTAGGCTATTACGGTCTGAACACTTTTACTCTTCATTTTTTTCTAATTCTCCTTAACTTCTGCATGGGTAATACCTGTAAGCTGTGTTTGTACAGTCATCACAGTGGAGCATATGAATAGCTAGCTCCTTAAATTCTCAATCTAATCAGCCAGCTAATTGCTGAAGGAAAAAACTCTTACACTCCCAGCCTTAGGCTGTATGATTTGAGCAAGGTGTGAATTATCTATTCAACTTGACTTGAGACTTTATTTTCTGAAAAGCAACATTTTCTTCCAATTTCTTCAGGCAATTATATAATTAGAGGACAAAAAAGAAATTAATGAAAAATAAAAGGGAAATAATTTTTCTGACTGCTGTGAATTAATATAAACTATAAAGGAATAAGTTATTCTTACACAAGGTAAACTGACTAGCAAAGAAAAGCATAAAGTTTGTGGAATTAACTACTTGAAAGAGTTCACCTACTGCTCAAAAATGGCAAAGGACTAGTTCCTAAATTTGATTCATGTTCATAATACTTGTATAACTTAAGGAAGTGACAGTGTTAATAACAGAGTAATAACAGCAAAGCACAGTCAAACAAGGGTCCCACAAAAGGCTAGGGCTCATGGTTTTTATTGAGTTGATGATTATCGCCCCTTTGGCATAAATTCTCTTAATTTAAAAATGGGCAAATTCAGTATGCAGTAGAAAACATGAACAGAAGACACCAGCCATGCAGTTTTGTTAAGTGAAATAAATAGTTAAGATTTTCACTGAGCAGCATGAAATGAGGGCTTTTTTAATGAGGCAGGCTCTTAAAGATGAAGGCAAAGTTGTGGATGTAGAGTCTCTAGCCCTGATTCCAATCAGCAGTGCAGGACATGTGGTACTGCCACTAGGCTCTACTTCATTCATGAAATGGAGCTGGCCTGTCTCACAGGCAAGGATGCACTCTGTGGTCTTGGCAAGGTGTTCCTGTGTCTGGTTTTGAAATAGCTATTTAGAGAATATAGAGGCTGTGGTGTTCACAATAGGACTTTCAAGTTCCTTTCCTAAAATATCCATCATCTTAACTGATTATAAAGATATATCTAGTTGAAAATTCCATGTTGGGTGTTTACTAAAAGCATTCTCTGTAGAGAAGTGGAATGCCATCTCCTAAAACACGTTTTGATATGGCAGGACAGATCTGAGCAAGATGTTCAGCAACCTGCTGTATGTACTGTGTTCTTTGGGGTGATGTGGCAAATTAGGATGGCCACTTTAGGATGGATGAAGGGGGAGGAGATTCTTGATTTTGCAAGGCAAGATGAACACTGGGCATAGGGAAGGAAAGAGGAGGTCAAGATTGTCAGTACTGCAGGGTGGTTTTACTACTGAAGGCATATAAGTATGGAATCTAGTCCAAACCCCCCACTAGTGCAGGTGGTTCAAGGCTTTATCCAACCAGACCTTAAATACAGTGTCTCACCACCCTCACAGTGAAGAATTTCTTCCTAATATCTCACCATAATTCCCTGTCTTTCAATTTATACCCATTACTCCTCATTTCATCACTGAAGTTCCTGATGCAGAGTTCCTCTCTGGCTTCCCTGGAGCCCCCTTCAGATACTACAAAATGCTGGGAGGTCGCCACACAACCTTCTTTTCTTCAGGCTGAACAGCCCCAGCTTTCCCAGCCTGGAATACTTAGTCCAGTTCTGGTGTAGGAGAGGTGCTCCAACCCTTTTACTAACTTTGTGGCCTCTCATGCACTTTCTCCGAGTTCCATGTCCTTCTTAGATTGGAGACACCAGAACTGGTCTCAGCATTCCAGGCGGTTTTTCACAAGAGCAAAGTGGAGTGGGAGAATCGCCTCCTTTGACCTGCTGGCCACGCTCCCATGGATGCAGCCCAGGATTTTGCTGGCTGGCTGGGCTGGGACCACTCCCTGCCAGCTCATGGTGAGCTGTTCACCAACCATCACCCACAAGTCATTCTCTGCATGTTGCTCTCAATCACTTCTCTGCCCAAACTGTAGGTGTGCTGGGATTGCCCCAACCCAGGTGTGGGACCTTGCACTTGGTCCATTGGCATGGGCCCACCTCTCCAGCCTGTCCAGGTCCCTCTGGATCCTTTCCCTCCCCAGCAGGTGACTGCACCACACAGCCTGGTGTGAACTTGCTGAGAGTGCATTTGGCCCCACTGTCCATGTCCCCTGCAAAGATCTCCACTCTGAAGCTTTTCACAATAGCTCCAGTGAATTATCTTACTGGAACCACCCTTCTCTGAGTAAGGAATAATTTAACCTGGAAATTAGGTCCTCCTACAAAGGCTTCGTGCAGTCATCCTCTGCAGGCTGCATTGAACAGCAGAACAAGTCAAGTCAGAAAACCTCATTTATTATCAACTCCTTCACAAATTTATTTTAATGTTGTTTTTTTCAGAGGGTGTTTTAGAGAGTGAATACTGATGAGCATGTCACAGATGCTTGCTAGTATAAATTAAGATCACACAAGGTCTAAAATGCTCCTCAGAAAATGAGCTTGCCAATAAGCCAGTGGAAGGCCTGTCTGAGCAGGAAAACAGTATGCAGTGAAGAGATGCACACAGGCTATTCATGATAACAGATTCTGTGCACAACAATTTGGTTTATTAGCAAGTTTTCAATTTGAAGCATTAGCCAGCCAGTCATCTTCACCTATTTAATTTATTCTGCTTAGCTGTAATTTTGTCCATAAGTAGTACACAGGTAGTGTATGAGAATGCTCCTGTATTCTTCCCATTTGGGAAGAGAAAGAGATTTTTTTAAAGAAGAAAGGACACTATTTGTCACGTAAATTGGTCCAAAAAACACATACAATACAAGTACACAATATCTTGCGATTTCAACAGAAGAAGGCTTTATACTGAGCTGTGCTAAAGAAAAATGCACTGTCATGCACACCAAAACCACTGGTATGCATTTTGCCACACTTTTAAGAGCCCACTGTCACCACCAGTTCCCACACTTTGAGACAAGTTACTGCCCAGACAGCAGCAAAAAGATTGATTAGGAGTCAAGAATGAGGAGGAGGTTGTGATGATATACTGAAAAAACTAAGTTTTTGACTAATGAAAAGATGGAGTGACTTTAAACCTTCAAACAAGTGTAAAATGTTGTTGGGAAGATGAAAGCAATGACCTACTCTTGCCCTACACCCATGGGCTAAAGAAGTCATAAGCTAGAACTGCAGCAAAATACATCTAGGGTATGACTGAGTTAAACTTTCTAAGGATTCAGCTGATTACACATGGAATTAGGTTTTCTATGGAGCTGGTACAATTTCCAGTAAAAGTGGTGGGAGATGAGTTTACACTTCCAGCAGTGTGAATTATTTGGATAATTTTGGTCTGTCCTGAGGTGAGAGGTCTCCTGGGACAACTTCCAAGGCTGTGTGACATTTCTTTTGCAGCTTAGAGTATCTCTCTTTTTGGTCAAGCTGAAGGGCTGCTCATGGTAACTATAACAACCGTATGAATTGCCTTCCTTCTTATGTTGAACAATATATCCCTATGTATGAGACAGTATTTTTTTTCCTTTAAGGTGTTCCCTTGTTCAGACCTTTTTATCTGTTGACCTGAGTAGTGTACCAAGTTAAGCAAAATATCTCCAAGTGTCTGTGAATAATTGGTTGAAACAACTTGACAAGTTCAGTAATTGACACAATATATATGAAAGAAAGAAAGGTAAGTGGAGATAAAAGAATTAAATTGCTATATTGTGATGATTTAAAACATTGAGAGGCCCTGTTTGTTTGTTTCCATGAAATTCAAATACGTTTGCAATCTAGAAAAATATTTGAAACTTAAAGTCTAGCTGAAGCTTTATTTTTACACTTGTGACAGAACAATTTTTTTCAGTTATTATTTGTAAATTTTACTGCTCAGCTGCATTTACCACCCTGTTATGGCTACATGAATTTGGGAAAAACTTCAAGTTCAATATGTAACTAAATTTCTTATTGTGACAAGGCACTTCAGAACCTAGTCATAGTCTCAGTATCAAGTAAATGAACCTGTGCTTCAAACTTGAATGGCTCAGAGTGAGACTAATCAAGTCTGCTCATGGTCTATTAGAGAGCTCAGTAGCTGCTCTGCATTCAGTGTATTAAAATCAGGAAATTGAGTCCCACTTGGGTCTAGACAAGGAAAGATTGACCATGCTTTGTTTGGAGGCAGATGAATGAGCAGCATTAGCTGCCTGTGCAGAATTTCTGGTTTCCTGACAGCACTGTCTTTGTGTTTCAGCACTCTTATCTTAACCAACAAAACGAGGTCCTCAAAAGCAAAATTAGCCACAACCATAACATCTATCCCTTACCTGTTTGTTTTGGTACAAACCCCCATATACCTTTCTCATTTTGTAGTTGAGGTACAAAACTTTGATTAAAGCTTAAGTGTACAAGTTAAAAACTCTTGCAATTGGTAAAAAATGGCAATAGGGAACTATTGAGGTAGAAGCTGTGGATTTTTCTTCTTTGACTGTTTTAGTCACTTATTTTCCCGCATCAGTTTTGATCACACATTAAATATGTCTGTGGGTCCGGGTCAAACACAGAAAAGTTCTTTTGTAGCCCTGAAATAAAAAGGAAAGGGCTTTGTTTTATGTAAAATTGTTGTTTAGTATTTTAGAATTAGTATTGTTGCAACTTTGCTCCAAATTCTAATATAAGCTTCTCAGGGATGTCTGAGTTGTGCTGAATCCACTAGAACAAACTCCCAAAAAACTTCATTGCTTGATTATTTTTGTATCATGAAATATGCATTGGTAGTGACAATATTTCTATTAAATTATGCTGAATAGTTGATTTACATAGTGAATAACTTATCTTCTGCTGTTAATCTTCGACAAGGAAGAGGCTAAGAGGCTGGACTTAGTCACAAGTCAAGCCAGATCCCTTGACTGTGTCATGCTTGTCATGTCTTTCTAACCTAAGTTTCTGCATTTTTTCAGCAAGAAGAGTCCCCATGCTCTGTTTAAACTACCAAAGAAAAACATTTGGACTTCATTTGCCTTGAGTCAGTTTGCTGCACGTGGCTCTTTTATGCTGTATGTGTTTCTTCAGACGCTAGATGTAAGGTGCAAATTTCATGTATTGGTTTGACAGTGTGCATCAGGCAAATTTCAGTAACTCAGCAGCTTTACTTTTAATAGTAGTACAGACAAGAGCATCATTGTCAGCAAGTCCAAGGGAATAATGTGGAAACACATGCTTCTGACTGTGTTGACTTGAGGCAAGTGAGAACATTGTGCACAAATAAAGCTTCTGAGGCTGTACAGGAGTTGAAAATGTTTGCATGAATTATGTTGATGCTAAAACCCAGCATAACAAGCTTCTTGGAGTAGCTACATAACTTTTAGTGCCCATAAGGCAGACTGCATTATTGTTACCTTGAATGAGTACATGGAGTACTTTGATCCTCTGCTACATTGCCAGCAGCCAGAAAATCTGAGCCTTATCTGTTGCATCTTTCACTGAAAGCACTTTAAGACCTGTTCAGTAATCAAACACTTAAAATTTCTGTATCATAGTTGGAGCTATATCATACAGACAGACTGTTTCTTTCCAGGTTTCCCACCAGACAGCATAAGATAAATATATTTAAAAGAATGCAGAGAGAACTGTTCTGGTCATAAAAGAGGAAGAATCCAGAGGAAAAAAAAATCAAAGAACCTTTATTTATGGGGAGGAAAAATTATTCATTGCCTTCCTGTCATTTACAGAAACACGTTTTATGTCCTGTCCTGCAGAATTTTATCTTGATTTAATGCAATAGGCTGTGGGGGCTGCTGATGATTAAGTAGAAAAGCATATTTATGGATAGCTAGGTGTAATCTAAGTGACTAGTAAGAAAATCTATGCTTTCTGTATTTATTCTGTGCAATGGAAATGAAATGTGAAAAGTAAAGAGAAAATCAGCTCTCCTGAACCTGGACTGTTGCAATGTAAGCTGTTTGAGTGACATTCTCAATTATTGACAGAATCAGAAATTTTGATAATAGAACATAAAAGTTAGATGAGCTCACAGCTTCCAAGTATACCAGAAAAATCATACTTATTACCAGGATCTTTTCACACATATTAATGCATAGTTCCTTAGGTATGATTATTGGAAAATTATATTCTATTAATTGTTTCAAACACGTGTAAAGCTACCTATCTCCTAGTGTAACAAATCTGCTATATTTATGGTGGCAATGATTAGGCTTTTTTTGCAAAATGATTGTGGAGATCAGCATTAATGTATTAATTAATCCCTTTCTACATTCACTTCTCAATTCAGTACTTTGAGTTGTATTAGGAATTAATAAGCTAATGAAGTTAAGAAAATTACTATACTTCCAGATTTATGTCAAATAACTTACCATGGTGCCAAAGGTGATTCCTTTTCAGGAAGTGGACTAGGCTGTTATGTTGGCATCAAGTAAATCCAGTATTATTGATGACTGAATGAATCATGATACATTTCTTGTACAGACCAGTGAGACAAAGCAGAGATGTTCTTTATTGTGCTTCTCACTCTTTAATAGATTCACTTAAATTTTAGCCTCTAAAGACATTTTTAATGAGTACTAAATTGTTAGTACTTGAGAATAGATTTAATAGCAGGTTAAAACTTGCAGGTACAATTTTTTCTTAGGTATCTTTTATTTTTGTCTTTCCCTGCAGAAGAACAGAAGAGATAAAGCATATTTTTTGCTTTCTTTCAGTTGTTTTTTAAATTGCTTTATCTTTTTCTGGAGTCAATATAATTTCTGGAGGTTTTTTGGCCCTATACAGGCTATCAGCTAAATAGGCCAAAAATTTGACAGCTACCTGTAGTATATACTTCTATCAAAGGATAAATACAATGTCTGATTTGACTGCTTCTCTCTAGCAGTAATAGTTATTGAAATAACATACAATAAAATTCAAGTGGGACTCAAGTAAATTCTGAGGAGTGTAAACTAGATACTTGAAAACCCTTAAAGCTTATTAGTACAAAGCAGGTCAAAACACTTGCATGAACTCAACTTCTTTCTCCATCAGAGAACCCTGATATGAAATGGCACATGGAAATGGATTATTTCTATATAAGTGAATTTGTAAGAACAGATGTGCTGCTTTAAATTATTTACAAATCAACTTTGAGAGCCCAAGCAATTTTTTAAAATCCTGATTCTGGCACAAGGCATGGTTTCATCCTGGTGTGATTTAAGACTGCTTTGTCACAGGCCCCTATGGAGTTTTTCCTAATTGCTCCCCAGTGAGGTGGTGAATTTTATTAACTTGACACAAATATATGTATTTTTAAAATTGTTGACTTTCACCTAATATAATCTAGTGGTTTGGCAGTTCCCTCCTGCTTCAACTGGAAATATGCCTACAAAAGGCTAGTTAAACACAGTATTTAAATGCAGTTCTGCTTATTTGGAACTTAGTATTTTGTATCTAGGGATATAATTTACATTTCTTTTTTTTTTTCTTCTTTTTTATTCTTGGATGTTGAACATGGTGACAAAAACTTACTCCCCAAAAAAAATCAAATAATTTCATTACAGTTTATATGCCATGATATGAGGGTATGTTTTTCTTTTTGATGGTCTGGTAGGTATTGGTAATCCAAGTTTGAGGGTTTCTACACAATGGGGATTGTTCCATGGAGTTGTATTTTTTGAGAGGGCTTTTTAATTTCTTTCTTCTTGTAAAACCCACACAAAATTCAATAGAAAGAAATGAATGAAAGCAAGACTAAAATTGAGAATGAAACATGGCTGGTCTTGAAATAGACCACTAAAGCCCTGAAATACTAATAATCTCATTCATTAGAATTTATTTTGATTAAGACTTGTCTTTCCTGAGGACAGAGTCTGACCAACAGCACTTAATTTTAAAATCTGTTACATTTTTGGCTTCCTGGAACCAAGATATACCCATGTTAATGAGAAGATGCTGTCTGCTCAGCATTTCTGTAGTTTTGTTATTTTTAATCTTTGAAATAATAGACATTGAGTGGGAGTATATGAGATCCTGCTCAGAAAATATAAAATCTCAATTACCCACAAGAACCTTTTAAATAATATATGAGATAGCTGTGATACAAGGCTTTTTCTCCTGAAACACTGTCTAAGATACCTTCCTGCTATCTTCTTTCTCTATCAAACAGATATTGCTTTTGTAGAATGCCCCTTCAAGGGCACTTAGATTTTACTGACCCACTCCTGATTTAGATTTTTTGCATTTGTCAGAATGTCCTGTGTTGTGTTGGCTATTAATTACAGAGGGAGGGAGGGAAGGAAGGAAGGAAGCAGAGGTGTGCCAGCCTCATCTGAGCATGAAGTGAAGGTGTATTCTCTCAAGGCACTGATCATCCCTCCTCTGCTCCCAGAAGCAGTAGAGATCTGTGGGGTTATTCTGAGTGCTGCTGAAAGGTACCAGTAGGTGAAGGGGCTGCACAAATGTTCCCATGTTTGGTGTGATGATGCACCAAAATGTGGCTCTTCTCCTGATCTCTCCTGAGCAGCTGAGAAAAAAAGGGTAAAAACCTGCTGTTCATGCTATCTAGTATAAATATCCATCTGATTTAATTGATATTATTGCATCTGAGTCCTATGTCATCTAAAGCAAGCTTCCTTCCTCACCACATCTATCTTTCTGAGAAATTCAAGCCATTTGCTATTTGTAGGAACTGGTATAACGTGAAACAGAAGGATTTAGCAAGCACAAGTCTATAGATCAAATTGCTGCTCTGTGTACTGGAAAGGCAACAAAGAATGCATCGGCATTTTGGTGAGCAGCAGGACAAAACTACCCCAAGCTTTCATCTGAATTATGTTTATAACTTCTGGTTTGAGATGTTCGTACAATATGTAACACTTTCCAATATCCTGGTCCCATAAATATTCTCAGTTTCAGAAAAAGCCCTTCTATACCATTGCTTCATACTGCAGAAAAAAATAGATAACAGAAGTACTTCCTTGTGCTTACAGCAACATTAGCTGCTGCAGTCACATCTTAACTCACTGCTTTGAGACTATTGTATGCATGGCAACTAAAACATGACATTCAGCATTGGCTTTACTTTTCACTAGTGAAATTGTCTGATACTTTAATCTCTTAAAGGGTTATTCCCTTTCTAATATTGTGAGTTTGGTATACTCTTTGCCTAACTTTTAAATATTTTCCTTCAGTTGAAAAGAGCAGTTGCTGTTTGTCTTGGATAGTTCCTCATGTTATAGTTTACCAAGCATCACCTCTGTTACAAATTACCAGAGGACACAACATTATTTAAATATCTTCAAGTAACCTCTTAAACTCAACCTGTTGCATGTTTTCAATCCAGGTGGATTTCTCTGATAACATAGGCAAATGTAGCTGAATATGGAAATGACCATGGTTTGTACTGTAAATAAAGGAATCTCAAATTTTCCAGGAACTTGTTTGCTTGGTTAAGAAAAAGATGCCAGATGAACTGTATGGAAATGGAGGTTTCAAAGCATAGAAATAAACTGCATGCTTTTGAAACTTTAAAGACTGGGCTGAACAAAAAATTTAAAACCATGATGTGAAGAATTTAAAATCACAGAAGACCATCAGTGTTCTGGCTTGCTAGAATAAATCTGTTAAGCTTAAGTGGAATGGAAGCTTTTACAGAAAGGTTGATTTTTGGATACTAAAATCTAAACTGTAGAAACTGATGCAGAAATCTTTGGACATGTTTAGTATATGCTTTAACTGAGAGAACAGTATTGTTAATTAAGCAGGTGAATGAGAATGCTTAAATGGAGGACGTTTCATTGCATTTGTTTCTTTCTGTATTTTTTAGTAGAATTTAACACCTTTGCAGTTACTTCCTCCTACAGATATTTCTTGTTTACTTAATTTTAAAAGAATGTGAGTTGATATTGGGCAGATTGAACATGTTAGTCATCTGGGTATACAGAAGGCCCTCAGTAAAAACTATACTTGAGCTCGACTTACCTCAACCTTAAGATTTCTATAAAAGTTCTCTTCAGTTTTGTTTAATATTAGCCATTACCATCCCTCTTACTGGAGACCACAAATGATCTAAAAACATTTCTTTGTTGATATGAGATTTTAGGTGAGCATATACCACTCCTTCACAAAAGATCTCAGCATTTTGCTTTCTTTTCTTCTGACTTTTCGTGCATGTTGAGGCTGGAACAATGATTTAAAATCTCATATGCAGTAAGTCTGCGATTCATGCAGTTAGGTAAGTAAATGATACAGTAAAATGGGTGCACAGTTGGGTTCAGAGCTTAATGCTTGGGCTATTATGCCAGTAATGAATGTCTGAAGTAACATAACATAAAAACTTGAAATACTGTATTGCTTTAGAAAGGAGGCTGCTTTTCTTTTGTAGTTCAGGAGAGTTGTCAGTCTTTCCTAAGCATCATAAAGCATGTAATGCTAAATATAATCACAAGTAGCATTTACCTAAATAATATCTTGCATGTTGATGGGACTTTGGTGCCATGTGCACAGGCAGGGAGCTAAAAGATTAAGTTATGTAAGTTTTCGTTTCAAGGTCTCAACTGCTTTGTTTGTATATCATTCTCAAGAATTATGAGTAATACATCTCTTAAGCCAGAGCAATTGAAAAGAGATTTCAGTAGCTTAAATCCTGTAAATTGTAGCTGAATAAAAT
Source organism: Turdus rufiventris (assembly GCA_013186435.1). Taxonomy (NCBI): domain Eukaryota; kingdom Metazoa; phylum Chordata; class Aves; order Passeriformes; family Turdidae; genus Turdus; species Turdus rufiventris. Next base: position 199,632 of record PYHW01009732.1, on the reverse strand, counting down.
TCAGTATGAAGCTGAAGTGCCTCATCAGACAAGGACTGAATAGCAAGAGCAGAGCAAAATCTTGGAGTTGGGGAGGTAAGTAAAATAACTGATGTGTGGGTTAGGTGATGATACAGCACCAAAGAAACTTGGACAATAATTTTCTACTCAACAAATAGTTATTTACTGTCTGGTGAGTAAGCACTGGCTTATTCTGTTGCACCACATTGCAGAACTTCTTTACAGGTAAAGCTGCTAAAAATTTTGGGGTTAAAATGAAACTTGTGACAAAATGAGCCACTCTCTCCTGTCATGACTTTAATGCAGCAGGAGAAGGTCATTGTGCTGCTTTTGTAATAATGGCAAAAAGGGGAAAAAGCAGGGAACAAACCTATTAAAGCCAGTGTAAGGTTTGGGAAGTGGAATGATGTTGAAAGAATGGGAAGGAATTTTTAGCAGCTTCTCCTTAGAAGAACTTAGGAACAGTGAGGCCAGGGGAGAATTTACAGAAACAATAAAGTCGTGTCCGTGACTGAGAAAAAGGATTTGCCCATATGATCAGGAGAGGTCTGGCTCTGAGTTTCCTGTCCATATATTCTACAGTTTCTAAACAAAAACATTTGGATAAGGGGTCACAGGGAGATACAAGGATATCTTGGATATCAGACAACAGTGGCTGTCTTGTCATTTCACAGAATGGTTAGGGTTGAAAAGGGCCTCTAAGATCACCTGGTTTCAAACTCTCCTATTTCAGTGAAGACAGCTTCATTCAGGATGTTTCTCAGGTTCAAGCATTTATAAAGTTTGTTCAGTGCAGTCTCTCCATCTTCCCTGAAACAGTCTCCTGGTAAGTACGAGTTTTTCAAAAATCTAAACTGTCAATTGCACTGGAAACCATTGAGATATAATTTTGATGTATAAACATATTTCACTTCTGACTCTGTTGGACTGCTTTGGATATCAAAAATTCCCAAAGTAAAAAATGAAATATATCATGTTTGATAATTCCAAGGAAAATCTAGACTCAAATAGCAGGCTCTTTTGAAGGGGCAGTCTGAATTATGAAAGCTCGTCTTGCCTCAATTCCTATCTATTATTGGGGTAGTACTTAATTTCTCATAGTTGTTTTGGGGTGGTTTTTTGTTTGGTTGGTTGGTTGGTTTTTTGGGTTTTTTTCTCTAAACTGTATAAGTAGTTGGATCAAAAATCTGTACTCAACTTATTTCCAGAATTTGTAGTAGTTTGGACAAAGCAGTCCCATCCCCTCCTGATTGTCCTGATGGTAATTAGAGATAATGTTGCAATTCTTTACTGGATAATAATTTTTCATATAGCTGTAAATTAGTTCAATTATCTGTATTTCAATATTAAAATTTAATCTTTTTAAGTTTTGGAGGATAAAGAATTATGTTTAATATTTTGAAATATAAAACAAATTTAATAAACTTTTGGATCAATTTTTTACAAGTCATGAAAGAAGCACACAGTAGGCTGCTTCTTCCCCAAAAAGTTTTCTCTCCTTAACACTGCCTAGTGATTTATGCAACCTGTATTTGGTTTTTGCTGTCAATACAGTATGATGAATAATATAATTTCATCTTCTTAAGCTCAGATTGTTCAGCTGTGAGATCTTCAGACATCTAAGCAATATGCTATAATAGAGCTGCAACATGACCTTTGGTTTTCTGTATTTCAGAGACACTTGGCAAAAGAGTGCCTGCTTATGAAAGGGACACTTTTTTGTTTTAGATATTTTTAGATGTAAGGAATCCTTTTACATTCATTGTTCATTTAATATCCTTCTACGTGTCTATTTCAAACTCATGTGCTCCTTACCTCTGAGCTGATGCACTGTGAGTTCTGAGTTGCTTGAAAGGGATTTTCAGGCCTTCAAAGCCTTCTGTGTGTCAGAATGAGGAGGTTACCATACAGTGCTGGACTTCACACAGTAATAAATGCTAGTAGAAAAAAGACTAATATGTCAATGACCTGACAAAGCAATTGCGTAACTCTATAAAGGAAACCATTACATTTGTTCTATGATTTCTTCTCAAAATTAATTTCTTGCAAGTTTCAGATGAAATGTCCGGTAAGTTGCAGTACAAGTACATTTGAAAACAATTTGAAAAGTTTGATGATGGGCTAGGGAGAGATTTACAAGAGTGATTATGGTACAAATAGTGTGTTCTGCCTAATGCAGGCTGGAGAGATGTAGAACTCTGGCCATTCCCCACTGGCCTCACTGATACATCAAAAAATCAATAACATATGATCATAAAATACATAAATATGAGCAGCTCACTAGAGTGCATTGAGATGATCAAATCTCAAGGAACAGTGATGTTGTCTAAGGTTTCCAGTTTTTCACCACTTTTAAGAAAAGTTAGCCAGGTGAAAGATTACAAAGATATGTGGACACCCTGGATGTAGAGATCATCTGAGGAATGAAACTGTGGAAACAGTGGCATGTAAAAGGACCTGGTGTTCCTGGTCCAGGGCTGGATGGGTCTGTGTCAGGAGGGCCAGTGGTGTCCTGGGGGCATCAGGCACAGCATCACCAGCTGGGGGAGGGAGAGGATTGTCCTGCTCTGCTCTGAGCTGGGGCAGCCTCACCTCCAGTGCTGGGGGCAGTTCTGGGTGCCACAATATGAGAAAGAGATAAAGCTGCTAGAGAGTGTCCAAAGAAAGGGTATGGAGATAGTGAGGGGTCTAGAGGAGAAACCATGGGAGGCATGGCTGAAGTCACTTGGCTTGCTCAGCCTAGAGGAGACTGAGAAAAACTGCATGGGAGTGTATGGCAACATCAGGAGCCTGGGGGAAAAAACCACCCAAAACACAACCAAAGCTGCAGTGCATTCAAAAAAGAATAAAAGTGTGGTATGCCTTCCAATGAGGCTAAGATGTATTATTTGAAGGGCTTGAAAGATGAACTTGTTTTAATCTAAGTATTTTTGGGAGGAAGAGTCTTTTGACCGAAGACTGTTTTTAATATAGCAGTAAGTGATGAATTCTGTCATTGAAAGGTGAACATAGACAAATTGAGTGTAGAAATGAGGAATATATTTAACAGTGAGCAGCAAACCATAGAAATGTCTTAGCTGTGGATATGCTCGCTTTAACCTCATTTGACCTTTGAAAAATTGTTTATCTCAAACATTTCTTTGAGCTGCAGGTTTGACTTACAGACTTCAGGCAGAAATATTCAAGTCACTTGGCTTGTCCCAAAGAGGTCAGGCTCAGAGTTCCACAGTGTTATAGCTTTTAGAGTATAGGAACGTGTGTTACAATACATGGTTAGATTGCTTGACCCAGATCACAGCTTGTATGCATCCCAATTATTCTTCTGTACTCATCATTCAGGCAAGAAAAATTGACTTTGGCTGTTTCTCACCTGTGCAAGTGTTAAGCTTTTTTCCAGTAAAGTGTTCAAGGCTGTTGAGATTTTTATGGTTCATAGGATTGCAAAGGATGTCAAGTTATTCAAATGCAAGTGCTGAAAGAAGTCTGGCAATTAGTGCCATTATGCAATAAAATATTGAATAATAAATGAATCTGTTAAATGTTTGTTTAGACATGTTTGTGTAAAGCAAAATTCTATCATAACTAAATATACTTCATGTCACCGTGTTTAAATAACTTTACAGAGCAATCAGCAGGAAACTAGCATGTTGATCACAGAAATTCATATTGTCATACTTCCTTGATGTATTGCATGAATAAATATGGTAGCTTGAGGAATGCCCATTTAAAACATTACTGATACAAGATAAAACCAGAATTAAACCAGTGAAGTCTGCTTATGGCTTCTCATATAGTACTTTGTCTGCAACATTGCTAATCCATGACAGTCTGTTATGTCCAAGGCTTTCACACCCACCAGCTTGCACTTTCCTTGAAAATCTATATAGAAGCTTGAATATTCAAGTTGAATCCAGTTTAATTTTACTTCTGTAATTAAGTCTAAAAGGGATATAAAGGATTGATTCTTACTCTGGAATTTGGAACTAACTGTTAAAATTACATGGAATAACTGATAAACTTATGAAAACTGGATATACAGGCAATTTAAATAGTCAGGTTTTTTTCTTCTCTTTAGAGGATTTTTTTAAAATCAAGTCAAGTTTCTATTTGTATGTAGAGAAAGTCAATATTGATATTAATAATTACAACAATAATAATAATCCCTCTAGTGTAATTTCTGCTTTTATACCGATCTAACAATATGCATGTCCATGAGTTTGACTTAAAAACTGTCTAACATTTTTCAGCACAGGCAAGAATGCTTGTATGTCTCGTGGTGACTGAGTACTGAATGATCCTCAGCCAAAAGATACTGTGTGAGATGGTCAAAAATATTAGTGCTAGAAGACATGGAATATTTGGTTCAGACTGCAAATGTGCATTTCTTAAGTCAGGTGAAATCTTGGCAGCTGTGTTTCTTACAATATGTGAGATAGAGAAGTTCCTCACTAGAATCTGTAGTCATAAAAATTAGAGTTTGTATCCCTTGTGCAACCTTAAAAGCATCGCAAGATGAAACACTGATCACTACTGAACAGTCCCCAGGAGATCTGGACAGAAGGAAGTTGAAGAATGAAAAAGAAAAAACACCAAAAAAATCCCAAACTCATAAGTATACCAAGTCAGACTTAAAATGCCTATTCCTTTAAGTTTCTCAAATTTTGCTCTATTTCTTTGTTTGGTACAATATAAAGCAGTGACATGGTTAATCTCATATCACATTTACTGTAATTCTTGACAAGTGTTTTCTGATGACAATTCTTTTTACAAAACTCAGCTTGGTTTCTCACTGAAACCAACTTCATCTGAACAACAAAAGCAGCTTGATAAAGAAAAAATTGAGCTTTATGACTGGTGATTAATACCATTAACCCTGGTTCAGTGAAGATTTCTGATGAACAAGTTCAATTCATTAGGTCAACTATTGTTTGATCTAAATTATGCTTATATTATGCAACTGTCATTATAAAATTATTCTGAAGAAAGTTGAAGATTTCAGTGGTAGGAATTTGAATTTTAATGGAAAGCTCTTAGAAGGGAAGTTGACATGTCTAATAAGAAGCTTAGAGAGGCCGTTCTATAGCATAGCACCTTTTTGTCAGAATTGAGTGTGCTCATTAGAACTTCTAAAATACATTGCCTTAGTGTGCTGACAGTTATTAGTGAATAATGGAAATACGTAAGTGAAAAAATGTAAATGGAATCCTATGGAGTTTTTGTAGCTTAAAATTGATTTATCCCCTTGTTAACGTGGGTTATAGTAACACTCTGCAACTTCACCTTTAAAGGGTGGGATTTTTGGTGGGCTGGTAATGCAAGGTGCTGAAAGAGATTTGTGTATCTTGTAAGACCATTACCCACTGGCTAATGCACTGGGCTGTAACAGCTAATTAATGAAAATGAGGAGGGATGAGCCCTGGGAGAGGCAGAAGAACAGAGCAGAATTTTATAAGCATGTGCAGCTGAGAAAACTGTGCTTAAAAGCACAGATTTAAAATTCATTAAAAATTTCTTGAGAGCTGTCAAATTATTGTTGATATATGTAGTCAATTACTGTGGAAATTAGCATGTTTCTTTTCTCTTCAGTCTAATTTTGGCTATCTCTTGTGTAAGTAGAAGTGCAAAGCTGAATCTTAATCTAAGAACATACTGCAAGTCAAAATAATTAAGCCAAATAACTTGTTTTTAAAGTGATTGCTAAATATTCATAAGTGCTGAAACCAAATTTTAAAAAGTGAATTTTTTGCATTACTCTCAAACTTCTAAATGACCTAAATAATCTTTGATATTGTGATTGGAGCACTTCAGAACATGTCCCTGTTTAGCTAGTAATTACCTAAAGGTAGAAGCTATTAGCTGCTGCCAGCCTTAAAAATATTAACCAGCAAACTGACAAATAACTGCTTGGCTAATCAATAGTATCTTCACCAGGAAAGCCAATAGCAATTGTCTATCATATGCAAACCACAGAAGAGTTTAATGGTGTTGAAATTGCATCACGATTTTTTTCAAAGTTTATAGGAGTTAGAAATGTTAGGTTTTGCTGAGGAAGAAAGTTCTACTCATGTCTTTTAGGGAGAAGGGATTTTTATTTTGGGAGTGGAAACAAATTTAGTTAGCTTACAATATGCAAACATGGGCATGAAAATGTTTTTTGGCTATTACTCAAAGAAGGTACAGAACTCTGGATTTCAGCACCTCTAAGCCTTTATTCTGTAGCTTATAAGATGTGCATCTTTTATCAGTTCAACTTTAGTTTATACAAAACATTAAGCTATCTGGAAAACATGTATGAAATCACTAAATATCAGAATAGTAATTGCTATGTGCATCTGGAACAATTCTCATTTTTCTTGTTCACGTTCAACTCAGGAAGAAATTGGCTAAATTTCTCATTTTTGTCTGAGACTATCTAAAAAATCTCAAAGTGTTAGATTGTTTCAGACTGCATATAAGTATATGCTAGATTTCCAGGGTGATAACTGCAATTTGGACAGTAAAAACTGAAGCTTTCTTAGGAAAAAACTTGGAAAAACTTTGTTTTGAAGATACCTAGCAAAATACTCAGATTTTCAGACCATGAAGGATAACAAAATACCAACAGCTGCACAGGTAATGCACAGTGCAAATGCTGCTGTCTCTTTACAGGAGCCACTGTACATTAATGGCCGTAATATTTGGGAACAGGGAGTTACAACGTGGATGGCATAAAATCTGTTGCATTTTGAGGATGAAGGAAGCTTCAAGAAAAGCCAGTAGGGCAGCTCTGCAAGCAAAGGATTTGTGGGATGGGCTGGAGGATGTGGTTGTGGGGATGCAGGCAGATGTAGGCACCAGCAGCCTTGTAGGGTGGCTGTCTCCCAAAACTGTTCTCAGTCAGGATCCAAAATCCAGGACTGCTTCCATGTGGAAAATAAAGGACTACTCTTTGAAATCCCTTTCTGTAATGCAAAATGTAGTAATGTAGCTTTCAAATTTGAAAGATAGCAACCAGGGATGGGGCAGAAGCTTAGAATTCCTACACTTTTTCTGTCCAGCTAATTCACTCCAGGTGTTAAAGCAGAGGGACCATTAGGAAAAATATATGTCTTGTCAAATTCGAGCTCCTTTTTCACTACACAGTGTATGAAACAAATGGTTTCCTGAATTTAGTATGCTGTCAGGCTTTTCTTCTCATGTTCATCAATAGTTTTTCCTGGGTGTAAATTCCAGTGACAGGATGATACTTATGCTAATCGAGACAATTGAAAGATCTGGGCTGTGGGGGAAAAAGGAGTGTTTTTTCTGTTGGTGAGAAATTAGCTCTTGAGCTTCTGATTAAAACCTAGCAAGGAGTTGTAGGATTTTTATTTTTGTTTCTCTCTAGGTAGGAATATAAAATCGAGAGAGAGTAGTCTGAAGACGCAAGTGGTAAATATTCTGGAATCCCAGCAGGAAGCAAGTAACCACAGTCTTAGCAGAGCTGTATCAGACAGACATCTGTCTTCACCTGTGAAGCTGACAGCAATTTTTCCATTAAAGCAAGAATGGCATTGTAAAATCTTTTCAGACCCAGACCTACCAAATACATTTCATATCTTATCTTGGTACTTTTTCTCCTTAATTTCAATGTGGACAGGGTTGAATCACTTCAGCTGGCAGATGGGGCAGTACCATAGGGCTTTAGACAGGGAATAAAGCAGTAAAAGGGTCTCAGCTCACTACCAGCTTTTATCACTGTGATACAGAACAAAATGTCATCGGTTTCAACTATGTTTGCACTCAGTCTGATATCGCTACCCACAAGGCATCTGCTGCAAGATTTAATTTTGTCACACTGGTAAGTGTTTTTACCAGGGGAAATAGTTGAATGTGTGCAGTTAATGATCGGACACGTCTGCTGTTGTGCTGTCAGAAGCATCCATCTAGATGTAAATATTTTACATAAGCTTAAAAAGACAAAGGCTAACATGATTTCTGCTGTTTATACACACATCAGTGCTGAAAAGGGTAAAACATCAGTCACATTTTTCCAGAATATGCTAGGGATATGAAAATCCCTAATAGCTTGATACTCAGATTGCAAGCACATTTCTCCTGGCCTCTCTTAATAAGAAAGATGCAATCTCTGCAGGGGAAAAGAGATAAAAGACCAGAGAGAGTAGAAGATAACATACTCACCTGTTGGAGATTTAGAGTTGCTCCTCATTTTTTGTTATGTGCTGTAATAGATCCCGTTCATCAGACTAAAAATTTAATGGGTGTGTGGGGCATACAGGGAAATAGATACCAACTAAGTAAAAAAGACTTTGGATTAGAAAATCATAAAAAGGTAACACACTATTTGAATAAAGGAACAGCCAAGAAGTCCAGCAGAGAACAGCTTGTGTTCCAAAGTGACCCTTTGCTGTTTAAGTCGTGCAGGTCAGAACACTCTGTGCTGCTGTTTAACTGTGCATTGGCTTTGTCTTTGGCACTTGTATTCTTTGTGTACTTCAAAAGCTTGAAAACTGAAATTATGGAAATAACTGGAATATGGGGCTTTTCTTCTTAGCCTTTCCATTTCCTTTCTGTTTTTGTAAAATAAAAATTTTTCCCTTTTACGGTTAACTTATATCTCAAAAAAAAAAAAATTAAAATACAGAATGTGGGAAAAAAAAGTGAATTTTAGGTTTTTGGAGTTTTTTGTCACTAACAACTTCTTGTCATCCTGTAAGGGCATATGGGCTGCTAAAACTTGAGTTCCAAGGTCAAGTGCCTGGATCAACTGCCAGAACTATTTTTAGGCAAGCCCTATGTCAGCAGGCTAAAGGGAGATGGGCACCATGCACTGCAGCAGACTTTGGGTGCACAACAGCTGTGTTGGCAGTGATTAAATCTTTCAGAACATCACTGCGTGCTGCAGAGGAACACATTCTGGAAGGCATGTTGAGTAGGAGGTTCCAGTGTCCCTTCCTCCCTCTCAGATGAACCAATGCATCTCATACTTGGCTATTAGTACTGCAATTTTCTCCTGCTGAATGTCCCTAAGACAATTTGCTTTCACAGTAAACCAGCACTTTAAAGTTGCATTTATTCCCTTTGATGAGTTGTTTTTCCTTCTAAAACAGCTACTTTACCTTGAAATAGTAAGTGTTAAGGAAAGTTTAAAAACATAATGTCAAGAATTCTGGAAGCTTGAGAAATGTGCAAATTCATGTTTTTGATTTCAAGTATGCCCACTGTTAAGGAGAGAGAAAATGGAATTCTCTCACCTATTTTATGTACTGGTTTAGATTTGACCCAAAGCAATTTTTTAAAATGAAATTGAAATTCACAGCCAAATTGAAGGCAGATTCCTTCCTTATTCTCAGTTAAATGTACTGATTAATATGAAATGACAGCTTTGAAATACCTGTAATCAACAGGCTCCCTAAGACAAATCACTTAGTGTGGTGCTCTGCATTGTTGTAAAGTCTTTGTTGGTATAAAATATGACTTTTCCTTTTCTGTTAGTTGGGAAGACGTGTACTGTCTCATAGGAACAGCACTGGGGGCCCTTAAAAGGATACATGTATTCGTGGCATCTGCCTGGTTTCAGTATTTTTAATATTTTTTTTTTTACTTTGTGAAGATTTTTAGCACATGCCTTTCATTTCTGAATACAAAAATGTTTGTTCTTGGCTCTTTTCCTTGACTAGTCCACTTTCATTCTAACATATTTTTGTGTCTCCCAAGGACATTGCATTGGTAACTTCTATTTAAACCTCGTGAATTTTTTCCCCTATTGTTAGATAGTAAAAGGTTTTACATTTGTTGTTAATTTCACACACTCTTGTTAAGGAAGAATGGTTGTCATTGTTCTAAACATGATGCTGTATTTTTTATTTATTTGGCCTTATCATGCAGGGCTTGGATGAATTAGTGTTTGTACAAGTGACATGACAGGAAGGATCATTATTTCTATTGCTGTCCTCTGGGGAATTCACTAAATTGGATGTGAAGATTGTGATATTTTCAAGTTCAAGCTCAAGTATGCTGGTCTCTTATGGCAGCTGCTTCTGCTCTTTCTTTCTCAATTTTCAGTCTTTTCTGTCATGAATATCTTTCTGTCCTCTATAAGCTCTGCCAGAAAATCCACATTAGCAGCAATGTTATGTTTCACAGCATCCAAATAGGTAATGATTTTACTCAGAGCCCAGGCTGCTGCTCACAACTCTGCAAGATGAAGTTTCTCCTAGCTTTAATAGGGTACAGACTAATTTCTTAGCATTTATACTTTCTGTTTGAATCACATAATGGTTATGGAGTAATATTTCAACAGCTGACAGGAAAACATTTTCCAGTAGCTGAAGGGCAAGGATTCAAACACAACCATGTTTTAGTGGTTTTGGTGTAGGTTTGTTTGGGTTTTTTATCTGTATTTTTGGTGGGGTTTTAAGCAGTAATTTCCTTTAGTAGGGGCCTTCACTAAAATGGACTGTGGTAATCTCTGTTTCGTAACACTTCAAACAAGTAAAGTCCAACCTTCTATCTTGGCTACAGTTTTCTTCTTTTCTATGCCATGTGGAAAAGTAAAGTCTAATAGGTCTGTTACAAACCTGGCTTCAATATCTGTTTGGTTTTTTGTGGGGTTTTTTTGTTTGTTTTTGGGGTGTTTTTTTTTGTTTTGTTTTTGTTTGTTGGTTTTGTTTTGTTGGTTTTTTTTTGTTTTTTTTTTAAATGCCACTATAAACTCTGTGTTCTTCTGCTTCCTTATTTATGTTGTAGCTGTAAATATGTTCAACTTACTTTTACTGGGAAATACAGGCTTAAAAATAAGCTAGCTTGGGTAGAATTCCCACATTTAAATACATGCTGTCTGAGGGACATGGAAGAGTTTCTGTTATCTTTCATGACAACATATTCACAGACATGGACAGCAAATAATCATGAGCTGCTCTTGTGTTACAGTAATCCCAAACCACTCTATTGCCTTTGTGTCTTCATGGTGGAGGTGTGATGTGTGATCCTGGGCTCTTCTATGTGGTCTTGGCAAACCTATTAAACACTTTGCTTTAAATAAAACCTACATTTGAATTTAAACACATTACAGATGCATTATAATATTTTAAAATTTTGCCAACCTTAAATGTGAGTTGTGTTTTCTTTAGTAATGATTAGTAGTGGGTGTCTGATCATGACATTAAACTGCACCTTATAGCTACGCTCTTAGATGCATAAATCAAGTTCATGAAATATTCAAAAACAAAAGAAAAAAAAAATCAAAGCAAAACCATACAAAAAATGTTCTAGCAACTCCAAGCCCCACCTTCTGGCCTCTCTGACATACTACCACAAATTGTTGTGAAATTAGTCATAAATTAACATCCCCATCACTGGCCATCATTAACTCAATTTCTGTAACATTTCTAAAGCTGAGCTTTACACTTACAGATTCAAACTGGGTTTTAAGTTTTTTTTTTTTTTTTTTTAAACAATGTTGTATTCCTACTTTACCTGAGATGGGTTCAATCTGAATAAATGATTGTATTTTCTTGCTTTGTGTTTGTTCTGCTAAAGAATTACTGTATCAATATTAGCGTCTGCCACTTACAATAGGCTGTAATATTGTAATTGAAATAATAATGCTTGTAAAACAAGCTACGGTCCCTGGATAGATCAACATTTTTATACTGACTTTTCTGTTTAGCTCTGTCATCCTTACTTGAGGTCCCCACAAAGGAGGTATTAAATTTCAAGGCAGGACTTGCTTGCCATTTCTTGCCATGATGCAGTCTCATCTGCCTATCTACACTTAATCCTAAAGGTACTTATGAAAGATTTAAAGTTATTCTTTCTGAAGGAAGAATGCTGAATATTGTTCTGTCTAATATCAGTGACTTGTAGCTTTGGGAATGAATTGAGAAGACTTTAAAGCATTGGCCCTGACATTCATTACCAGAATTACTGGTAACCGAGCTTCTTGCAAAGCCAGCTCAAGCTTCTCCTTCACTTTCTAGGGCATTGAAAGATTCTAATACTTTACTTGCCTTGCTGGTAATATCTCATGATAGTTAAAACTTCCTCATGGCAATATCTGATAGGTTCTTGATCCTAGTATTACCTTGAAATAAATGTGTTTTGGTGCCCTGGGCATCTTTTAAAAAAGGAAGACCCAGCACAGCAAACTTTCTAAGCGTGTTTCATGTCAAGTCTTTAACATTTGTCATATCCACACTATTAAATGCCTACATTTTGGCTAAAACACCCCTAGCTTTCTCTGGCAGGACAAGCTCCAACACAGTGAGGGAGAGCCAGCAGCTCCTGGCTGAGATGCACCTTCTGAACTGTCCCAGTGAAGTTGCCGCTGGGCAGCTGCTATTTCAGTAGAGATGAGGAGCCCAGATACAGTAATTTCACGACTATAAGGCGCACCCTTTTGACTATAATTTTCCCCCAAACCCGGAAGTGCGCCTTATAGTCCGGTGCACCTTATGGTCACGAAATTACTGTGCTTGACTCACCCTCTTATTGGTGCCTGGGGGTGGCAGGAGCTAAACTAACCTAAAGGAAACACTGGTGTCTGCTGTCAATTTTTGTCTGGCTGCAGTTGGGAGGACTTCTCTGAAGATGTTAACTTTGCTGTGGAGAACTTTTTACTCTCCCTTGCACTAGCAGGGCTCCAGGGGTGGCCTGGAGCAGTGTTGCTGGCTGCATGCCTTCTCTTTAGAATGAAGGTGCAAAGCCATACTCATGGAGTAACTGCCATACTCATTCCTGCAAAGCTGACCTTGGCACATTGACATGGCAAGAGATCATCTGGACTGAAAAAAAAAGCTTGTTCTGAAATTCTCTTTTTTAGAGTCTTGTTGCACCAGCTGCAGTTTAACGTGTATGAACACAGGTAGAATTTCCTTTGGTCTTCCAAGTAGCATACCCAGACATTTTTTCTTGACTCCTGAAAAGATCTTGCTGTGCTTTATCTGCAGTTCTAGTTGCATTCCCTTGATAGCAGGCACAGGTTTTCCATGGCAGGCATTTGCTGCTGCTTGCTGTCCTTTCTGACTGAGGTGTGTGCAATCTGTACCCCTCTTGGAGGTGAGTCCAACACCCACACCAGGCCAAACATAGTGTTCTTTGTATCTTGTTGATTCATAATGATTCTGGACATTAATGCTGGAGATGCTCTCTCTAATGTAATTGTTACATAATAAAAAATACAAATATGATTGTTTGCAAGGTGATCTAAAAGAGATGTTCTATTTGTTTGAATAAAAGCAGACTGAGTGTGGCAACAAGTCTAGCACTGTTGTTTGATACAACATCTTTCAGTCTGACATTAACAGTATGGCTGGAAGTAAAAAAATAGATGAATTTAGAGTTTAGGCATTAAGTTAAGTACTATGCTGGATAACTTAAAGTTAGAATTGATTCACACTGTAATTGTCCATGGAGATAAAATATTTTTAAATAGACAAATACACAGTGCTGGCCCTTGGAAATAAAAATCTCTCAAATCTAACTCTTCCAGTTGGTGTAAAATATCTTTTTGATACTTTGTCCTCTCCGTTGGTGAGAGCTGAAATTGTATGATTGTGTGATGTGCTTCTGTTTGAATCTTAGAAAAGGACCTCTCTGCAGATCTCCTCAAACTTCACCCATTTGAAATAGAAGCTGAATACCTCATTGTGATTTTTTAATGTTCCTTTTCAAAAGATGCATTACTTGTTATTGTGAATCAACTGTGCCACAAACAAAGAAATCAAATTCTTTTTTATAAGAAAACTAAATAAGGTATATTATTCAAATTCTGTTAGAATATATTCTAACAATATATTCAATATATATATTCAAATTCTGTTAGAACTGCTTATGAGTGGCACCTTATTTGATACGTTTTTTGATTAAGTGTATCACAGCTGTAGATAAATATGGAATCAGCAGTCAAATAGGATAAATAGTCCATCAGTAGTCACTTATGGTATTTTCCTTTGAGTAATATCTTCTGAAATCTCAAATATTGGGATGTAGTTTTATGTGTTGCAAACTTGTATGAATAGGCTAGTAAAAAATGTTTTCCTAGGATAGCTCTTTAGATGATTGAGAGATTTTTTTCAGGATTTTAACGGTTTATTCTTTGGTACGTATGCTTTTCTTTTATTAAATCTGGTGAACTGCAGAAACAGCAGTGTTTCAAGCAACTAGCCTGAGGGGTTTAATACAAACCATAAAAAGAATAGTCAAAACTTTGTCTGCTTTTGTGATGTCATTGGAGTGCCCTATGTGTTGTGATTATAGCTATTTACATTAGTCCAAATATTTATATAATGCACAATATGAAAGCATGAGGTGCTAAGTAGAGAATTACCATTTTCTTTACAAGAGAGGTGTTCATTTCTATGAGCAGATGACATCTGCATGTTTTTAGGGAAACGACTTTCAAGCTTCCAAGTTTTTTAGGAAAACATGCACAGCACAATATAGCTATGGAGAAACATTTGCTCTTTCCTTTTAATTCGCTCATCTTGTACTTGTCAGCTGGTCTTAAATGTAGAACAGAACCAAAAGAAGCATCTCTAATTGCTATGTTAATTCCTTTCTATGAATTAGATTGCGCTTCCCCATCTTCAGAGTATTCAAGACATATCTCTGAAGGAGGAGACAAAACAGTGGTTTTAGCTCCTTAGCCAAAAACACCTGTGGCTCTGGTGGGCCGCTCAGCATGCCCAGGGAGCAGGGCACAAGTCACAGGTTCTTGTGAGGTGTTAAATTCACACCTCGTTAGAAGGTAGTTTCACTGCCCCCTCTGTTGCAGTGTTTTAAAATCAAGATAATCAATAAACAAATTTCTCTAAAAAACTCCTGTACGTTATTCAGTGCATTAGAGTCTTATGGTTATTAAATGTCCTTTCCTCTTTTGTTGTTATGACCTCAAAGTGCACTGTTTAGGCAATTATTTCAGCTCTATCACAGGCCAGAAAACAAATTCCAGTAGCAACAAACAAAATAAAATTTAAAATAATCCTTAGTAGGTCAGAAGGGAATAGAAGGCACAATAGCAGTGCAAACTAGGTCCTATTGGCAGGCCTTGCTTAGGGCAGCTGGTCTTCCATTCCCTTCGAACACATTTTTGATTACTAGAGCTTGCCTCTTGTTTTCTGCATTCCCAGACATGTCTGAGCCTTGAAAGGTGGCCTTAATACAACCATTCATATAATCTTGAATTCAAATGTCCACTTGAAAACACAGCAATAAAGCAGTGAAGTACATCAATAACTGTGTCAGACAGCTAGGAATTAGATGATTGTTAATGGATGATTACCTGATTTTGATGACTTGTATGGAGATTGCCATGTTAACTGGTGATTCTTATTTCAAAATATTTATGAACAGACAAGAATTATAGGCTTTACATTTAGGAGTGAATAAAAATGTCAGCTGAGTACTTTTAAATTTTATTGCAGCCTTTTTAGAAAACCAAACTCACTATCTGAGCTCTTTGTTTCTCTTTGAGGCTCCTGTGATAGAAATTAGGTTGCACCTGTTATGTGGGCAGGTGATGTTTGTGATGGGCACTAATTGATTTGATGGGCATCTTCTGAAAGACAGAAGGCAGTTTCAGGAATTTTGTGATAGTTTTCAAGCAAAAGAGATGAAAAGACATGCACTGTTGTGGGATTTTTTGCCATATTGGTCCACATTGTTAGCTTCAATGAATTTGACTGGGAATTCAAAACAAAACTTGAGCAGTCTCAGAATAAATTAGAATAAAATCAAAGACAATAGTTGCAGGATGCCCTGTGAGGAAAATCTGCAAACTTTCATACAGTTCTAACTGACAGAAACCCTGTTCTCATGCTAATATAGCCAGTAATGAAGAAATGTGGGAACAGAAATACAGTGAATGTGTTGTACAAGCAGAATTGTGCTGAACCAGGCTGAATAATGGCGTTCTCTATGGGATGCCAGCCAGCCCCTTAATGCTTACTGCTGCTGCAAAAGCGCTCACTAATCCTGCACCAGGAATTGTTTTTCTAAATCATGTTAGGACTTTGATTTCATTGTAATAGATGGAGGCAAGGGGGGGCTTGTGTCTGAGGCTGGGGACAGACAGCGTGTCCCTTTGGAATGAGGTGCTTTGTAGTGGTGTGTCATGCTGGAATTGCAGCTGACAACAGCCTGCACAAGGAACAGTGCCTTGAAGGAAGCACTGTCTCATTCCTGGGCTCTTTTCTCACCTGGGAAATTTGTCTACTGCAGATCAGGCTGATGGTGATGTTTGGGACTCTCTTGACTTGAATGCTTTTTCAGTTGCAACACAAAAGGGTGACAGTTGTGTTAACGCTGTATGAGAGGAAGAGGGAAACAACAGCTAGTCTGACTGCCAGCATCTTGAATTTCAGGATTCAGCAATGCCATCTTACCCTGAAAGGAATTTCCCTTAGAAAGCCAGGTTTTAAACACTGCATATATACTTAGGAAATAAGCATATTTCTTTAGATGTCAAGGAGATCTAGCAGAAGATGTGCATTCAGAATAGCTTCATTTTCCCTTAAAATCCACACTGAACTCTGTTCTATTTTTCTAATCAATAGGTAAATATTGGGATGGTGAAAGGAACAGTTTTATTTAGCAGCAAATATGAAGACTTGTTTGTAGATGTACCTTGGTGTAAGAGCAGGGATTTCACAGGGTGACAAATCAAGAAAAGCCCAAGCATTCCCCACTGAGATTTCTGTTTTTAGGAGAGTACAGAACATTAAAGTATACGTAAATATGAACTATTGCTGAAGACAATTGATGAGTTTTGTAATAATGCTGAGCACATGTGGAAGTACTTAGCTGTGTGGATGACTTGTAGGAAATGATCTTTCTGCTTAGTGGAAGACAGGGTGGCTCAGCAAACATGACTGCCTGGTAAGCTACCTAGGAAAAGCATAAGAATCCTTCTCCCATGCCTTTTTTTTTTTTTGTTCACTTTGCTGCTTTTTAATGTCTGTTTCAAGGGAAGGTGATATTTTGCAAAATTCTCAGCAAACAATCCCAGCCAAGGTGGGCAAAGATGAGCAAGGAGTGATTACAGTGTTTTAGAATGTCAGTGTAACTTTCTATTACAAATATGAATCCATCTAAAAAATCCTTCCCAAATATTATTTTAAGGTAAATCTCCCTGGAAGTATGAGCACAGGCTTAAAAATTTAATTGAAAAATGACAGAAGTTAAGCTTATTAGGTAATTCCTGAGTGGCTTTTGTTAGTTCCAGTATAGCCCATTTCTTAGACCACTTCTTAGACCACTGTTCATTTCTCATCAGCTGTGAATCCTCACATAACCTTTTATCTGACTTGGGCATCTTTATCTTGTAGCCAGGCATCGAATTGCACATCTAACATTATTATTCATAAATTGCTTTTAATTAAAAATCTCTGGAAAATCAGCACTGAAGTATCTGCCTGTTATGATTGTAGGTAAGTTAATAAGCATTCATTTGCCTTGCTTCTTAAGAGAACCAAGTGTTACTGCACAGCACTTTTATAATCACAGTCTGAAGCCCACAGAACTTGTTCATAAATCAGATTAAAAAATACTTTCTTATAAAGCTAAGTGACCTTATAGATCAATGTTTCCAGATAAGATCCAGCATAAGCTACTGCAAAGACAGAGAGCATCAATCTTAGGTGATTCATTTCCTCAGCTACTCCCAATGCAATTTAGGGAATAGACAGTCTCTCCAATAAAATTTTTTCCCAAAAGGCTGAATATTTTTACTAAGATGTTCTTAATAAGTACAAAAATTGCCTCATCTCATGTATATGAACTTTGTATAATGCATTTGAAAAATCAAATAAGAAAACTTAATGAACAGTGGTTTTGTTTTTTTTTTTTTTAATTAACCATTGCTCTATCAAAAGCAGTATTTCTCTTTTACTTCAATATGAAAATCATGATCATATTGTTGTAGCTTTAAAAACAAATCAACTAGTTTTACTTGTTGACATTTTACTGTCCTTCAGTTTTCTGGGAGACCCTTGCACATTCACAAGCATGTTTAAGGGTGATGACTTTCACTTGCCTTCACAGAAGGGCCACAAAGTGTGATTTGCATGAAATAAGTGGAAGTCAGGAGTGATCACTCTTTTATTTATTTAGTTTTAATTTCCAAAACAGACTGCCTCTGTTTCCTGGGTGAAAGATAGAAAAAATAGTTACATGTCAGGAAATAATTTTAGGAATTTGAATGCAAGGTAGCATACAAGGTAGCAGTTGGTATTTACGAAACAGGTGGAAGACTTTGCTTCTGAGAAAAGGCTTATTAGCCACATTAGAAATCATGAACAAAACCTGGCAAACTTGATGAGCAGAATTCCAAAACAAGAACTATTCAATAGCAGTAATTTGATTGAAATGCTACCATACATTTAAAGCACCAAATAGTTTAATGTTTTTCTCTGGGTAATCTCATTCCTTCTTACTGTGTTTCTTTAATTTCCACAGCCTAATTCAGAAGTTTCCCAAGTGTAAATTAAGACATAATCTATATTGTGGTAGGCAACTGAGTTTTGGAGCAGTAGAAACTGTAGTTAGTCACTACACTGAGCAAAAAAGAATTCCCATAGGTAGCCTGTGTCACTCAGCAAAAGGTCAGGTGATAGTTACTTTTGCCTTATAAAGGACATTTTCCTATAATAGCTAGAACAATCCAGCAAAAGCTGGTAAATAATGTGTTTGTGAGAGCAGCTTAGAAAATTGCACCAAATATGGGAAAAATACCAAGAAATGTAGGTGCTGGGGTTAATTTGCTAGGTTCTTGGGATTGTCCTCTTCAAGTAGCTAAATTGTTATTTTTCAACAGTTCAGTATTTTAGGCATCAAACAGTAAATATCCTACCTAGAAATAATAATTTGCAACCTTTGTATATCTGGACTAATATTAGACAAAAGATTTGCAACTTAGTTCTTGCTCAAAATAGAGGATGGAGTGACTCTTGGCCTGTTCCTCTGTCCTTTGTGCAGAAACCAGCCCTGGATTTGATTGGCTTGGACTTGCTGTGTGCTGGCTCTGGGAATGCTCAGAAAAACAATTAAATTAGAAATTTCAGAGGCTTGTGGCTTTTCAGCCCTTAAGACAGCAGTTTGGGCCACTCTTGCTTTTTAAGACAGCTTGTTATCATGAAGTGAAGTGACCTTCATGCCTGGGAAATTCCTACCCCTTTTCCACATTGTGCTATACCAACCCAGCAAGAGCAACAGTTCCCAGTGACTCTAAAGTTTGGTTTCCTTGAGTAGTCAGAGTGAAAGTGGATTCTGGCTTTCTGGAGCTTCACGAGTAAATTATATACATGGCACTTGATGTTTTATGATAAACAAAATAACTTAACTACTCTCAGCTTTTGAAGCTCATTTTCTTAGCTTTGTTTTATTTTCATTTCTCTGGAACCAAGGTAGAATTGCTTTCTGTGTAGTGAGGTTTCCCCAAGGTAGTCAATACCAATAATATAAAAAAGATTGGGTTTTTTTCTTTTTATCATTCTATTGTTAGCTTGCTTATGACAAGAATAAAAAAAATAGTCGATATTTGGTAGTGATAATTGCTATGAAGTGACACCAACAGACAAATGCACTGCAGGGCTTCATGCTAACATGCTGCCAGTCAGTATTAAATGTGTTTACTTTTCAGGGTTATTGTCACCTTTAGCTGTCCTGAAGGAAAAAAAGTAGCAGTTATCAGTGGTAATTTCCAAGGACATAACAATTAAGGGGAGGTGAGTGTCAGTCTGTTTAAATAGGTTTCAATATATGTTATTTTTTTAACATTAACTATATCTCAGGCAAATTAATCTTCTAAAATATGGCTTTCAGTATTGAGCATTACTGATTCAATGGTTATTTCCTATGAAGATGATCGTAAATTGGGATGCTGATGAACATGTGATTTAGGGTTTCCAGAACAGAAGCAGCTGTTAGCAGAGAGTGGTCATGTACACCCTGTCAGGGAGGGTTTACTGTAGCCCTGGGTGAGCTATTTTGGCATTCCAGGACATGCAGCTTAATAGCTGCCCAATATTTAAACACGGGGAACAGCTTGGATTTCAGGCCCTGAAAGCTCTAACATTCCTTTCTTGCACAGTCCCAGAGGGCCATGTGGTGCCTTTAATTGTGAACAAGTAAACATTAGTCTGGTGGCTTGAGCAATTCAGGAGATGAAATGAGACAGAAGTTGTCTCTGCAGGTGGGTTAACAGCTGCTGCCAAGTGCTTCTCTATCTTACTATCTCAGAGCAAGCCTCAGAGATGAGCCTGAATAATTTCCAGTGTCATATAAAGACTGGCAAGCAGCAGGAGTGATTTGTTCTGATTCTTGTGAAAAAGATTGATGCAGTGTTTGTTTTTGAAGACTTGAAATTGAGAGAGAAAAACCACTCCTTTGCTTCTCCAGTCATTTAAAATCTTAATATAGGGATGCAGATTCCAGCTCTTTTAAAAATCTGGTTGTAAGCAGTGAGCAATTAACCCTCTAAATGCATCTCCCTATAATTTAGCTATCAATTAGCTTTGTCTTAGTGCCTCACAAACTGTTACAAACAAGATGTAGGACAATCTGTCGGAAACAAGTTGCTTGGAAATGTAATTACCTGGCTTATTTGTAGATGAATGTTTTTGACAGAAGCTTTAAGGAGGGGAGAGCAGAATTTCATGTGCAAATAGCTTTGCAAAATTAAAGTCACTTCTCCCACTGCAATCCTATTCAAATTTGAGGACCCTCCTGCTCCCTCCCTGTTTTTAGCTATAAGTTTGCCATGTTACTTCCACTGCTGATATATCTTAAATGTGAGTTTCCCATAATGAGCAAAAGGGAGAGAAATTACGATATATTAAGTAGAAAACAGAGAGATTTCTTTGGGAAAGAAAAACTATTTAGTGTTTAGCTGAGCTATCTTTATTCTTCAAATGCTTCATGGCAAACTGATTTTTTGACTTCCCTTTTGTGCATCTCAGTAATTGAAGGAGGGATGCATTTCCCATCATCTATGCATTGCATGCATCAGCAGGCCATTTCTGTAAGTGCATATCAGTGATGGTAGAAAAAGGTTTGCTTTCTAAAAATCCATAGAAAGCAGATCAAATATGTGTCCTCCATGCAGCTGAATCCCGAGCTGGGATCTAAGCTGGCTTTTATGAGCTAATGAGGGTCACTGTGGGTCAAGACTTGAATGGAAACTTCCAGGAAAAATAAAAGTGTAGTAGGAAGAACTCTTTACTGCATCCATAAGAGGTGCTTACCCTTTGACTCAGTGATACAATATAGCTTGAAAGATACTTATAACAGTTTATGAAGTCTTCAGGGTTGGTGTTCAAACATATCAGTTGCTTTTAGTGCGTGGAACAACAGCGTCTCTCTGAAAGGTCTGGCGCAATGTAAAGAAAGGGCATGTAAATATCTGGTACTTCTAATGGGCAATAACACATGATGGGGAAATAAAAACTCATCTAAAGGCTTCAACAACAAATCAGCTTGAAGGAAATATTTTTTTTTTCTTTCATAATTTACCAACAGTGAACATATATTTATACAGCTAATAAGTAAATAGAGGAATATATTCTAAGAAGCTGTAAAGGTCACAAGAGCAAAATGATTAAGGGCAACACAGCAACTTCATTAAGAAATTCATTAGTGGCAATAACACATGAGATTTGAAGGGAATCTTCAGACCATGAACAGCTAGTTTGCCAAATCTAGAAGGATCATTCTGTACATGCCTTTCTTCCTAAACTGGCTTTCCTCAGTGCCAACTCTGAGATAAAATAAGTTCAGGGGATATTTTCCAAACCCCACCCATGCAGCCACTCCTACAACAATATGCACAGACAACAGAAGGGCTGTTTATAAAGCAGAATGAATTTTGTTTGGTTTGTCCATAGCTTCAAATGAAACAAGGGATTATGAAGAGCTGGGAACTTGTGAACTGGCACTGGAACAAGGGAAGTGAAGAAAGCAGAAGGGCAAAACACAATGTGTCAGGGAGGATTTAAAGGTCTGTCAGTATAATTTTATCTTCACCACAAATCCATTTATACCAGATAAAACTACATGTAATTAACTTCAGTTAACTTATATTGTAGGTGTAACTTATATATAGATAGATTTCTTTTAAGCTTTGGCGAATGTCTTTTTTCAAATCCTATTGCTGAAATGTTCAGTAATCTCAGTTTATCACTGTGGTTTCCTATTAGTGCAGCAGATTACCGGGTGACAGGAACCTGGACCAAGACCCAAGTCTCCCCCTCTAAATGCCATTCAGTCAAATGTGAGTGCCACTCTGCATCCGAGGGAGCAAGGCAATTAAGGAGTGTTCTGTTTTGCTCTTCCTTGGTAATCATACTCAGACTACTTCAATTTCCTGCTACCTTGAGAGAATTGCAGTGTGGAGTATATAAGGCTTTCATCACATTGCAGTGTTACCAGGCCAGCATAAATATTGCATATAAACTGACAAAAAAAGCCCCAAAACCAATTGAAGAGCAGACTTGTACCTTGGTTTGGAAACAATGATTTAATCTTTGCATTTCATCCTTCACATTCTAGACTTGCACTTTTTCTTGACAGAGAGATTTTCAAAGTTTTAACTCTAAAATCTATTCAATCTTTTTTATTTAAAATAATGCGTGCTGAATTGAAAAACTGAATGTGGTGAAGACTCTGAAATGAAAACCTTGAGATTTAGCATAGTGCAGGAAATTACGCATGAATGCAGTTTTGTGAAGAGTGCAAGTTCTGAATTATATGCTCTAATCAAAAATTCTGGATTAACTCAATCATATCTTTAAGGAGCCTTTCAAAATAGTATTCTAATTTCAGGTGAAGGCACAGATTTCTATTCAAAATGAGATTTTTAGGACTTCTCACCACCACCTTCAACATGGAAATAAATTAATGAAACAGCTTCTGGTTTTCATACAAATTAATTGTAAGTCACCCATGCAATCCCTATGCTTGCCCTGAATTTTGTCTGTGGCAATCTCTTCCTTCTCATCTCTTGCACCTCCTTATGGGTATTAATACGAATAATTGCACTAAATTGATCAATACAAATAACCCATGCTTCAGTAAAGGACTTTTGGTCTATAAAGCAGACTTACATTTCCCTTGGCAGTGTTAGGGAGCACACAGCGAGCAGCAGAAGCACTGATCATGTATTTACAGAGCTGTAAGTGCGGAGGCAAGTTTCACAGTAAGTCGGCAGGAGCACTCCCTGAGCAGCCCATCTGAGCTGCTGGGGCTGAAGGATGAGGCTGTTTAGCTCCAGGGGAGCAGGGCTGGAAGTGATCTGTAATCTTTAGACTGAAGTAGCTCCCTGGTGCTGATGTGTAGAGGTGAGTCTGGCATAATTGCCTACTTTCTTTCTGCAAATAAATGCAGTGGTTAATGATATGGGCATAAACCTTCTGCATACCTTCATTTCAGTCACATGCTGGGAGCCAATGCTACCTGCAAAGAACAATCTTCTGGGGACTTAATAAATGAAAGTGGGATTTTGTCTGCCAAAGAAGTGTTTGATGGTGAATTCTTCTTCCTTCTTCAGAGGATGAATCTCAACCTTTAATTAAGATGATGCGTTGTTGCCCTTTGGGGCTTCCAAATAGGGCTGCTCAGTATCTACAGAGGGATTAAAAAGAAGCTTTCTAAGACAGGTTTTGCTTTAAATGAGAAATAAAAACTGACCCAAAGAACTCTCAAGTAGGCCAGATTCACGTAACATAGCTTTCTCAATAACATTTAAATAATGATGAAAATATAGGACGTAGTGCTGTGGAAGGGGGAAGGAGTGGATAACGCGTTTACCTATAGCTGCTCTGCAGAGTTTTTAATCTATTTTTTCAATTTATATATGCACAAGTGTTGACCTGTACCAGTAGTGAAATGGCAAAATGTGGTGACACAGCCCTCTAGCCCTGCCGGCCTAAATTTTCACAGACCAGTGTGTTTTGCTTCATTTTTCACTCTCCATGGCTCCTGTTGCTACATAATTTTTCTAAAGAAAAAAGTCTTTCTTTTGAGGAAATTCACACAAAACAGTGGGAAAAGCACTAGGTAAGGCACAAGGAGAATTCACTTCCTTTTTAACATTGCCCACTAAGTTGTTAAGTATTTAGCACTTCACAGATGCCAGAAGTATTTGTGTAATATTTGTGTGCCTTTTGAGGAAATATAAGTACTTGACATAAGCAAGACATAATTTTAAATCCTGTGCTTGAGACAAAATGTGCACACATACATATATATATAAAATTGAGTTTAATAAATATGATTTTCCCCACACAGATTTATGTTTGCTTAGAGATGTACATACACTGTATCAGAGGCTGTACAAAAGTTAATTTGGTGCCATCATACAGGACAACTGTGCACATGCTTAATTTGTGAAAACCTGCGTGAAGCTTTTTTAACTCTTAGTTTTGAAGAAGAGTCAGGACCTCTCAGTGGCACATACAGTGCTGCTCTCTGTGTATATGAGTACTGAAGCCC
This sequence comes from Turdus rufiventris, assembly GCA_013186435.1. Taxonomy (NCBI): domain Eukaryota; kingdom Metazoa; phylum Chordata; class Aves; order Passeriformes; family Turdidae; genus Turdus; species Turdus rufiventris. The sequence continues at coordinate 175,167 of PYHW01009732.1, read as the reverse complement.
TGAAAAAGAAGGAGGATTTAAACAGAAACATTGCCACAGTAGAGCTAGCAGGAGAAGCTATGAAGTGACACATTTAAGATGATAACTTTATCAGTGGCAGTCAGATGATGGGATCCTGCAATGGTATCTGTGGAGGGGAGTTAACAGCTGCTGTCTTCTCTTGGTGGATGACCATATTAGAGCTGACTCCTCAGGTGCTTCCAGTTAGTGTATGGAGAAGAATGAGGTGCAGAGGAAGGTGATGTTTGTCATTCTTGATGCACAGCTGGCAATGTTTAAATCACAATTCGGTGGTGGAATCCCCAAATTTCTTTTCTGTGTGTCTGTGTTGGTGTAATGCTGAAAGCTATTAAAACCTCTGTTTGAACTAGATGTTTCTTACTGTTTCTGCCATATATAAACCCCAAAATTCATTTGTTTACTGCTACAGAAACAGCAAGAGGCATACCAAAATGATTGGAGAAAAGCTTTTCGTTCCAATTCTTGTGCAGACCAAAAGAAACCGCTAAATAAATTATATGCTAGAAAGGCTTCTTATGTCCCCTGCTGAATTTACATGTCCACGGGTATCATAAAGAATTGCAACTTCAGTATGCATGCTCGATTGTGTATATTACAGTTCATTAAGCAGCCCTCAGGCTGACTAATTGTGCCAGATGGTATAATTTCTGTGTGTACTTGACTTGCCACGAGTGTTACTATCTTGATTCTAATATTTGTCTGTAGTAAGTGTGTGTGAGGAGGAAGGGTTTCTAATTCACACACACCTTCCCTGAAAAGACCAATTGCAGATGGAAACAATTTAATGAGTTGTGATTCCAGATGTATCAACATGAATGTGAACAGTCAGCATTCATCAGGGCAGATACTGAATAAAATTACAACCTTCAAAAAGCTTCTAATCAGCCTTTGAGCATGCTGCTTTGGAGTTGTGGGCAGGCTCACGACCATGCTGAGGGCAGGCAGGAGCAAAAAAGAAAAATCATGTTTCAAAGTTTACTTTAATGATGAACCTCTAAAATACTTAATTTTATTTGGTATTGACACACAGATATACTCCATTCAATTTTTGCACTCTCCTCTGAGGAGCATTGCTCCTTAGCACTTGGGAAACCTGTCCCTTCTTGCTCACCTCCTCTCCTCAAGCTGATATGTGGATAAATTTTGTCAAGATGAACATGAAATTGCTTTCCTGAGGGACTCAGTACAACATTGTGTGTTCCCTTCTCACTCTTGGATGAGAAGTGTTTTATTTATGCAGGTAATTTTTCATACCAGATAAACAACTCAAATCAATCCCAACAAAATTTCTAAGGGCAGTGAATGGAACCATTTCATTGAGCCTGAATTTAGCTAAAGAAGTGAGTGGCAAAACCTGGTAGGGCACTTTTGTTGGAATTATCCCTCCAGTGATCTTCACAGAGTTCAGAGGCTGTGATTTCAGAGGGAAAGAATCATTACTCAAAGGGATCCTTCTGTAAATATGTTTTGTTCAGGGAAAAAAAAAATCTGAGCCAAGGAAAAACCCTTCAAAGGAGAGAAGGTAATAGCAGCGGGACATTCCTCTATTTCTTCAATCTTCCTTCATTTCTATTTGGCTTATAGAACTTTACATCCTTTTTATGAAATGGCTGTATTTTTATTGCATAGAATATACTCAACTGTGTGAAATTCACAGAAATCTAGTGTTGTATGTCCTAGCTTCCTCCATAGGCTGTTTCTTTACTTGTAATTGAGTTAAAATATTAGCATGCAAGGCTTTGAAGCCAAAGAAGTAGAGAATTTTGGAAGCAAAGTTTATACACCTCTGAAGACACTGGAGACACTTAAGATACGTAATAAATAATCATTTTGATAGGCACAAGGAATTGGAAGGTAAAGGTCCTGAACTGTAGTGGGATTGATTTTTAACAGGCAAAAATAATCTCTGATTGTGATACTAACATAAACAAATAAATTGCTGTACTACCACATTTTTTCACAAAGGAATCAGAACTGCAAGAAACAAAGTCTAAAATAAAAGCCAAACTCTTATTTTGCTTTCTGATGCCGAACATAACTACTTATATCGTCAATAACTAGATAAATAGATTTACAAAAGGCATATTAAAAAGCAAATCTTCCTGCAAGCTACTTTAATTTTGTCACAGCACAGCACTTACTGTTTAATTTTAGCGGTAATTAAACCCCTTCTCTAGTGCATCTGAACAGAAATGGTGCATTCTTAACAGCTTCTTGAAACATGTTGCACTTTTTTTTTTTTTTTTTTGGGTAGCAGGCAAGGCTGGATAATTTAATTTATTTTAAAAATGTGGTTTGTACTTGTGTGCTTGGGAGGCTTGTGTGCCTGTTGCTAGGTTTGCCTTTCAGTGCTATGGCAACCGCCGGGAAGCGCGGCACAGCGGGAGCTGGCGGCCACGCTGAGCATCCCGGAGGACTCCGTGTCCTTGGGGTTAGCAGACAGACCTGCACCCAGAGGTTTTCAGGGGAGATGGATGTTTTTAGGATTCTGCAGCTTCAGACCCACCTGCTAGTCTTGTTCTCACTTTTCCTGGGGGCTGAAACTGGCGGCAGAACCTAAGCAGCAGCTCCTCGGTGGAACAAAACATCCAGGCAGGGAGGAGACGGGCAGGATTTTTTTATCTTATCAGGAACATACATAACCTCACCTGCCAGCACCTTGAATTGTCCAGAATTATGGACAGCGGCAAATGCAGCTCATGGTATTTGCATGAGATGCTATGATAAATTCAAGTATTTATTCCAAATGTTAATTGCTGGCCTTCTGTCTGATTGAGGTGTTTACTTTTCTGAGCGCAGTAATTTTCTATGAAAAGCTGTGCCCTTGCAAATTGTTGCTTGAAAAACAGGTCTCTGAGCTGTGACCACACCCCTGAGCGAATAAGGGACAGTGAACTTGCACAGAGCTCTGGGATAGACTCACTGCTCAGGGAGGCCATCACCCTGCCTCTTTGCAGGTTTCAGTGTTTGCTTTGGACAAACTTTGATTTGGTACCCTGCTCCCTTTGCTTGGAGCTTGAGATGGCATGACCTCATCCTGCTGGTAAATGTTTACATGCATACCATTCCCAAAGGAAGTGTGGTTTTACCCCTGCTGCCAAAGCAGGTCTGCTCTGGTCCCCATACTTACCTTTGGCTGGCAACTGAGCCCCTGCAGGGCTTTCCTCTCCCTCTCTGATGGCACCCAGCAAGGTGCACTCACCCCAAGGTCTAGCCTGGCTGGAATGGGACACACAGCCAGTGGCTGCTGCAGGGAAAGGATTGATTGATGTTGGGACAAGGGGTGTTAAACACCCCTTACAGCCCCTCTGTCTGAAAAGACTTTTAATTTAGAGGCAGAGATTCTTGGCTGAGTATGGATGATTGCACTGCTATATTAAGAGTGCTCATTCCTCCTCATTTGTTATTTTCGTGTGTGATTTTGGAAGATAAGGACCAGAAAGGGATTTGTTGCTATTTTGGGTTGGTTTGTTTTTAAAATAGATATAACTGGATTTTTCAAAGTCCAAGATAATGCAGGCACTGGCTTCTGTGATTTTTTTTTTTTTCACTTGGAAGAAAACATGGATTATTTTACTTATTTAAGGTATGTGTCTGTTGTGGTTTGATATTGGCCAAGCAGCAGGCACCCACGAAAGTCATTTGCTCACCTTTTCTGGGTCTCAGTTGGGCAGAGGAGAGGGTAAAAAAATAATGAAATGCTCATGAACTGAGATGAAGACCAGGAAAGAACACTCTAAGGGCAAAAAAGGTTCAAATTTAAAGAGATAAAGTAAATTTATTATTAACAGAGCCAGAGGAGGATAATGAGAAGTAAAATAAGGCTTTAAAACACCTTTTCTCTCCCCAGCCTCTTCCTCTTTCCCGCTGCCAGTGCAAGGAAACAGGGACATGGGGTTTTGGTTTTGGTCCCTTCCACAAGGGATAGTTCTTTCTCTGTGAACTTTTTCAGCAGGCTCTAATTTCACAAGCAAAAGTCCTGCCAAAACTGCTGCAATGTGAGTCCTTCCTATGGACACACAGTCCTTCCAAAATTGATGTGGTGTGGTTCTCTTGTCCACAGGGTGCAGTCCTCTAAGGACAGGCTGCTCTAGTTTTGAAGCAAGGGCCTCCCTCTCTGTCTCTGGAAGCAAGGGCCCTCCCTCTCTCTGTTTGGGTCTCCCACTGGGTCACAGCTTTCTCTGGCATCCACCCGCTCCAGCATGAGCATTTTTCCCATGGGCTGCGAGTGGATCTCTGCATCCCCTGTGGACTTCATGGATTACAGGGGGACAGTTTGTTTCGCCATGGTCCTCACCATGGCCAGCAGAACAATCTTGGCTCTGACACTTGGGGCATCTCCTGCCCTTCTTTTTCCACTGACCTTGGTGCTGCCATGTTGTTTTCCCTCACATGTCCTCACTTCCTTCTTTTCTCTGGCTAGTACAAAAACTGCTGCTCGTAGGTGCTGTTGCCATCAAGCTCCAGCAATTCACAGACTCCTGCAGGATCCCGCAGTGCCCAGAGGTTGATCTCGTTCAGGTTCCACGTTGGAGCCGCTGGCCGTGTTTTCCCCGCCGGCCCTGCGGCCCCTCCATGGCGTGGGCAGTGGCAGCCGCCCGGGGCTGGCGCTGTTTGATGCCTCTCTTCRTGTGGSGCRTGGGAAGGGGAAGCTGCCACCGCCACCCCTGCCCTTCTGCCCAGGGCCTGGCTGGGGTGGCCAGGCAGGCAAGGCCCCACGCAGGCCGTGCCAAGATGGCCACGGCCACGGCAGCGCATTGCCGCCAGCTGCTGGGATGGCCCCGGCGGCGGTGCCTCGCCACCCTTGAAAAACAAACCGCCCTTGTGCTGGTTTGATTTTCTTCTTCAATATGCCATCACAGGGCCACTTCTGTGGCCCTCCCCTGTTACCAAAAACCCAGGCCATGCTGAGTCAGCAGAGTGTCCCTGTGTTGAAGAGGTTGCAAATGGCAGCTGCAGTAATATGATTTGAAGCTTTTCAGTTACTCAGTATTACTTTTGCTCATAACTAAAAAAAAAAAATCAAAATTAATGTCACTATGTGTAAGCCACTAGGTTTATATTAACTAATACCTTTCTAGATATTAGTTCATAGTTTAATTTCAGTTTCTGAAAAACTTGCCAAACATGAGTGGCTTGGGGTTTTTTTTGTTTTTGTTTTTTTGTTTTTGTTTCTTTTATGTCTTAAAGCTGTGGTGTAAATACCCTCCTGTAAAATAGGCTTGGATTTTATTAAATGGGCTTATCTATGTGTAGTCCTGACACTTGCAAACCCTCAATATGCCCAGCAGCTAACTTCCAAGGCATAAGAACAAGTGTTCCATCTCTCAGTTTTAAAAAATAATGTATATCATTACTTTTAGAATTGAATATTTATATTGGCTTAGACTGGGCAAATCACTGCCCATGTCATGGCCTTCATTTTTATTTTCTTATTTGTCCATCTTGCATTTTGAGATTATCTGGTCATTGTGAGGCATGAGAGAGGCAGCAGGTATAACCTAGAAGGAAACTTTTCCTCACTTTGAGGGCCCTGGCTGGTGCAAGGAGAAGCACTGGCTGCTCAGCACTTCTGCCCCTGTTTATTGGGCACTTATTGATTCTCAGCAAATTACTGCAGTTGAATTAATTCTGAGTTACTGATGAGGGAACAATGCCCTTACACTGTTCCATTTCAGTGTCTAGCAGGAGGTTTTAATCTGTTTTCAATACACAGTCAAAACCCCAGGAAGCTGATGGCAACCCTTGCTGTGTGCCAGGAGGAGGGAAATAGCAGCAGTACCAGCAGTGGCAGCAGCTTGTCCCGTGCCGAGGGGAGCACCAGGGTGGCAATGAACCTGTGAATGCCTGACAGAGTTCCTGGGTGACCAAGACCCTCAGGCTGTGTGCTGGGAGGAACCAGGTGGCAGCAAGGAGAGACAGCTGCTGGAGGGAAAAAAGACACTGAGCAGCAGCAGCTTTGCCAGCCACACCGCCCATCACCAGCCATAATGCCCCGCATTAGGGGTCTTGAGGACTGGTAACAGGCAGCCACGTCCTCTGTGTCCCCTGTGGTATTACTGCATGTTGGGACTGAGGAATATACCCAGACAGAGTTCCAGGGGAGCATGCAGCTCTCTAGACCTGCAGATTCATGATGTGCCAGGGTATTTGTTGCTGTCTGAGCTCAACAGTGACAATGTCTGTGGGAGGTGTACACAGGTAGAAGAGCTGCTCTGCTTGTTGACTGACCTTTGGGATGCAGTGAACAGGTTGAGGAGCATCTGCAAGTCTGACAAGGGGGCTGACTGATGGAACCCTGCTGTCCTCTCTGGAACAAAAATGTTAACTAGGTACAACACCTGGCAAGGGGTATCCTGCACTCTCTCCCCAGGCAGAAGGCAGTGACCTGGGAGACAGAGGTCTCTCAAGGAAATAAAGACTCTACTGGGGCCAGGGAGAGAACCTCCTCCTTGTCTCCTTACCCTCTCTGTGTGCCCTTATGCAGCAGATAACAGACTCTGCAGTTGGATGGACTGGGACATGATGAGGTTGGAGATGACCTACACATTTTTGAGGAGTCATCAAGGTCAAGTCAGCTGATCTCCCCTGTGGAGAAATACATTCAGTGTAAGCAGATCCATCCAAGCTGTGGTGTGAGCTGCAGAGTGGCACCAGCCAGGTGACAGGACATTCAGAGATACAGCAGGAGCTGACAATCCCCACGCTATCACACACTTAGACTGTAAGGGTATAAAAAACAGGGTTTTATTAGTTTTGGGTCCCTCCTTGGAGGCACACAAAACATTTGAGTTGTTATGTTGTTATTTAGCTATTGTACCAAGATTAAATTATTTGAAGGATCTGTGAGTCTGAAATTCTGCTGTGGGAAACCTACAGTCAAACTGGTAAGGAAATCTTATCTGACTCTGAGTGTGGGGTGTATAGCTCTGAAGGGGCTTTAATTCCATCTCAGATGGTGCAAGAAGCTCCTGGATGACTGGGCAGAGAAGTTTTCTTAACACCCATATCATGATTGCCTCCATGAAGAAACAAATGCAAATTTATGAGAGGAGGAGCAGGTATGATCTACTGACCAAACCTGCCTTTAAGGGAAGCTTGCTGCTTCTCTGAGGCTTGTGTTAAAGATATTAACAGGAGACTTCCTAGCCTGATACATGTTTTTTCATGTGTGTACCAATTAAGTTGTAATTAGAAGTCCAAGGGTCATCAAAAGAGACTTCAAGGCTTTAGGGAGATTAGAAAAGGGATTGGAAATGCAGAATATTTTCCTCTGTCCTTCCAATTGTAGGGAATGACAGTGAAAGAAACAGGCAGCCTATCAATGCCTGGATCTTGAATGCTGCTGTGTTAGTGTGGGTTTCATGCTGCACCATCATGCAACTGAGCATACTGGAGTGTATCTGGCATGTTTGTGTGTGAAGGCAGGCACTATGTGGGATAATCAAAAGGAGATGATAGCTTTGTCTCTGTCCCAGAGCTAAGACATCACTGTCATAACTGAGACTCAATGGGAAGAGTCCAGCAATGCAGTGCTGTGTCTTCACAGGCTCTTCAGGGAGAGGCAGGTGGGGCAGGCAAGGAGGAGGGGAGTGCTGTACATAAGGGACAGGCTGGGCTGTACAACACTCACAGTTAAAAATGATGTGGTTGAGAACTTCTGGGTAAGGACTAGTACAAAAACTAAAGAAATATTGTCAGAGTTTACCAAAGATCGCTGTGCCAGCAAGGTAACAGTAACGCATTGTTCTAGAAGAAGTTAAGGGAAATCACTACATTGGTCACCCCTGTCCTTATGGGTAGTTTCCACTTCACAGATATTAGCTGGGGCTATCATACAGTACACACTGAAAGGGTTAAGGAAAATCCTAAAACACTTTGAAGATTATGTTTTGATACAGGTACCAAGGGAGCTGGCTAGCAAAAATGCCCTCCTGGATCCATTGTATGTTTGTGGATGAAATGATGTTTGGTGTCAGTCTTGGCCCCAGTTGCCACAAAGTGGTAAAGTTTAAAATCTTTGGTGATATGAAAAGGTTCTGTAAGCAGAGCAAACATCCCTGGCTTTTGGGAGAGCAGATTGTAGGCTGCTCAAGGATCCATTTAATAAGGTCTCATTGGAAACTGCTTTTGAGGGAATTGGGGCCCATAAATGCTGGTCAATATTTAAGACCACAGGAACGGGTAATTCTAGCACATGAAATTATATGGACTTTGGAAGTGAGATCGGGTTTCACAGGAAGATGACAGAGATAGCACCACTATAGGCAGAAAATTCATACAGCTTAAAACTCCATTGGATTTGAAATTGGGCAGTAAGATGTGGGGTTACAAAACGGCTTTAATCATGTTAACAGCAAAAGAAGGACTCAGTAAAACATTGGTGTGTTACTTGATGAGGTTGATTGGCTCACAAATAGGAATGGACATAAAGCAGAGTGTATTGAAAGAGTTGCTGATATTATTGAGAGACCTCTCACTTATAAACAGTCTTGGGAATCTGGGTAGGTCAACTGGAAGTTGGAAAATCAGTTCAATTATTGAGAAGGACAAGAAAGAAGACCCTTGTAGGACTGTCAGTCTCATTTGGTGTCTGGTAAAACTATGGAGAAAATTGCCCATATCTCCCCTCTGGTGATGGAATGCCAGGGAATGGCTTAGAGCTGCATTGAGGAAATTCAGATGGGATGTTAGGATCACTGAGAGAGGTCTTAAGCACTGGAAAACACTCCCAAGAGAAGTGATCAAGGCTCTAAGCCTGTCAGTGTTCAGGAAGTGTTTGGACAATACTCTTAAAATGTAAGGTTTAACTTTTAAATTACTCTATGTGTAGCAAGGAGTTGGACTCAAGGATCCCTGTGAGTCCTTTCCAAGTAATGTTTGTTGTTTTGCTTTCCAGTTGAAAGAAGATGATGCACATTATGACATTTCTGTAGTAGTGTAAATCACATTTGTTTGTTTTTTCCACATGTCTATATTTGTGAAGCAAGGAAGCTGTATTTCACATTCTTGTTTGTAATGTCATGGAAATAAGAAAGATCTGGAGAGAGAATATCCTGTTTCTAAGTTTTCTCACAATAGTTTTCAATGCATTCATTCTTTTCTTACCCTCTGCCACCACTTAAAAGAATAAAATCTGTTAGCAACAGGCATATGTGATCAACAGCTCCTCCTACTTCAAATCTGTCTTTAAGCTTCACTTTTTAGGAGTCCATCCTACATTAACCTTCTGCTAGAGTTTATATCAAACCAAAAATGCAGTAACTATGGTGCTTTGCAAATCTGTGTGTTTGTGAAATTGTGAACTTCTGCATTTGCTAGTCTGTTGATAGGGTATGGCTGAAATCTACTGGCAAAAGTACAAACTTAGGCTCTGTGAAAATTGAATAAACGGTTACTTGAGACACACAAAAATTGAACTTTCATCCGTTTAGGAAATAAAGCTTTCTGAGATATTTGAGAATAAAGCGACATATTCAAATTATGAGGATCCAGTAGTTTAATGATATAAGACAAATAAAAAGATGGTGCTGAATGAACTAGTGGCTTAACTGAAGAAACAGTGATTACTTAAATTTATTCTACTTTTGGATAGGGTTTTAGGGAAGTTTGGTTTACTTCATTACAGGTTAACATCACTTCATCACTTTTCCTAATGCTGGTTTTTAGAATTCTGCTCAGATGTGGGTGCTTGAGATTTTTGTGTTGATGACCATAGATTGATTCATTCATTCTGCTCCGTTTTCAAGGTTGTGCCTCTATCACAAATGTCAAATATATTTGTGTCTTGAGGGATCTCCATTGCTCTGAGGGCTTTTTCTTTTTTATTTCTTTTAATTTAAGCAGAATATCTGAAAGGGAAAAGGATGTTGAAAGCTAACAAATGAAAATAAAAGATTTAAAAAGAAGCAACATACCCACAGGCTATCTCTGACTGATAAGAATTCAAGTGGCTGTGCTTTTCAAGTGAGTGACCAAATGAAGCTTTTCTGTTTGACATTCTCTTCTGCTTCTTCACCTGTGCCACACAAAGACTTTTAGTCTCCATCCTCTGAATAAAATCTGTTCCTAGGTCAGGCACACCTCACACTGGAAAAGGAGAAATGTGGCAGAGATGAAGGAAGGTTCAAAGCACTTCTACTTTTACTCCCAGACATGATATGTTTAATCAGGACAGGTCTGAAAACTAATGATAACTATTTACTTTCTAAAGTAAATGCTACTCCTCAACTTGAAGTAATTTCAGAAGTGATTGAATATTCATGAGTTTTTCTTCAGAGCTGGATAAAAGCTTCTCCACCCTGGCTGTGTTCTTACCGATATTCAGGAGAACAAGGTAGATATCTTACAGAGTAACAAACACCCAAATTTATTTTCTGCAGAAGGAAATAGAATGCTGTGTGGGCTGACAAAAGAGTAAACCTCGAGCAATTAGAAGGCAGAAGACTCACTGCAACTCACTGACATCTAAACCCTTAAAAAATAATGTAACTAAACATCACTGTAGTGTAAAAATTGTGGGGTTTTTTGTTATTGGTGGTGGTGGTTTTGGTTTATTTTGGTTTTTTTTACTAAACTGATGTAGGAAAGAAAAAGGAGAATTCTACATAAAATCATAGGATGGTTTGGGTTGGAAAGGACCCTAAATATCATATAGTTTCAACCCACCTGCCGAGGGTAGGCACACCATTCACTAGACCAGGTTCTTCAGAGTTCTGTCTAACCTGGCCTTAAACACCTTCAAGGATGGGGCATCCACAGCTTGTTTGTGCAACCCATTCCACTGCCTCAGATGAATGCATTCATGCAAATGAATGAATCTTCTCTTATTCCAGACAGGTGTACAGATAAAAGGCAAACTGAAAAGAAGGCTGTGAACTTCTGCCCTTCTTTTTCCTTTCTATTCTACTTTCATGGTTCGTATTCTATCTTCAGCTCTACAGCCTGGTGCTGCCAGGTGCCATCCAGTATCATCTAACTGATCCACTTTTTCTTTCTATAAGAGATCAGGGTAGCAATTGCTCTAATATCCTTTGTAATCACAGATTTTAGTCAAGTTTAAAATGGACATAAAAACAATGCCCACAACAAATAATTTTTTTAAAGAAATCACATTGGTAATACCTGTTAAAAAACCATGTGCATCTCTGGCTCAGTAAAACATGGAGTCCTGATTCTTGTGCCAAAGGCTGAGAGTGTAACTCTGTAGAGAAATTTAAAGGTTATCTTAATTTGATTTTTTGATTCATGGATGTAGAGGGTGACATTGCTTCAGTAGTTTTTGGGTTTGTTTTGGAGTCTCTTTTACACATAAATAATACTCTAGGGATCAAGTTTTTCTCTTTATCTTCCGGGCTTAGGAACAACAATAAATCAATTCTGATAATTCCCTGAATGGTGAAGCATTGCTTTAGAGGATTCTTTTTTTTCCAATCTGAATCAAGGCTTTATCTTACAGACATTTTGTATAGATGTAGTTATACTTCAGTTAGTAGACAGACATTGATTATAGGATTCTTAATTGTTTGAATTTTGTTCAATCGGCTATATAAAAGACAACCATTGGAGAATGGAGTTTGCTTGCAAAACAGGGAGGTTGATTTCTTTCTGAAAAGGGAATAATGTATTTCGTGAATCTTCTAAAGAATAAAAATATAAAAAATGATGCCTTGTTAGGGTAAGATGCTTTAAATGCAATACATTTGGAGTGTATAGTTTTTAAAAGTGAGGACTAGGCACTATTTAAAATAAATGTTTCAGAACCATGTCAGGGACTCACTCAATCCTGTGCTGGCATGAGTAAGAGTCCTACTTCCAAAGTATGTACTCTTCCCAATTGTGCTGAATACTAGAGGCAGTTACAGCTGAATGCTAACAGAAGTTGGAGGTAATGTGCTGTCCTGGCTTCTGCATTTCAAAGCAGGAGCAGGGGATTTAATTGCTGTTCTTGTAACTAGTCAAAATGACAAAGGGAATACAGTAGCTGAGACTGAAAAATCTGTGACTGTAGTTCGAAGCAGAGATATCTTTGGTAGGCTATGACGGAGGTTTATAAAATTGGTGAAGGCAAGAGATGAACTGTTATTCACTAGATCTTACCACAGGAGAGCTAGGAATGAATTTAAATCAATTTTAAACTGGTAAGTATGCTTCAATACAGTGCATAGTGGACTTCTGGATGTCATGGAGGGAGATACAATGTGAACAGATGCGGAAAAAATGTAAAAACTTTGAAGGATGACTGGTCTATGAACAGATACGGGATAAGCAGGGATATTTTTTAGCATTCATATTCCAGTTTTTACAGGTGCTAGGGGAGCACCAGGGTGATGGACTCTAGTTAGTGTTGAGTATCATCTGTGTCCTCCTGCCACTGGGCATGGTTCTCCATGGAACTGGCCCAGTAAGGTGGGGTTTGTGTCCTTAACACAACATAGTGTTAAGTGGAAAACAAACAAAACAGTGGAAAATTTCATGTAGTGATCACTGGGGATTTTTACCCCTGGGGAGGAAGGGATGAAGTCCAAGATGCATTTTGAACTTAATGTCCAGTTTCAGCTTGGGCTTACCTTAGCTGCCATTACTCTTTTGAGCTGAAGCTGAGCTGCTGAAATCCCAGGCCTAGAAGTGGCATCAATTTTAATGTGCAGTACTGACAGAATGGTGGATTGCAGCTGTGGGCAGGGGCTACCTGTCAGCCCTGTAGCTGCTGCTGTCCTGATGTGATCAAAGTCAGGCTGCATGACTGCTTTGTCTCCTGCCCTTTTATTGGGCAGCAAAGGAAACCTTTGCCTTCTTTCAGCTGAGAGTGATGCTGCTTGCTGCTCTCCTTCAGCCAAGGAGAGAATGAGGAGGAGAGAGGTTCAGGACTTAGCTGGAAGGCAAGGCTGCCTTTGCTACCTCCCAGCTGAGATTTTCTTTTTTTCTTGACTGTGAGAAGGTAGTTCAGAATTGCTCTCTTGTTGCTTTTAGTCAAATCACAGAGAATAAAGTATGATGGCAGAGGAGCTCTCGGGCAAACACCTGGTGATGATGATAAACACCAGTGACTGAAAGTCTCTGTTGAGACCAGTGTCTGCTTGTGTGAGTGCTTTACTGATGCGCTAAACTTGATTGCAGTTATTGGTTTCAGTAGAAAAGTTATTACTGCCAAGAACAGTTATCTCTCAACAGACCTGACCTTGGCATAGGCCCTAATTTGGAGATGACATGGGCAAAATAATTTTAAAACATGATCAAAATTATAATGTTTACCTAACTATTTGAAAACTTGGAAGTCTCAGACTGAGAGGTATGCATAAATCATGGGGTTTAAGCAGTTATAAATTTTTTAATTTTTCTTTTTTTTTTCTTTTTTTTTTTTTTTTTTTNTTGCGGATTGGATGCCCAGTAAATAATCTATGAGCAATTTAGCTGCTCACAGTGTTTACCTCAGTACCAAAAGACAGGGCCTGAACAAGGAAATCTGAGTTAGTGTAGATGATCATTAAAAGTCCTTCATCCTAACATGCAGCAACATGAAGGTATTATTTACTTAATTTTAAAATGCTGATGTGTTGGTGAAGAAGTGTTTGAAATGTTCAATAGACTGTTTTTATTATCTCCTGTCATTGTCAGTTGTTGACCTGAATAACACCTTAAAATAGGACGTGAAAGTAATCACCTTGTAGAATATACCATGTAGATTACTTGAACAGAAGAACATTGCCTGTTCAGGAACCAAAATATCAGGAGGTATTGATATAATAATAATTTTTTTAAAAATCTGCTAAAATTGGCTGGAAGCAGAAAAGCTTACCATAGGATCACATAATTAAGATGTGGAAATCAATGCTGCTAGGTGTCAAGTGAGGTCTTCATAAAGTAAAATCAGGAAATTATATTAATGTGGCTGGACCTATGAATTATGGTATTTAGTTACAGTAAAATTACAAAAATATTATGTTCTCATTTCCATTTCTGAAAGTGCTCTTTGCTCGTGCTGTTTGTACTTTGGGCAAGGCTTGGCTGCTGGTTGTACTTTGTGTGTGCCCTCTGTGGTGACAAATGAGTCGACCAAGGACAAAGGTCTGTCCCAAGGCAATATTGTTATACTCCCAAATGCATTTTATAGACAAAAGCAATTGGTTTATTGGCCTGAAGACACCTTTGTCTGTTTGGACATATTTTTTGTAATTGAGATGTAATCTTCCACTTTAGAATGGTCTTGAGAACTGTATACCATTTGTTACACTTCATTTAAAAAATAAGGTGAAATTAAGATAAACAAGGCTGCAGGCAGTGGCTGGAACACAGCACTGTGGATCTTACATTAGAGAATTAATCCTTATAGCTGTTTTTTCTTTCAGGCTTGGTTTCACATTTAAGTACTCAGCTGTCAGATATTGATATGCACAATCCTGATTGTACTGTCTCTGTGTGACAGGGACTCTTGTTCTTTGCCAGCTCAACATCCGGCTGAAATGATTTTGAAAACTCTTAGAGATTTTTAAAGTAATATGAAAACTTTAGTCTTCTTTTTCAAGTATCCTGTTTAGAAATTATTATAGAGCTGTTGGAACTAGAAATCTTTCAAACTGAAGTGTTTTTTATATTTTTTTATTCCCAGAGGAGACTGAGGTCCATTTTTTTTCTGAGGACTGACTCAACAAAGCAACCCAAATTTTCAGAGGCATTTGTAGTTATAATTGACAAGCCTGGCTTTAGAGGTGGATGCTGTCTAGAAATCCTATATGGAACAGTTTTGACATTATTGTACTCATGTTTTGGAAACTGAAGCAGCCACTATTCACCTGGGAAAAAGTCCCAGCAGTTTTTGATGTACTCATACACCAAACAAAGGTCTTCTGCTGTGGCCTCTGCTTCTGTAGTGAAAAGAACTACAAAAGTATAAAACATTTTTTGTCATGTTTCTGCTTCATCACTTCAGATGCTATGATAATACAGATGCAGAGAAAGGGAAGTGAGTTCAGTCTGTTGCCAAGATTTTCTGCTTGTCTTCAGCTTGCTATCCACTGAATTTTGCATATTCTGAACTGTCTTTATTCTCATTAACCCCATGCTACTTTTTTTTTTTTTTTTTTTTTTAAATAGCTTGATAATTGGAGCTTTTAGGTTGGGCTCAATGATTCCAGAGATCTTTTCCAACCTAAGTGATTCTGTGCTTTTCTGGTAACTGTCACATTCACTTGGCATGGGAGTTCAGTCTGACAAATGCTCTATTCTTCATTTTCCTTTAGCTTCTGTCTCTTCAAAAGTGTTGATATGGAGCCACAGCATTTGGGATTAATGATAGATGAAGTGTTTAAGTGTCTCTGAAAATGAAATTCACAGAAAACATCTGAAGAGCTGATGATTTTTGCAAGTATGACCATTTTTCATGATGTTCTCATTCTCAAAGGTGAATATTTAGGAATCCCATTTGCAGAAAAAAGGCTATTACCACAGCTTGAAATATTTGAACTACAAGGGGTAGATTGCTGGTCTGAGCAAAGTTTTAAGAGGGTAATAAGCCTATCCCTATGATGGCAGCACATAAGCTATCCCAGATTAGTTGTGAAACAATTTACCAGCCTGCTAGCAATCTGTATTTCCAAAAATCCTACTTGATGCAGCTAGATGCAGTAGAATGAGAGGAGTTGAAGTAACTTTGAGATTTATCCACTTTGACCTTAAATGTAGGCCATATATGCTAGATTCCTAAAAATAACTTTAATATCTGCATTGGACTGGGTGTCAGACTGTGTTCGGCCTCACAGCCTGCTATGTTTCGACTTGAATCAGCTTTTAGATCATGGCTTTAATCCCAGAGATTTTGAAGTAGCACCAGTGTGTCTTTCAAATACATAGATACGAAGCAGCTGTTGGAAATAGAATAGCATGGATGAATAGACTTTTCTGTTACATATATAGGACTTGCTACCATTTTTCCTTGAAAATGCATTTCTGCAATGAACTGGTACAAGAAACATGGATTGATTACATGGATTGATGACTTAAATCAACTGTACAGTAAAGAGCATGACTATCAGCTAATCCACGGGCCCAACTGCTTATGGAGTAGCTTCCAATAAGCTTTAATATGCCCTTAACACCTACTCTTCACTATATGGCTGGAGTACAAGGTTGATACTGGTCTGGGAAAAGAAGTTCAACATGCTTTGTATCTCTTAGGTTGAGCCTGCAAGCATGCAGGCTCAGGTTCACATTCCCAATGAGACCCATAAGAAATCATGGCATTAATAAATCCAGAGTCAAATTTATCAGAAAATAAAACATATAGGAACATGAATGTATAAGTAGGCTTGGACCTCCTTGCTTTCTGTTTTTCTTCATTCTCCATCTTTTATTATGGGCAGACCCCACACACTGAATGAAAAGTTTGCATTTATTATTAGATGTGTGTATTAATAAAAAGGGGCTCCTGACTTAAAAGCTCAGTAGAGAATAAAGTATTGCTGTTACTCCCTGAGTGAGTCAGGGGAGGAGCAAGTGCTTGCTGCTTTTGAGAAAAAAAAAGGGTTTCCCGAGAGATATTATCTTGGCGGTCACACCCACAGCAGATTATCAAGAGCTATCAGCACTTTCTGGCTTTCTCTAGGTACTGGTGGTTACTCACACAAGGAGATAGCATTATCATGCCTGGAAGGAGAATTCCATGATCACAGAATGATAGAATCACAGAACGAACTAGGTTGGAAAAGATGTTTGAGATCATCAAGTCCAACTCATGACCTAACACCACCTACCTCATCAACTAAACCATTGCACTGAGTGCCATGTCCAGTCTTCTTTTAAACACATCCAGAGATGGTGACTCCACCACTTCCCTGGGAAGACAATTCCTGTGTCCAATTACTCTTTCAGTGAATAATTTTTCCTGATGTCCAACCTAAACTTCCCCCCATGCAGCTTAAGGCTGTGTCCTCTCGTTCTGTCCGTGGTTTCCTGGGAGAAGACACAACCTGACTCCAACCACCTTTCAGGGAGCTGTAGAAAGTGATAAGGTCTCCCCTGAGCCTCCTTTTTTCCAGGCTGAACAACCCAGCTCCCTCAGCCATTCTTCACAGGGTTTGTGTTCCAAGCCCCTCACCAGCCTCATTGTCTCCTCTGGACATGCTCAAGCATCTCAATGTCCTTCCTAAACTGAGGGGTCAGAACTGGACACAGCACTCAAGGTGTGATCATTCATTCCCTATCAATATTCACCATGTGTATTGCTAATCCCAGAGCTAGAATGGGTCCAGCTCATGCAAAAGTGTTTGAGACCCAGCTGGATGGCTGATTGAGCCCTTTGAACTATTGCATTTGGCTAGAGCTCCTGCTGGCTCACTCTTTTGCAGGGCTAGGCACATCTTGCTGAGTGACCCTTGCACCTTTGGTCTGACCTTCTCCTTCAGCAAGTACACTGTGAGATGGTGGATGGCTTGGACACAAGCTGGGAGATCTACTGAACACTGCACTGACAATCTTTAAAGAAGTGTGCTTTCTCCCTATCCCTTCTCCCTCATATCCATGCATGGGAGGGTATCCTCATGTCTCTTTCTGCTGCTAGGGAGGATGAGCAGGTCACAGCTCAAGCAATAGCTGTTTCAAAGCCGTATGCATGTGCTAGCTGCTCAGCTGAGTCAGCCAGACTTAAAAACAGAGTTCAGAGCTCTAGTCATTCTCTCATTAGAAGCAATTACTTGGGCTTTGTGTCCTCTGCACAGCAGCAAATTTTCTCAGAACATGTAGGATTTGCCTCTTGTCTCTTCTCTGACAAATGATGCTGAAATTTCCTAATGAGAGCAAAATTGTTGGAGAGATCAGGTTAGTGGGAGGCAAGGAGGAGAATTAGATCAATAGTTCAATCTTCTAAGTAATCTTTCCTTAGGACCCAGTCTTTAAATAACCTTTCTTATCTTCCCCTCATCTTAGAGAAATGTGTTCCAGTTTTCAGTCTTGCAGCAAGTGGCAAAGGAACACTGCTTTCATGCTGTGCATTGAAGGATGGCTTCGGTAGCATGAGTCCCATGTTGCCCAAAGGAAATCCTTGGTTCTGTTTCTAAACTTCACAAATTAGGCAGAGGTGGTATAAGAGAGAGGAGGGGGAGTCTTCACAGGCAGACCTGTGAAGCTAGTTAGGAGCCTTGGAGTTGAAATCAATGGCTTGAATGCTGAAATCTAAAAAATTCACACTTATTTTTGACATAAATTCTCGGATCCAGTCCACTTTTTGAAAAGTTTGATTCTGCTTCTAATTCAAGATAAAGTATTTTAGAAAAAAGGTAGGTATCAACACGTATTCCCCGGATAATCTCAAAGTGGAGTAATAAAAAAACAAAGGAAATAATAAAATTTAGTTCAGTTGAAATCAATAATTTGTGTGCCGGCAAGTTCAAATGTGCCTGCACTAGAATCATTATAGTTCTTTGTTTTGTTTTGTTTTTTATCTATTTTATTTCCATGAGTTAACTGGGAAGTTGGCAGTGGAAAGTTCTTAAGTGAATGGCTCTCATTTTCATTTGGTTTTGATATGTTGTCTTCCCACTGCACCACTGTGAATCTTCAAGTATTTTAGGAAACATCGTTGATTAGTTCTCTATCTTTTGATCCATCATTTGTATATTTTTAAAAACCAGTCAAGCAGAAAGCAAATCATGCAGGCAAGTTTTTCCCGTTTTATCAACTCTATTTTAGAACAGCAAAAAGATCATGAAGCTTTTTTGATGCAAAACAGAGATCCTTGTTTCTGCTGGGTTAGACTTGCAACCACTCTGCAGTATTTGGAAATCGGGCACAAGTTCACTTGAAAGTATGAAGTAAATTATCCATTAAACAAGGAAAGCTATGGCTTGGTTAATAATTCAACAGTGTAGCTTTAGTTGTTAGTTACCATTTAACAACTTAGAAGACAGTGTGGTATGAGAAAGAAACATGAAAAGGGCTAATTTTGTGAGAAAATTACAGATTGGTTTATAACAGCCTGTTAAATCATCTTTGTATAGATGGGTTTGCTAACTATGCCAATAGCTCCTCTTTCTGCTTGCAGAGAATAAGCAGGGACATATTTATTGTTTTTAAACAATAAATGAAATAAGTGTATTCAATGATGTTGTATTGCTGTTAACTTTTTTGTGAAAGAGTAGCTAGATATGTGCATGAAGACTTAATGAGACACAATATCACAGGGAGTTTCTTCTCGTGGCTTCACAGTCCTGCTGACTCGAACATTTGACCTTGACCAAGAAGGGTGTTAAAAACCCCCTAATATTTCATTTGATAATTTGTATAATGAAGTTGCCTCCTGGGCATCCTCTTCATGACAATGCACAAGCCATGCAGCAGGTACTAGGACCAGTGGGAAGATGGATCAAACAGTTAGCCAAAGCCAGAGAGTAAAACTGCAAATTAAAAAAAGCCTTGCTGTGAGAACTCTCTGGTTAGGGATCAGTGCTGCTGTGCACACTGAGCTACTCTGACCAGTTTGAAATTAGCGCTGGACATCCACATCCACTGTAACTACAAAATGAAGACTGATTCTTTCAAAACATGCTTGCTCTGTGTGAATCAATCATCTTGTGCATGGAGCTCCTGTGATAAGGAAGTCAGAGTTACACCAGGCGTCTGTCACCTGCCCTCAATCAGGCCAGGTTAGTGGGGGAAATTAACTTTTGAAACAATTCTGCAGGGATAGGGAATGAGTTCTTGAGTTTTTGATAAGTTTACAAAGCTCTTTGGTGTTTGTAAAATATTCATATGTTTCCCAGACAATCTTCCCTGACACCATCTATTTGTTTTCATAGTCATGTGAGTTTCAGAAATGACAGAATGGATAAAAAAAATATCTCTAATGGATTTCATTTGGCCTGAATTAGGCAGGAGTAAATAATAATCTATGAAATATTTAAATCATAAACTACCAGATAATGGTATTACACTGCAGTAAACAAAATTAAAATAGGTCTGATAGTAAAACTAGTGATCTCAATTTCTTTCTTGAAAGTTCTTTGTGAATCTGGATTAGCTACCCAAAGAAATTTTAGGGGAAGTGACAGAGTAGGTGTTGGTCAACTGTACTGATTTGACCAAACTTCTGAATGTGAACTAATAAGGAATTATAGCTATAGCTACTTGCTGCTTGTTTAGTAGGGCTGCTGGAGTCTGTTGCTGAGCATTATCTTAATGTTTTGCTGAGTGCTGGAAGAATTGGATGATATTTGGGGTTTAACTTCTGGTCTTGACTCAAACTATTAAATTCTTTTTAAATATCACCATCATACTCTGTGCATTCCCCATGCCTTCTTATTGTAAATACTTTTTTTTTTTTTTAATTCTTGTCTGAATTAGACTGAGTTCTCTTTAGTAATTGTTTACTTCAGTGGGAATGAACTCATCTTGTGTTTTAAATGGACATGGGATATGCTCACATGGGCACTAGGACTAAAAGGGAGGTACTACACAGTTATTTCTTATTTTCTTGGGGGTTTTTTTTGGAATTACATTTAGCTCATTGATTATATTTAAGTAGTTAGGAAGCTCATGCTTTAATCAAAGTAAATTCAGTAACAGATTGGTTAGAGAAAAAAGAGTATGTTTTATAAGTAGTATGAAGTCAAGCCCACAACATCTTAAACGTTCCTATAATTTTTTTTTCTTGGTACAAAATAATACACGTGCTGGGAGAAGTCCCTGTGAAAATAGGAAAGCTAAGTCTAGATTGTCAGAACAAAATGGTAATCAATGTAACCACTTCATAGAAATAGCCTTCCTTAGGTTTAATTTTGTGTACTTTACAGATTAGAGAATTCTGATTTTCCCCTTGGCAGCTCTATCTTACAGAGCTCTTATCTTAATATCCAAACCAATGTCCAAGGCTAAATCAAGCCTTTATTAATACCTCTTCTATTCCACTGTTGCCTTTGTGGCTGTTACTCATGTACCACTTGGTACGAGACAGAAATTTAGTAACCACAGTTACAGATGCATACAGAGACACAGAATAAAACAAAGGCAACATGTATGACAGTTTCACAAGATTGTGATTTTCTCCTCCATACGGACTAATCAAGTGTAATTAAAACATTAATTACATAGGAAGACAGGAGACACTTATTAGAGGAGCAGCTTTGTTCAGACTGAGATGATTTAGAACATGGGGGGGTTTTGTGAGGCAGAATGTATGGATAAAGGAGACATCTCTAACTGGAACTGCTGTGATATTGCTGAAACAAGCAGACAAACTTTTAAGAACTTTTAACTGTGGCTGAAGGTTGAACATTTCTTGTCTGGTTGCTGAAGAAAGTAACTGCAGTATTAATATTGCTGTGTAAAAAGAGTTTTGCCAGCAAATAAGGAACTATAGCACAAAAATAGCAAGTAATGATTTTTGTACAACTCTGTAACAGACTCTAGTGACTAGTGCTGGTATTTTAGTAGTTTTGCAGAGGACCATCTGCTTCCATAATCAATGAGGTAAATAAGACCTAAGTGATCATCTTGCTCCCAAGTGTGTGTGTATGAACACATACACATACCGGTCATATTCGATACCTAATGTGTTCACGTTCAGTCTTACTATTGGATATCAGTGCTTGCAATCAAAAAGTCATTGGTATCCTGAAATTGTCTGAGAGGTGGATAAAAAAGCCTGCACTTAACTAATGGTTCCATTTTTTGGAACGAAACCTGAACTGCGGATGCCTCAGAGGGTGGATCAGCACAGCCGTCGTGCTGTGGGAAGTGACAACTGACTGGAACTCAGGGAAGGAATATATTTGTAAACTGTGGGATTTTAAAACTTAATTAAGTTGATATGTGAACAAAACTTGACAATATCCAGGTTCTGTAAAAGAGCCACAGGACCTTTGACCAGACCAAGGGCAGAAAAGAGCTGTAAAAAAAAATTCTAAGTGATAGCTGTGCAGTATTGTATATTCTAACAGCATTAGAAGAGTTGGCTGTAAACAGATCAGAGGTGGGGGAAGAAAAGCACTCCTGCAAAATTCAGGACCTGTGTGGAGAAGGATTGTTAGCTATGTGGCAGTTCAATAAAGCAACAGGCATGAGACTTGAACTCCTGAGAGAAAACTACAGAGCAGTTGCAGCACCATTACTTTAACTCAATATAGAAAGAAGATTTTAGATCAGGAGATTCTCGTTAGCAAGTGAACCATGCATCTCAGCAATACCTCTTGGAGAAAGATGAGATCAGTGGTTGATACTTCACTCAACATGTAAATGAGAGTACATGTGATAAAAGCTGAATTACTAGGAAAAATCCAAAAAGGCTGCTGTTTTACCCATTTGTATTAAGCATAAGAAGGTTCTGTTTGAAAGTAGAGAAGAGAATATAGAAAATTTCATATCAAGTTCTAAACTAGTGACATTTTATAATGGAAAAAGGCAAAACCCTGAAATATGTCTGACAATGGATTGCCTCAACAAAGTAATAGAAGATACTTGCATTTACCATTTGATTTTTAGAGGTGGACATATTTTAATCTTCTTTAGACTTCATTTCTCTGTCAGTTGTTTTTGGGGTTTTTTTGTTTTTTGTTTTTGTTTGTTTGTTTGTTTTTCGTTTTTGCAAATAGAATTCCTTCTGAAAGGCTTAACATTCATTTTTGTGCAGCTGACTCATAGCCCAGTTCTGGCCCTGTTTTGAGCACTAAGGTGATGCATCACTCTTACCCAGTGCACAGAGCACACTGTATGTTAATTAAAACAAATGATCTGGTTTATTCTGCATTCTCAAAACAAAAAAAGAAAAAAAACAAGGTGTGGGGGGAAGTGGAGAAGAGAGATGGGACTAAACCAAGAAGTCTGTTAGCAGAACAATTATTTTCAGCCACTCCCAAATGTGAAACTTGGCATGCTAATTCTCTGCTTAAAATGTTCTATAACTTTGTGCTGAGAATCTTGTCCAAATTCAATTTTTCACAAAAATGAAGTAATTAAAAACTGTATTTTAAGAATATGGGTGTTTTGCATTTTCTTGTGGTTATGTGTGAAACCTGGTGGTGATGGGTGGCTTTAATGGGTTTTCCCTGCAGTGTTGGGACCCATGATTGGAATCCAAGAAAATGGTAGTGACAGTAGCCTGTGGACAGGTCAAAGTTTGTGAGCAAAGTTCCCTGCAGTGTTATTGCTTTTTATTTTTTTACATGAGAAGTAAACATACTTCTGCCACTATTCTGCTGATGTTGGGTCCCTCTGAACTGGTACTTTTGCTCATTTTACAGTGCTTCTTCAGGAGTATGGATAAAACAACTCCAACTCAGGCCAAAGACAGCAGCTAGTATTATGAATTGAAGAAACCTAGGTCTTTAAGAAGGGCATCACTCATGAAGGCCTGAAAACCCAGTATATGGGCAGCAGATGGGAGATAAAACAATTCTTGCCAATTACTTGTGCTACACCATGCTGGGAGAGATGCTGTTATGCAAGTGTCTCAAAATGGAGGGTCACATGAGTAAGAACAGATTTGTCCATGATGCTTTCAGCTTGTTGAAACAATGGACTTGAATTAAGATTGCTCTAGCAATTCCCTCCTTCCTCCCTTTCCTTTTTTGTGCCAAGCATCATTAGCTCTGTGGTTTTTTTTTTTCATTTGGTTTTAATGCTTATATAGAACCAGAAGCATTTTCAGACTCTAAATGAAAAATGTGCAAGTAGAAATACTGATAATGCAGAGAAACTCTTTTAGTCAGTGCAGCATTGCCAGAAGTTGCAAAGAATGGTGATGTCTTGTGGAAAAGTTTGTCTCTTAACTGACCCTGGTTTGAGCAGAGGTTTGAATTCAATTACCTTCAGAGGTCCCTTGCAAAATGAATTTTCAATGCTTTTATGGTTTTAGCAGTTCATCAAACAGGCCAGGGATGCTAGACTGGTTTGAGATGCAGGGTGTTAACTACTTGGATCAGAAAGTTCTCATCTTCCTCCTAGATACAGCCCATGTCATGGGCTTCCAGGATGGGCTTGGTTGTGCCACAGTCCTGGAATTGCATGGAGGTCAAGCAATGAGTCTTCAATTGCATGGCTAATTCTGGTTTCAAATACCTGGTAGTTATCCTTAGTGCACAAAATTCTGTAAAAAGTGCTGCCTTTCGGCATCTTTTTTCCTCAGTCATGCCTCATATACACTTGGAAGGACCTGATCTGCTTTGATATCTTCAATGTTTAGCCTGATTTCATTGTTGTGATCACATTTTTGTTATTTAATTGCAGATGAGCTAGAGAAAGTAGTTTCTTTTCACTTTTTATTTCCTTGTGTTTCTAATTTTCTTGTTCCTCTGAAATTCATTGTTATTTTATTAAAGTGAGCTGACAGAAGGATATGCTGAAATAACTTTTGACATAGGAACACTACAAATATTCCAACTATCTATACTTTCTGAAATTCAGGATTTACTGGAGTATTTTCTAGGCTGCTCATTATTGAGTAATGCAAAACTTGTGTTCAAAGAAAATATGTGCATTGATAGTGAAGGCCCTCTGAGTGGTTTTTATCAAAATCCTAATATTTTATAGAACATTTAAGCTAAGTGGGAAGAATTGACTAACGAACAGTAACTCCATTATAGTTTTCCAGAATGCAAGTTAGGTTTTTACATATTACCCCTTTCTTATAGCTGGTGAATGCAAGAACAAAAATAGACTTTTAAATTTTTTTTTCTTTTAAGCATAGAGGTCAGGAAAAGTTGGTGTTCCAGTTCTTAAGAAGTGTGAGTTAGCTAGTTAGCTTTAAAAAAAACCCGGTAGTGTTATGTACTTTATACACATTGATATGTTTTTAATTTAGTTTGGCATAGCAATGAAGTTGATTCTTTAACTTTGTGATTTCAGTATGGCTCTCAAATGAAACCTATTTTACAGAGTTGTGCTGTCTTGATCTCTCCTCTTCCTGGTAACTTTTAAATATTTTCACCAGTTTTTTAAAATTTAGGTGATTCGTGACATTTTATAATGTGAAACTGAGTGGGCAGGGAAGAGAAAAACCATTAAATATGTTGATCTCAAAAGCATACATTGCATCATTAGCTCACAATATTAGACAACCAAAGGTTTAATGGAGCTGAACATATTGAAACATGGCTTGATAAAAAACTGAACTTTCTTACTTAGGCTGGAGATTAGAATGAAATTATAGGAGCAAAAAGATGTAAAGCTTTTAGTGAGAGAAACTGTAAAAATAAGTATGTGTAGGTGAAACAATGGGAAATTGAGTGGTAGTATGCAAAGCTATGACTGTACGTACCGATCTACATTTTTTCCCCTTTCTGATTGGATTTGCTTGAAACCTGCTGATGCTATAACTTGATGAGATTGCAGTGTGTGTCTATCAAGCCTGGGTAAATGCCTTCTGTAGATTAGGGATGCATTTGCATATTATCAAATCTGGATGGTCTGTCACAGGACAAGTTATGTAAAACACATTCAGCCATACTATGGGAGGCTATGGGAGATTTCTGAAGGTCATCTGGTCCAAACCCTCCACTCAGGCAGGGCCATCTAGAACACAGAACCACAAAACCATGTCCACATCCTCTGCAATATTTAGATCTATTCAGTTTTATACACATTATATATATAATTTATATACTAATATATGTTATACATATATAAATGTAATATTAATGTGTGTATTAAAAGCCTAATAATACCACAATTTTTGGCTGGATGTATTGTTTCAGAGAAGGTTGTTAGAAAATGGATGCTGAAAACTAATTGATGCTAAAAAGATGCTAATAACTGCATCTTGCTGTTGTTGCAGGAAAACAAACTTCTAGGGCCTTCAGCCCTTTTAAAGAAATATTATAATCACGATTTTTTCTCTTTTCCCAGTTTCCCTTCATAAATACAGCTAAGATATATAAAATTGCAGGGATCTCTTTCATTTAAAAATAACAGCTTTCAGAAAAAGAGTATTATTGGGCACAAAGAACTGTGAAACAATTTTTTAAAATGCACTTGTTGGTAGCAATTTTAATGCAATGAGCTGTGGGGGGTGACTTAGACTTCTTGTTTCTGCTCAACATAAAAAAAGAAATTAATGTCTACAAAAATGAACTTTCACAGCTGACTGAAGAAAAAGTACACAGAAAACAAAAAAAAAAGATTACCATAAAATTGCTTTTAAGGATGTTCTGTGCTGCCAGCCTCCAAGTCCAGTTTTCTTCTCTAGCAGGCTCCATAAATACCTTTCCTGTAGCTATTTTGTTCCTTGCATAAAATGATATAATTAAGGAGAAAGTATTAACAAGTGGACTAAATGTAGCCCTGACACATTTTTCTTTTCAAATTGAAATTGCTCTAAAAGATATTCAAATTTTTAAAAAATTACTAATACTCTTACCGCCTTCTAAAACTTTTTTTTTATTTTTAGTTTTTTTATTTTTAACGCAGGGGGAATGTAGGATCTAGCACACCTTTGCGTTTAGCAGTAGAGAAATGGAGTGTTGGTTATCAGTTTAACATGACAGCAGTGTGGATGTAGTCTTTGTTGGCTGCTTAATTTGAGCAGTGTTGCATCACAACTTTCACAGAGTAGCTGAAATTGATTGCTCTCTTTTGAAAATATTTCTTAATTGAATTTATTGATTTTTTTTTTTCTTTTTGTAATAGCAAAGTATGAAATTCTTCATCTACATTTTCCTGTTTTCAAAATGGAAATTTCTTTGCCTGAGATAGAAATATAAGTATGTTTTTATACCTGGAACTTGTATGATGTCCCGCAGGTTTTTGCAATAAACCATCTATGGATGGCTACAAGAGGCTGTAGAACGCATCTCTTAAAAGGAACTTAGCTGATACTTGTAATTTTGCAGCTTGTTTTTTTATCAAATATCATGATCTGCAGGATGAAGAGATAGAAACCTTGCCTAAGTTAGGAGGGTTTGATTATCTTAGTTAATCCTCTGATCTCCTTGTTCTTTACTTCAGTTTTCCCAGTTCTTTTATCTTGATATAAGCCACACTAATCTACCTTGATTCCGAAATTAGTTGTGTGTTTCGTAGATGCAGAAACAAAGCAGGAGAAAATATTTTATCCACCAGTGTTTTGAAGTATTTTGCAACACCAACTTTTGTGGTAGTTGCACATAGGACTACTCATAGCATCACAAACATTGAATTATTTTTTTCCATTCAGAGTACCACTCGCAGGTATTATGTTAGAATCATGAAATTGCTATTGCTTAGTGCAGCAGTTTCTGTTGATTTCAGTCATAAACCAGTAATGATGAAGCTCTTCTCTGAAGAGCATGGTCACTGAGAGCTAGTGGGAGAACTAGTCAGAATAAAGTATTCCTGAATTTGTAGTGTTGCACTGGAATTCGTTTCATCTCAGAGGTTACTTACCTTTAATTAGAGATTGGCTAATAACTGTTTATGTAGTCTGTAGTTTGGCAAGGAGAGACTTAATTAAATCCATCAGTCTGTATTCTAACTACTTGGGTAGAAATAAGAAACAAGCTTATTTATTGTCAAACAAGTGACATTGAACCATAGACATTTGAACTTTTCTAGTCGTTGAAATCACTTCAGTATCCCTTATTTTTCCTGGGAACTTATGTACTTTCACAGCACTTCTTCTAAAGAATTAACTTTTGGCTTTGGACCTGAACAGAAATCAATCTGCCTATGTTTACATGTCCTAGATGTGATGTCCCTTAAGTGCACTGATAACATGCCTGTGGTTATAACAGTGTATGAACTGATTTTAGAACTGCTTTCATATATATGCAAGTATTCCAGATTAGTTTCTAACAAATTCCAGGGATTTTTAATTTGCAGTCTACTTTCACAGTGTCTTCAGGGATCAAAAGCTTAAGCAGACATTGATGAACTGATTATGTCTACAAAGTCAGCATGACTGATGGAGCAACTTGCAGTTTGACTTTCTTTATGTTAACCTCCTGAAAACCAGATTGGATCCACAAACTTCTAATTGTAGAAGTGACAGCACAGCTATGTAAATTGCCTGCAGTTTCACTGCAGGGTGTATCTGTTAAGTGTTACCTTAAATGAACTTTGTGATGGGCCTATAATGTAAAAACTATGGTGGCCACATGATTTTTCAGTATTAAATTAATTAAAACTAAAATTAGGTAAGTGTGAAACAGGACTGAGGGAGCATCAGTTTTGATAGTGATTGGTCACAGGCAAAATTCAGCTTTGTCTTTTTATGGAAATGCATTTTAATGTAAATGGTGTATTTAAAGTTTTAATTTGTGATGGAGTGAAATCTGTGTGTGTAACTTGAGTCTAAAATCTGAATGTGTCAGAAAAAACCCAAACCAGAACCCAAAAGAAATAGAACTCTGTCTTCCAAATCACAAAGAATTATAACTATTTATATGCATATACAAGTGCTGCTCAGAATGGTAATGTCTTTTGCCACAGCTGATTTCTCCCCCAAATCTGTCTGCTCCCAGTGTGGTGGAACCCATACTGACAGCCCAACTACAAACCAGATGCTCATTCCTCCCCTCAGCTCCCTGACCTTAGCAGGATGCAACAGTGAAAATAGAAAAATAGAAATAGAAAATAGAAAGCTCAGAGAGATTGCCACTAGTCATTGCTGTTTGCAAAACAGACTCATCTTGGGGAAATTTATTTGTTTTCCTGTAAAAGACATTCACATAGTGAGAAACAGAACTGGGTGTTGAAGTATCACCTTTCCTTCTGCCTTTCCCAGTCTCACCTTCTCTCTATCTTCAACTCCTCTACACCAGGTCTGTGGTTTAGCAGAGGAAAAAGTGGGGTTATGGTCAGTTCATAATTGTTCTCTGCTGCTCCTTGCTTTTCCTGTTTTCCCTTTGCTGTGGTGTGGGATCAGGGCAGGCTTCAGGGGAATCTCTGCTCCAGTGTCTGGAGCTGCTCCTTCTCCTTTTCTGGGCAGTCTTCCTCTCTGTTGCTCTCACCTGGGAATCTTCATCCTGTGCATCCACAAGTGGGGCACTATTTGATTTATAAAACCCATAAGGGCTTTACCAAATAGGGGAAAACGGTTTATCCAGTATATTATGAGAATTGTTATCATGTACCAGTTCAAGTAGCAATCTTGTGTTCTGTTCAAGTTTCATATTTTATCATGTTAGTATAACCTTCTACAGTGGTAAATTTGGGATCAGTGTAAACTGCTGATCATCTATAAATTAATATATCACTTAAAGGCTCAGTTTTTTACAAAGCTTGAACACCAACTGAATTCTACCTAGTAGAGATTTACAGAGCCTAATATTAATCATAAGAATCAGTTATATATCTTGTGGGTCAAAGATTTCTCTTATGACTCAGAAATTGAACTGTGTAGACTTCAGGACAAAAAGTGTAAAAAGTGTTTTGTAAAATCAGAAATACTTCAGCTTTTTAGTAATTTCAATCTGTTTTACAGCATATCTGTGTTATAACACTTAACATTCTTTTTAATAAATTAGTGGATAAAGCTTGGTACTGTCTTGAATCAATTTTCAATGTGTTTCTGTCCCATTCAGAGCTGGAATTCAAGGTTTTCACTATTGATAGAAAGTTCTTTAATCTGGTTATCTAAATAAGTTAACATTTTACGGTTAACCAACAAGTTTTTGTTGATGATGATCCTTCAGAAGGAATTCTAAAGGGCACAGACTGTTTGAATACCCCTTGAAAGACACAAATTAATGTGCTGAGAACAGATTAGACAACTAAAGATGTGATAAAAAGAGAATTAATCACTAGGGTGTCTGTCTACTGATATACAGATAGAGACGTGATCATTGCCAGTTCTAGTCAAATCCATTATCTCACAGGCATGCAGAACTCTCCCTACAAAGCAATGCCACATGTTAAGGACTTCCTGCAAAGGTGTTTAAATTATAAAAATCATTAGGCTTACAGTTTCTTTGACGTCCTCAGCTGCATTTGGCAGCTTCATTAATTGTTCAAGATGAGGAGGAGGGAAGCATGGATGCCCTCCTAGGCTTCAGAGCCATAGACAGATGTTTGACAGACCCAGATCCAGAGGGAATTGCTTTGGAGGGTTATGCTTGTAGGGCAAGGCACACAAGTTTCTATTGCAATGTGGGTAAGGGGATGATTGCCCACTAAGTGTTCTTTGAATTACATAAGAAGTAAAGAAAAGGGAAATTGAATACACTGATCTACGAATACAGAATTTTCTAGAGAATTTATAAGTTGAAGATCAGAACTGCTTTAGGGACGACCAGCTGAAAGATGAAAAAACCCCTGCTATAGCTGGCCCAGGGACCCAGCCTGAAAGCTGCATTCACATCTTGTACCGTCCTGCAAACAGGAAATATGTAAAACATATATTAGAAACATTCTTGGGGTTTTAAATCTTAACAGCAAAGTTCTTCCTCATACATGGATCTTGACTCCTTTCACCAAACCACTTTTCCATTGAACAACCCTGCAAATGTAGCTTTTGTGTTAATGTTAAAGGCACTTCTAAAGTGCAACAGGAGAAATCATTCTCCATGAACCACCATCAAAATTGTTAGAATTGGCTCTAGAACTCTGTAAGTTGGTAGACTCCTGCTGAAAATATTGAATTTCTTTTGTTGTACAGTCTTATCAACATTGATCAGATAAACAGATTATGAGAAAATACTTCATCTTTGAATTTTAGTGCCAGAACATAAAGATAGGACTACCCAAAATCTTGTTGCTTACATCTCAATTTGTCATCTTTTTTCTCCTGTATCTTACTGTGTTTTTAATGTCTTGAAAAGATAATTATGCTTCATAAATCCTTTCAGTAACTGAGAGTTAAATACCCATGAAAATGAAGGCTTTTCTCTGTACTTATCAAGTGGAAACCAGTGACATTGGGAGGAAAGAAAAAAACTAAAATTTCCATGAAAATGATAATTTTTAGAGAGTTTAGCCTTTTTTCCTGTCTCAGAGATTTCTGTGATAAATATTTTTCTACATGAGCAAACAAAGACTGTGTTGTGTTTTGTCTATTAGTGTATTCTTATTCTGTGGAGCATAATGTCAAATAGCTGTAATAGAGAGTGCAGTGGTTAATTATTTGAGTTACCTGAGGGCCAGCAGAAGCCCAGTGAGCAAAGGGCCCTTCTGGTCCTATGAAGTTAGTTTTTGTATAGCTTCATGCTATTATTTGTTTGGAGGGATGTGGAGTTAATTGCTATTACAAAAGACTCATTTGAAATAGGGGACTAGGGCAACCCTCCCAAAACTGTCTGCAAAGAAATGTGGCACCATTTTTCATTGGAGTGGCAAAAAAATATAGCTACTGTCACCTCTGCATAAGCTTTAGAAAAGGTTTTCTCAATATTGCATGTCTAAAGTGGAAAAAGATATTCTCTCCCAGAAACCTCCATTTTGTACTCCTCTAAAATAGGCAGAATCAGTTTGGCTCATGCATCACATACTTAACACGGGAGAAAAGACTTTTTATTAATGTAAGAAAAATGTCTGGGTTCAAAAAATTTTAAATTCTGTAAATTGTAGTCACTCTGTACTGTATATGAAATTTGTTATTCTAGCAGACATTTGACTTGAGATCTGGTGGTGGAGACAGTTTTGCTTTCCTGGAGAGTAGTGTCTGTTTTTCCCTTCACATCTAACAAGCTTTAATATTTCATATCTTTTAGCAATTGATAAGATAGATTTGTGGACAGGTATGTTTTATTTGCTTTCAGTGCTTATGTTTTATTTATGTAAATACTTGCTGCTCATTCACTATAGCAGGGAAGGGGAACCTGCCCACAGAAGCACTTCCCAACCAGACTTGTTCAACCTCCCCTGTGTAGGAAGAACAATCAGGGCTTCCCAGTGTGTAGAACTCAGCAACACTGTCTTTCAGGTTTTTGTGTGCTGAATGCAGTACAGTACTTGTGAAGTTGCTCATAATACAAACAGCAGCAATAATCTGTAGCCTAAGAAATTAGAAACAGGAGATACCAAGATTTTTATATGTGTCTTTGAAAAGGAAAAATAGAAGATAGGCCTTTAATATGAGGGGAATGATACTTAGAATAAATTGAGGTATTTTTGCTGAAGAGTTTAATGCCACCTTGATTGTGGAAGCATGCACCCTGATTGTTCCATTGTGCTCAAGTTTTGTGGGCTGCTATTGAAATTATGGTACCTGCTTGGGATTCGTAACTTTTTTAGTAATTTGCTGTCAATTAATTTTTCTCTAGTTGGCTTTTAATTGGTCATTTTACTTTGGTCTCGATTTTGCTCTTAACAAAATCTTTTTTAGCTAGTAGTTTGCTTGGGTAATTTAGGTGTTTTAAATATACTGGATTCAGTCGTAAAACTGATGAAATGCCATGTTTGAAGTTAATTTAAAAATTAGCTGGTATACAGTAAAACTGGACAAAAGACCTGGGCTTTGAAAATGGGGAGCTACCATGCTATTAACCAGTCACAGTACTACTTGGGTTTCTAGAGAGAATATTGTGGCAAATCACAAAACCAAATTTGGACCTGAGCTGGAATCATTATGTTGTTTTTTGGGAGTTTCTGTTGGAGCAGCCCATGGGCCTTGTGCACAGAACAGTGCCAGACGTCCCTGAGCATAGAAAATGTTCCATAGTGCACAAACTGCTCTCAGAATAATGATTAGGAAGCACTGGATGCAGGAATAACAATCCTGACCCTAAGATAAGCAGGCAGAGAGGAGCACTGCCCAATCTCACAAAATGAGTAGTGCAGTGGGCCACAGTGACTTAGCCCTGTCTGTGGACAAGAATTGCTGGGTACTCTAAAATCAGAACCAAGTCAAGCATGAGGCATAGAAAATCAAGTATCCTTCTTTTCCCTCTTTAAATCCAAGTTCAAATCAGTTTCCATGTGTTTCTCACTAATATTTTAAATATAACTTTGCAGGTTTTGGTCTGACTTCTTCCCCAAAACAAGTAAATCAGCTGTGAAAGGCAGTCACAACTTCATTTACACTCAGGTGTCCCCCTGACCATTTATTACTTTGTGAATTCCAGTCTATTTGTGGTAAGAAAGATAACAGATGTTTACTGTCTGATACTTATTGTCCTCATTAATCACTATTTGTATTGAGGACAGGTTTTGGAGAATGAGATTTCACTGCCCATGAGACCTGTGCTGGGAGAGCATCTTCCCAATTTCACCAATAATGTGTGTGGTTTCAGATTAAAAATAAGGATGAAAAAGTCACCTACCTAGACAGAAGCCCAGTGGTATCTTTGGCCCTGTCTGTGGCAAGGGGATGTGGAGAATTAATCAGTGCATTCATTAGATAGCTGCTGTTGTGTGTATCCCAAGCTGAGCTTCTAACTGCTGAACTCTGCAGAAATTTGCGCAGTTTTCAGAACACTAATAATTTCTTACTGTAAGAACCACTTCTGTCAGATTGACCTTAGTGTTTAGGAAGGCACCTGCCTCTGGAAATTGCTCCATGTGAATGAATCATGGTTGGTCTGATGGTGTCTTTGGTTGGCCCATGGGACTTTCAGGATTATCCAGGTCATGGATGCTTTGGTGCTTGCCTGCCAGTTTACATGGAATTTTTCTGGAGTGTTTTGTATCTAATGTACTGATGGGCTTTGAACACAGATGAGATCTCAGATGGAAACGGGGCCTTTTCTCTGTGCCATGATTTAAAGGGGGTTTATCTAATATGCTTTCCAATATGTCACAAAGATAATCTCAAATGCACAGCTGAAGTGTTTTAGCCACTCACATCCTCTGCTACTTACTGTTCATCTTCCTTAGAGATTGAAATTTTTGCTTTTCAAGCAGAAGTTCTTACATTGTTGAACACAAGTGTGTAGATTTTAGACCCAAACCTAGAAAATGAAGATTACCCCAGTTTTGCCAAGGTCTGCTCAGTGTGAGGCAGGCTGCTGTGCATGGGCTTGTCCTGATTTAAGCACAATGAAAATCAGTCAGGAGTCCTGAAGCTTGAAAGCATGGGTGTTTAAAGCACTGAAACATGGCTTTTGCTACAGAAATTTGTTTTGGCTGAAAGAGTAAATAAAATTGAGTAAATAGTTACATTTGAAAGCTTTTTGTACCAGGATTGGTTCTAATTACACAAATTTCAGTAAATACGTTCTGTAGTTGTTTTGGGCTTGAAAATACTTTTTTTTTTTTCTTTTGTTCTGTGCAGTTCCACAAGTATGAGAACGAGATGCAAAATTCTGGTATTGGTTAAGTCAGGCACTTTATGCAGAGGTAATTTATTACGGTTATTATTTTTTCTGAGACAGATAGGGCAGAGTATCCAATTGCATGGTTTTTTTTCTGCTGCAAAAATTCAGTGTTTATCATTTATCTATTCTCTATTTTCATATAGATGAAAGTGGCCCTATTTTTTTAATGTGTCTTGGTCTAATTCTCTTGAATTGCCCTTCTCTTCGAATTTTCTTAGTCTGGAGGTTAGGAAAGAAGTCAGAAATACTCTTTCTTTTAGTTTTAAGTAGAAACACAAGTAAACTGTTGAGTTTACTTTTATTTCTACTTATGCTTTCATTTAAACAGAGTTTGGAAGCTCAGAAAAGATACAAATTCTGTAAGCAAAGATAATTCTTCCCAAAGAGTCTGCCTGGTGGTCTTAATTCTCATAGGAGGTGACATGCTTATTATTCTACACTACGGGGAAGTGAAATATCTCTAATTCTGAAACTTGTTCTTCTTAAAATGGGAAAAAAGAGCTATCCCCTGTTAATTTCTGACTTAGTAACAAGTATTTAATTTATTCTTTTTCCTATTTCTAACTTTTCAGTTAACTCTCCAAGCCAGACTGAAAAGTATTCACTTACAGAAGAAATCCTAGGTAGAATTTAATAACATTTAAAGTATTGAGAGATGCAGGGTGGAAAAAGGAAAAGAATATGAAAACACCTGGCTGTCAGTGAGAAGTTTTACCTGAATATATAAAACCTTGTGAAGAACAATAGGATAATGAGATGTGAAGTATAACCTGAGGGGCTAGAAAGCAGAAGTCAAATAAAAAATGGTCCATGTTCTTACTTGAAAGAATACTTTCTATATCTTTATTATACCAAAAACCCCCAAATGCAACCACACAGTCTGTGTATTTTTATAGGGAAATTATTTTTTTTCTCCCCCAAATTGTTCATGAAATCTTTCATGAAAATGGAGTCTTTAATTGAAGACAGATCAAGACAGGTCAATTTTAGCTAGGCAAATACATACAAATTTGTACATTCTAACTAATTTCAAGGAACTTAACTGGTGACTCTGTAGAAACTATATGTAGAAAGTCAAAGAAATAAATTTTAAATCTTAGAAGCTTTAGGCTTGATCTAGGGTTGGCTCAAAAAACCTTTAGGACTGAAATTAAATTAGTTAATCTTTTAAAACCTAACAGATGAATCTTGTAAGGAAAGACTGAAGAAAATCAGTTAAAAGCTGCATTTAAAGGTGGTGTTTAAATGGAATTTAGATTGCAGAGGAAAACCAGTTGGTTTCTAAATATCTCTGCTATAACTGGGTCTAGGCTTCCCTGTAATTAAAAAAAGAATGGGGAGTAGGGAAAGGTTTTAAACTACCTTAGTTAAACTATGTTAACTGAGTTAGTTACATAATTTGCTTTTAAATCCTAATGAAGACATTTTAAAAGAGCACTTTCTGTTTGACAAAGGAGGCTAAGAAAGCCTCTGTGATCTATGATCTTGTGTTTAGATTCATCTGCCCTGTTAATATGAAAATGACAATTTGAGATACATCAGTAGGGCTTCACTTTGGGTTAATTAGTTATTAGTTAACTAATAGTTAATAGTTAACTAAGTCAAGTCAAATTCCTCCTCCATGCTCCCTAAATATAAGTGCTTGGTTTATAAAAATAAGAAATGTTAGTAATGACTCGACTGCACTGAAGGAATTTTCAAGAATATCACCAAGAGATTGGTGATACTGAGGATTTCAAAATCATAAAGAAAATATTGCTTTTAATGCAGCACAAGAAGGCTCTGACAAAAAGGCTTCAGAATAAACACTTCGCAAATAAGCACCAAACTGGTTGAAATGGGAATTCAGTCATGTTTGTTTTTGCACTTGATATGAAGGCATCTCTTACTATGTTTGATGTCATGATATTTAATTTCAGTCTTGTGGTAAATATTCATAATGGGCTAATTTTACAAAATAGGCCCTTTTTTGACAAAAGATCTCTCACTTCAATTTGATACGGCAGGTGAACATTAAGAACAAGGTCTCTTCCTTCATGCAGGTGTGTAATTGCTTCAGCATCTCTAAAACTGCTGGAAAATACATTAAATACTTTAAATACATTTCTTTCCTCTTAGGAAAATAAAAGAGTCTTCATTTTTACTTTTTCAATGCAACTATTCCATTGTGTAACCAGCAGCAAGCTGTTCTCAGAAATTTTGCACAATTTTTTGAATTTCTGCAGAGTTTCTAAAACCAGCTTTTACAGATCTGATGTCTGGAGAAAGCAGAGGATGTTGCTCAAAATTACTGCTTTTCTGATTAATTTTGTTTTAAGGTAAATTAATAAAGTCCAAAGACCAACTGTATGAAAATGTCAGTGTCCCATGTGGTGACCATGTGTTGACTGCTGGAGTAGACCCACAAACACAAATGCCTCAGTGTGGCTTTCCTGTACTGAAGAACTAGAGAAAAACAGTACTTGGGGTTAGCAAATTCACACATTACTAGCAGTGAGTAAAATTCCAGATTATCTTGAATGGGGATGCTTCCTAGCTCGTTTTCTAGCTGGTTACTTTCTCAGTTCTGATGTGGTTGACTTTTAGCCTACTTATTTCACATGATCAAACCAAGACACTGTGTTTGCAACCAAGTAATTCTGCCACTTTTCTTTTTTAAAGTATTCTGATGTCACTAATTATCAAAAGCCTAGACTACTTGAATGTAGAGTTGAGTGCCACTTAATGTTTTTGGGTTTTTTTCTTCAAAGGGATAACAGATGTATAATCATACTGGCAAAATTTTATAACACTCTTGGTAAACTTATCTTGATATAAGAATTACTATAAAATTTGGTCCTAAATATGTTTTTTCCTGTTGTGGTTGTGTTGCTGTTTAATCAGAGTAGAAATGGATTAGCTCATATTTACACTCTGTTATCTTTTGTGACTGTGTTGGTACAAAATATTTTTAATGGACAATTTGTCTAATATGGACAATTTTTGTATTTGCATGTGTTTGCTAGCTGCATTATGTTAAAATACAGCATAGTAACTGAAGCCGAGCCAAAAGATGCCTGATCTTAGACTAGAAATTCTCACTGGAAAATGTATAAACATTCAAGACATCATCTGATTGACAAGTCTCACTTCTGCTCTGTGGTCTCATACTGATGGTCCCCTGGCATCATTTGCTGCTTTCTAGCGGGGACAGCTCAGCTAAAACTCAGCAAGTCAAGTAACTGTAGAACTCAGACCAAGCAGTATGACACTCTTCTACTTCAGACAACTGCTTTTTATCTGCTTTCACTGTAAATTCGTGCAAGGGTTTGCTATAGCTGTCTCTGCCTTTCTTGGTAAGATAATGCAGAGGCAGGAAATACAGGCTAAAATACATTAGAGCACAGCATGGTCAGTGGGTTATTTCTGTTTTGCTGTAATCCCTTTTATCTGCAGAAAAATATATTAAGAAGGTACAGGAAAAATATTCCATAGTGTAGACACCAGGAAAGGCATTATGTCTGGGGATGAGCAGGAGTGTGAGAATAAATAAATCTTTTAAGCTGTGATTGCAGCTGTCTTAAGTTTCAAAGTAGGTAGTTCCGAAGGTTTAGGAAAATAGATAAGCTCTAATGATGCCCTAATGAGCTAATAGACTCATGCACAGGCTTATGAGTATGAAGTTAGCAGTAACTCTCTGCCCAAAAGGATCTGTCAGATATTTTGCTTAGTGTCAAATGCTGGAGTTTATTTTGGAGACAGATTTGTGGTGCCTTTATTGTACACGACACTGAGGGATATATTACTGGTGGTAATATCCTAACTGGAAAACTCCTGCAGACATCTACAGGACTAATGCACTCTCCCAAGTCTTTCACAGGATAGTGGTCCTCCTGAAAGATGCTGGGTCTCATTCTTGCAAAGGGAAACAATATAGTTGGAGATACTTTGTTCTGAAAATAGAAAAAATATCTTTGAGCAGTTTGGGATATTTGGGACACAGTACAGTACTTTGTTTACTACTGAAAGCTGAAAGTGTATGAATGTACTGTCTGATTAATTCATTAAATATAGTGATGTGGAGTGGGAAATGATGTGTGGTCTGGAAAGATGAGCTACATTTGATAAGTACATAAGAAATAAGAGTAATGGTGCCTTAAGCTGGAGTTTCTTGCAGCACAGTAATCACAATTTAAGAGTGTAATTATCTTCATTATATCCACTGATGTGGTTTATTCCCAAGGTCTGTGGAGTGCTAAACATGTAACACACTAACTAGACAAGCATCATTGCATGTTATGAATGGCAGAAAAATTAGAAGTTAACAGGGCAGTAGGGATGTAAAGAAATAACTACATCCAGGCTGTGGTGGAGACATGGAAATAAGCAGCTGGAGAAACAAGTAAAAATAACTTTCTCTCAGAAACTCCAACTTTCAGTCTTTTTTCTCATGTCCGAAGCAACAGCTCTGTCAGTTGTCTGTGCTGATGTTCTTTTCCTTGGGGGATATTTTTAACTTGACTTGTCAATCTCCTTTTAAATGGACTGGTGTTGAATATCAAAGGGAATAACCTTTTGCTGCACTGGTCTCTGATCTGCTGCACTATCACATTCCCAACTTTTCCTGGTTCTCTAATATTTTGACAAAGGATGGAAATCCTCTATTTTATGGTTTGCAGGGGGTTGGATATATATATATATAATATGCATATTATATATTCTATATCCCTGCTTGAAAAACATAGTCAAAATAATCACAAGTTGAAAGGTAAGGAAAATCCTTTTTGACCAATATATGATAACTTCTCACAAGGTCAGTAAAGTTGTTTATATGATGAAGTGAAACAACTGTCACAGAGTGTTTAGTAGGATTTTTTTATATAGACAATAAAACACCTTGCTCTGGGGCTTGCAGAGGTCTCTAAGCAGAGAATGAGTCTGTTAGCATGTTTTGGTAAAGTTCTGATGGTGCTGAAATCAGCTGACAAGAATTAAAAAAAAAAAAAACAAAAAAAACAAAACAGAAGAAACAAACCCAACCTGACCTGGAGTGCTGTCCAAATTTCTGCTCTCTGGTCACATTAGAGAGTCACAGGGTGACTTTATAGTCCTGAAAATTGCTTGGAAAGTTTTGCCTTGGTGAAGGAAGCTGTGCAGCAGAGAGGTGTGGAAGCAGATTGTTATTCATCACTGCAAGTTTCACAATATATGGGGGAGAAAAATAGCAAAGTTCTTAAGAGTCTGGCCTTGAACTGTTTGCTGTGGGTGGGTGAAAAAACTATATGGTAATGCAGAAGTTTTATTTGATATCAGAAAACTTGCTAGGGCTTGAGAGTGTTTGAAGATGAAGCAGAATGTTCTGTAAAACCCAAAATGTGTTGCTGTGGGTCTTCATTCCTTTCAATGGATGCCAAAGGCAGCTTTTCAATTCCAGAAGCTGACCGTTATCAATTCTTAGAGGTGAGTGTTACTTAACTGCAGTAAATAAATGCTCACATGCCAGCCTCAAAATGGGGTCTTAAATGTACAACATTATGAAAATGCTTCATGTTTAAGGTGTCTGAAGGCTTGGGGGCCCTCCTGTATGGACCCACACTGCTTATTTCTGTGGGCAAAGAAATGCTGATCTGAAAAAATGAAATGCTAACTTCAAAGTATTTGTAAACCTTACATCTCTCTTGGCAAGAGTACGAGTCAGCACATAGAATGCTTGAATGACTGCATAAACTTGAAAATTGGAAGATTAATCTCAGAGCTGGAAGGGGAGAGATTTGGAGGTCAAAAGTGAAACAATACCATATGATCCAATTAATCACTATGTAGTACAAAAAAATGGCCCAATAATGGAGTGAATAGCCTGGATATTGTAACTCAGTTGATGTTGCTCTTCTTTTTTCTAAAGAGAAGTTGGCTATAACTTACATATATGTTATGAGAATTTTTACACATTTTTCTAAACTGTAGGTTTCAATGTCTTGCCATTGATATAATCTTGCAGTAAGGTGTGTCATTACTTCTCTGTTTTTGTGTCATAATGTTAACTAAGCATGCTGAACTTGGAAGGAGAGTTAGCTTAATTGTTGCATTTCCTTGTCTTCATTGGCCATTTCTTATGTCTTTATTAAATAAATAAAACATTCTTGACCATCAAGTGTCAACATTACTTCTGAGGAGATACTGCAGAGATATAAATGCACATTTTTTTCTAAAATAAAATTTTAAATTTCTCTGAATGCCTACTGAGAAAATCTTGCTTTATTCAGAAGGGACTATGTGCCACTGGTTGTGAGTTTTCTAGTGAGTCAGGATTTGTGGAAAACTATGAAAGCGTCTAAACATCAAACATTCTGGCTTTCCTTCACCTCTGAAGCATGGACAGATATCTGTGTTCAGGGAAGCCCTTGGGCTCTGAAGCATCCATGATTAGATGTCTTGCCTGCTTGGATTCCCCTTCAAATATGAGGTCCCCTGGTTGCTTCCAGGCTCTGCAATATGGATGTTTAAATCAGATTAACTTCATTTGCTTGATGGAATATCCATCCCATGAGATAAATGATAAATAAATATCCCTGGACACAGCCAGAGTCCATAAATGAATGAACCTGAACAGATGAATCAGTTGTGGTGGTGGACTCTCCTTTGAGTAGGAGACTGGATCAGATGTTCCCATTCAACTCAATTTATTCTCTAATCCTATCATCCTCCCTCGGATTTAAATTTGCACCAGGAAGCATGGGAGAACCAGGGGAGAACCTTATATTGAAGCTGGAGATTAGCCTTGGACTTCTCAGCAGGAATTGGTGCTGCAGAGAATTGGTCTGATTGGAGTCATGGCAATGTGGCTTTGTGTTATTTCTTCTGCCTTTGTGGAGACAAACTCTCTGGATTTCCTTTGGAAATTGCAACAGTTGGCATAATTTTGTATTTTGAAGCAAGTAACAAAGACAACTTTCTTTTCAGAATTAAAAGTTTCCAGAGACATAAATTTTCTTTAAAAATAAACCCCAAAACAAAACTAACTCTGTTGGAAATTGAGCTAAAACTTTTTTTTTTTCAAAATGATTGCATTTCTTATCAGAATTATATCTGATGTAATAAAAGCTGATCAATCAGCAAAAATATATTTTTTACAAAGCCAGTCAGTTATCTCCTGAAATATCAACACTAGATTTTCTCTATATTTTAATTACTTCTTTTACTATGATTCAGGCAAGGATTTGCATGGGTTAGCCAAAGATCCTAATCTTGAAATAACTTTACTGTTGCATACTTCTGTTATCTGGGGACTTTTTCTGAACTACTTGTGTAGTTTTTGGGTTTTTTGAGGGGTGGTGGGTTTTTGGGTTTTTTGTTTGTTTGTTTGTTTTCTTTTTCTTTCCATAGAAGAAATATGTTGGATTGGTAAAGTTTTTTCTCTCCTATGAACCAGAGAACTTGTTTTAATATTTCCAGTTTACTAAGTGTCAATTTAGAGGTTGAATATTTCCAAAATGTGAAACTCAGTGTTGTTTATGCTGGAAGGTACCAGAAATGTAATATGCTTACTATAACCATACCACAGCAAACCATCAGACTCCTATAAACTAATGTTATGGCAGATAAAAAGGATATTTTTTTTGTGAACAAAAGCCTGAAACAAAACCCTTAGGAGAAAATGTTTGTTCTTAAAAATCTGTTAGTAGCTAAGCATGTTCTGTGAAGATCAGTGTCAGTGTTTGACACCTGTAGTTTTACTTTTTTTTGGAATGTGGCATAGAATTCAGGTGGATAAGAGATGGAAGGCAGAGCTTTGACCTCAATATGTGCACTTAACTAACCTCAAATTAACATCTCAGACATCTCAAACAACATCAGAACATCTCAAAAGGCAGTAGAAATCATGGAAGACAAACACAGCTAATTATCACTAATGCAGTGATAACTGTACGAACTATAACTAATCCCTCCTTGATATTTTACTACCGTTGTTTCCATTTCATCTCATCATCCTTACTTTAGAACTGAGAACAATGCAAATACTAGTTTAACCAATTCAAAGAGCTGTACTCCTCTGCTTGCCAGGTCCCTTTCCCTTGCTGCAGTTTTAGTTTCCAAACACAGTAAACAGTTTCAGACTGAGTAATTGTAACCGCCTTTTCTTTTCATGTTTGTTTCCTGCAATAAAGCAGATTTAATTCCATTCATTTATTCAGTCTGGCAGGTGGGTTGCATCAGTACAGCATGAGAATGGGTAAAACATCTTTTTGCTGGAAGCCTTGCAATCTAGGTAATTTTATTTATTTTAGTATAATAAACATCTAATCCATGGTCAGACACTGCCTGGAGCCTCTGTTTATCTGCAGTGTTGGAAGGGATTTTATTCATGCCATGTGTCTCAGAACCTTATGAGCCTTGAAAAAGAATGTGAACCAGAAACAATTGCAAAATCAATTCTGCAAGAGCTTCTTCCTTTTCAAAAAGTTTGCCACTTATCTAGGCTCCATATTTGAATGGTCAAATGTAAATAAACCTTGAGTTTGAGTTTCTGAGCTACTACTGAAAGAAGTTAGACAAAAAAGAAACTATGGGAGGTGAAGGAAGCTGGGAAAATGAAAGTCTTTTGAGTTAAATATACAATACTGGCAATTTAGGAAATGTAGTTGCATTGTGTCTTTTCAATGATAAGTGTTGTACGATTCTTTAGCTTTTTTAGAGCTGGCTGACATGTGACCACAAAATTATCTTTTAGAAAAGCTTTAAAATTAATCCCCTTGAAATGAGTAGAAACAAATCTACTTTTTAAAGAACTTGCAATTGCTATGTTGATTTTGTTTCCCTGACGACTCAGATTCACAAGGAAAGATCACACACACCTTGCTTATTTAGCTGATTAAATAAAACTGATGATCATCTTTTTACTGAGACTTTTCAGTCACTAGCTTGGTGTCAGGAGCTTTAGTTTGCTTGGAGACCTGAGACAGTATGCCAGCCTCAAAAAATCAAGTTTCCCCACCCTGGATTATGCTTTATTTCCAGTGAGTGGGGCAGGCTGTCAGATCTCTGGTAGGCAGATCACACCTGGTCATGCTTCAAACCATGAAAGAATAGGACAGCCACACCTTTGGGGGGATTTACTCTGCTGGTGCTGGGAAGATTAAACCCTTTTTGGCCCAGGTCAATCCCATACTGAGAAAGCTGTGTCCCTCTGACCATACTGGGCAGCTAT
Source organism: Turdus rufiventris (assembly GCA_013186435.1). NCBI lineage: Eukaryota > Metazoa > Chordata > Aves > Passeriformes > Turdidae > Turdus > Turdus rufiventris. Next base: position 131,814 of record PYHW01009732.1, on the reverse strand, counting down.
TCGATTGTACGAGACATTTTCCACCTCCTGACACTTGTGGTGGATAGGAGTGAGTGTTTTGGGAGGGAGCTGGGTGTTTCACAGGTAGATTGAGTTGCAAAAACCTCTTTGCTTAATCATCTTTTAAAAAGCTTTCAGATAGAAAAATACGAAGTAAGGGCACTTCTATATAGATATATATGTGTACATATATATATACTGCCCCATCAGCATGTCTTACCTGGATGAGGAAAGTCTCTCTCTCACCTGGCCACCAGATGGGGGCATTGCAAAGATATTGATTAATTGGCAAATTTATCATATCATTGAGTCATTTGCATATAAAAATCACCTCCCTCTGTCTTTTATTCCACATTTTTATAAGCATTGCACACAGATGAAATGCCTCATCAACGAATTTGAAATAACATAAAAATGCCCTTAAGAAAACAGAAAACACCCAATAAAATTTCAAAGGATTGCTACAATTATACAGGCAGATTTTTTGAAAGCCTTTTGGATGTTGTTTCTCAGTTTTGATTCCTGCTTCTCACTGTTGGACATAAAAGGCTTTTTCTCTTATCAGTTTTGTCATTAGTTTACCAGATGCTGCTTTGGCAAGCATTACAAATTCTGCTTCTTACTGCAGTGTAGGTTGTGTTTTTCGTTTGATAGCCACCATCCATTTTCATGATAGGTTAAATTATCCTACAATTTCATAAAGAGAAAGAGTTTGATTTCATTTTGATTTTGTTTTTAATCCCCTAAGGCAGCTGAAAAACTCAAAAATTTCTCTGTAAGCTAAGAAAACCATCATGGTTTCAAGTTGTTTACATGTGAAGGTTGGTTTAACTATATTAGGAATGGGGTTTTTTCCAGTTATAGTATAGGAAAAAAAAAATATATAAACTTGCAAAATTCATGGAAACGCATTGAGGTAAAAGTCCATTCTCTTGATTGAAACTTTCAAAATGTATCTTTGAAGTAATAGATTATGGATATCTACATCAAGCAGATAATTACAGGGTATTTTCTAAAGATTTTTATTTCTTATTGAGCAAGACCATTCTTAGAAAATACCCTATACGGGAAGAGAGATAACTGAATGTTTTTAAATAAAAGGTAGATTAATTCTTTTACATAGTGCCAAAAATTTAATGAATAATAATAATAAAAGCTTACTTAACTGTGATATTCCTTAAGTAGAAGCTGGGCAATTTTTAGGCTGACATTAATTCATGCCATGTCTGTAATCTTTATCATGAGAGATAAGATAGAAAATGTCCTGTGGTTTGCTGATCTGATAAAGCAAACAGATTTGATGAGAAACAGCAGAATGAAAACAGATAAGATCTACTTTATGGGTCTCTTTGTAGTGCTTCAATAAGGTAAAAAGAGTATTTCTGAAATTTTTGAAGGTTAGGGATAGCTCTTTAAATTTATTTGATAATAAACCTCCGTTTCTTATACTGAGTTGCATTCTGCATTCTCTTTTAGAGTGAAAAAGGTGTAACATAACTTAGTAAAAATCATCTTTTTTGTTGTGGGTGGAAACAAAAATGTGAAATAGTTTTTACTTCAAAACTTTATTTTTTAAGAAACAAGTGGGGAAATTGAAGGCATAGTTAGTTCCCTATCTTCCCACAATTTATCTTCCCACTCTGAATAACACTGCACATTTATATTCAGAGTATATAAATTCACCCAAGCTGTCTTTCTATAACTTGTTCCTGATCCCTTCTTAAGCAGGATGACATTTGCCTTTAAATTTCTTCTGAACTTTTAAATGCTTCCTAATTTTTTCCCCTTTGTTTTTGATAGAGGCCCTGACATGGACAGCACATGTGCATGACTATTGGTAGAGAAAATACATGCTGCATATAGATTTTCTATGAAGATGACTCTGTCACTATCTATACATCCAATTCTCTCATCACAAGAAGCTGGGGGTTTTGGTTGGTTTGTTTGCTTGCTTGCATAGGGTTTTTTGCCATCATATCACACAGAAAATACTTATTTGTTTTATCTTTTTGGCCCAGACACATTGTTGATACATAAAAACTTGTGAAATGTGTTTTAGGAATTGTTAAATCTAAGTCCTCAGAAAATATTTCCCCAGCTACCTTTCTGTAATCTGATAATGGGTTTTAAACAAGTGGGTAAGGTGTATAAAGTAAGGAGTTATACAGAGCAAATAATGCAAACAGTTATGCTCAGCTCAATATTTCAAAGTTATTAAGATGCAAATTTGTATTTGTTCATATTTCTACTTGCACATCTTCTGAATTGCTTTTTCTGTCCTTTTCCCTTGATTTGGCATGAGGAAAGATAAAAACCCTTAATGTGTAAGACAAACGTTGATGTGATTTGTGCCAATGGTCCATCCATAACCCCTGTTTAAAAGCAGATACTGAGTTAATATTAAGGCACTAAAGGGGGTCAGTGACATCCCTAAATGAAATACCTGATAAGTAAAAAAGATTCCCAAGTGTAAGAAGTGGCAACTTTCAGTTCAGAATGTCCTGGAGTTTTCTCAGGTGGGGTAACCTAAATTCACCTGATTTGACATGCAACAGTTCTAAATCTCTGCCTCCTGAATCTCTGCCACATACAAACAAACAAAAAAAAAAAAACTTCTTTAAAAACCAAGTTAACACTTTTAGAAATCTGCAGCTCAAGAAATAAATTCTCTCTCCCTCTCTTGTTTTTTTCTGGCAGCTAACCCCAGTGTATTGTCAGCTTGTCATCTGCTTCTGGCTTTTCTGGAGAGGGCAGTGGTGCTCATCCTTGTCCTCTCACTCACTCTTGTTTACTTTGCAGATGTTCCCCTTACTTGTGAGCAGCTGGGACACATAAGGGAAAATACAAGTCTGTAGAAGATAAATGATTGTGGTAAATCTAAAATGTGATTCCAGCTGGGTGAAGCACAATGTACTTTCAGGTACTTCTGCCAATTTTGGCTGACAAAGGGATCTATCTCTACAGGTTACATCCACAAAATAGGTAGGAAAGTAAAGGTGTAAAAAGAGTCAGAGTCTTGCTAAAAATTCTGATCTGTAAGTCCAGATTTTTGTATCTATTCCAAGGCATGAGTAATGGAGTGGCAGGTAATTTTTAGCAGGTAGCTCCATTTACTCCCTCAGAATTTGTACAAGCTGCTGGACAGAAGAAAAAAATGCCAGTGCATTTGCAGTGCCAGCCACTTCATTCCAGTTACAAAGAAGAGCTGCAGAGAGATTTAAAATTTCCTTTTCTTCTAATCCTAGTGGTCCTTTGCCTCTGATATTGGCCAGTGTCTGTATCTTAATGCTTTTCTAGATTTTCTTCTGGGATTTTCTGGATGTTAACCAAAATGCTAACAAAAAATTAGAAAACTTAACCAAAATGCTACTTGTATTTTGGTTGTCCAAAGTATTTGTGATGCATCTGTCCAGTAAAAATTATCTTCAAAAGCCTAATTCCAAGTGTAGTGTATCTTTATTTCCCATTTATTTTTATCATGTGGATAGATTTTTCTGTTGTCTGAGAAGGCATTTTCTGCTTGAAGTATTTTCCTCTGACTTTCAAAAAATATTTCTGGTACCATGGAAAAGTTGATCTGCTTTAGTCTATGAAATCTCTTTTCACTGCTTAGGTACCTACTTTGTAAAAAGCTGTAGGAATATAATGGTTTACTACTGGTAAGAGTTATTTTATCAGTTGGGATAAAATTTAGCTATGAAGTTAGAAATGTCTTGGGAGACAAACACAGAGGCAGCCTTACTGTCTAGGAGCTAGTTTTAAAGGGACTAGACTTAAAAAGGTTTCACTTCTCTTATAATCATAAAATGGTGTGGGTTTTAAGGGACCCTTAGACATTATCTCATTCCAATTTCCCCTGGGCAGGAATACCTACTAGATGAGGTTGCTCTGAGCACCATCCAACCTGTCCCTGAACACTTCCAGGGATGGGGCATCCACAATTTCTCTGGACGACCTGTTCCAGAGCCTTACCACCACCACCCTCACAGTCAGGAATTTCTTCTTAATATCCAATCTAAACAAACTCTCCTTCAGTTTAAAACCAATCCCCCTTGTCCTATCACTGCATGCCTGGGAGAAGGATTTTTTGTTCTGCCCCACCCCACATCACCTGCATGTCTTGGGCAGCTCCTCTATCATCTTCTGCTCTTTGGAAAGGCTGCACAGCATTTCAGGGTTTTAGCAGGCTGCTCTAATGATCTCCAGGACAGGGCTGAAGGACAGCTGAATAAATGAGCCCATTGACAGATCCTGAGGTCCCTCTTGCAAATCACCTAAATAAAGCTGAGCCAGCCCATAACACTCCAGGAGCACATTTAATTAGTACATAAATTAAAATCAAAAAATGAAGCTCAACCCAAAACTTGGGTGCCTGAGTCACTTAACTGTGACCATACATATGGAACAGGGGTAGTGCTGTTGTGCTGGCAGGAGCATCCCAGGAATCAGCACAGAAAAAATTTGTACCCTAAGTTCAGGAAGATGAGCCTTGGCTAGAGAGTGTTACAGGATGAAGCAAGATGTAATTAAGTGATGGATGACTGGGGACAAAAATGGGGGAAACATGGTTCTGGTTTTCTTTACAATTGATGCTAAGGTTTTGTTTAAAAAGTTATTCTAAAACTAGGAGAGTGTATGTTTGAATTGTTTTGCTTGGACCCAGAAAATGATTTTTTCAGAGCTGTCACAGAGATGCAGTATTAGAACTTTTGGGATCAGAGAAACAGGAAAAATAACAACTTTCTTTTTTTTCCCCATGGATATTTCAAATGCCCAGGATAAGTATTTATGACACATGCAACCATTCCTGAAATCAAAGGCTCATTAGAGCTGCAGATAAAATTCACTAATTAAATGGCTAGCTGTAAGTTTATGTTTAACATTCTTTTTATGTTGATGTCCACAGACGAGCTCAGCTAGGGGTTCCTACACTGCCAGTGCTGTAGAGATCTAAGGCAGGCATCGCTCTTGGAGCTGTACTATAAAACTTGTGTTTTCTGTTTAAAATCTGCTCTTTTTTTCATCATCCAGACTAAAGGATCTACTGACACTGGGCAGTGCTGTTTTCACTTCTCATGTCTGTACTCTTTCCTCTCTGAAATAGCTTTGCTCTTCTTTTTGTTGCTAAGAGAAAAGGATTGTTGCTGGGGAAAAAGTGTCCAGCACGTACTGATGTGTCCTCTGTCAGATGTCAAAAGCATTCCTCCTAAATATTTTCATGTGTGTACAGTGGACAAGTCTTAAACATGAGGGAAAGGAAAGGTAGAATCGGCCAGCCTTGCTCAGTGATGTTCAAAGCACTAACTCCAAATACTCTGTGGCATACTTCTGTATTTTTTCCTAGCCCAAGCAAAGGATAAAACACCAGGCCTAAAACTTAAGGGTTTGTTTGTTTTTTCACCTGACTCATTTAGAAGTGAAGTATGTTCTTATATGTTAAAATGTATCATGTTAGTGTTATGTGGTCAGGGTTTGCAAAAAACCCTCAGAAAAGGAGAAGCCTGGGCTGTGGTTCAGGCAGTGGTTTGTTCCTCCTAGATTTGCTCTTGAGACTGTGAGCATCCATCCTGCTGCTGAGGGCTCCCATGGTGTCTGTGGCACATGCCAGGAGCAGCAGGCAGAGGTGTTCAGTGGGTGGTTGGACTGTCCTTAGCTGTTTACTTGGCTTTACTCCATAGTGTAGAATAAACCTTCCCATTCACAGTTTCTAAATCACAGGATTGAGTTGGCTGAGAATAAATCTCCTGGGGGAGGAAGAGGCACTCCCTGTGCCACCCTAGAATCGAGGCTGTATGTTTTTAATTATCAGCAGGATATTGCTGGAATATGGAAAAGGCATTTCTGGAGCAGGGAATACTTTTATTCATTAGGCATTCTGTGCTAAGGATGGTCCAGGACAGGTTGTTTTACCTTACAGTGTGTGTGCTTGTACTTGCACACATTTCATCAGCACGTTAAAGACTTTAAACAGTTGGTGTTTTCCACTAAAATGGTTTGTGGCTTCAAGCAACTGGGAGAGACGTTGAAAATTAAATATAGGTAGGTAATACTTGGTTCAAGAAGTTGGTAAAGGGTGATGTTATAAAAAGGTAAAGAAGCTGAAAGGAACTGAGTAAATGTTATCACAGATTCATCATTCTTTTTGCATAAAATTATGTATCTGGTAGCTTTCGTTCTATCAAGACTTTGTTCTAGCATATCTGGGTTATTGACCTAAATTAGCATTTCTGTTGTCTTGAAACAAAGAAGAAGCAAAGCTAGTGGATTCTGAAATAATGATGTACAGCTGTGTGTTAGGATGGTCTCTGCAAAGTCTCTGGATTGGGTCCTTATATGGGAGAGTTGCACCCAATGACTTCTGCTCTAAGGAATGCTTTGGCTCTTCTGGTCATCCAAAAATCATCATGAACAAAAGGGGTGAAAATTGGCTGTATTTCTCCCAAGCTATTCTGCCCCTAGCCTGAGCCTAACTTTTGTCAGGAAACAACCAGAGAAAGGACTTTCTTTTCTAGAATTTCTGTTTGCTGGTTTCCAACCATAAACAGTTTTCCTTTCCATTTAACATCTGAACTAATTTAAAATTAGTCTTCAAATACCTTTGGGTTTTGAGGTAAACAATTAACTCACTCCTAGGGCGCTTTTTTCTTTTACTTCTCAGAGTTGCATTTTGCAGTATGGATCTGGAGATCCCTGCCTGTGGTCCAGTCATGCTTTTTGGGCTTGTGCAGGGCCAGCTCACAGTGTCCTGTCAGCACAGGGAAAGCAGCTCAACATCCTGCAGTGATGCTGACCAGCCATGCTTCCATCAGTGTTAGGGCCTCAGCTCCACAGCCTCAGCCCTGCTCCAGCTCAACTTGGAGAAACAAAAGTAATAAAAGTCAAAGGTGCTCCTAACGACAAGAAATGCTGTGGTGATTAGGGAGTTTTAATCACACCCTCCTGTGCATGGAGCTTGTTGTCTACTGTGGAATTGTTAGAAATCATAAACGTCACTGTCCTTTTTTGTGTGTCTTGCAAAACTCAGCTATTATCTCATTCATCTCTCTCAAGGATTAAGATTACAGCTGGGTATTCTCCCCTTTCATTTTAGAAAAGAATACAGCTTGCAGAAGAAGATATTCTTCTTTTATCTTGTCTTGCTGGATCTGTGTACAAACAGCTCGTATTGTCCTCAGCTGATTGAGTTTGTTGAACAGGCAATTGTCAAAAGCAGAAATGCACAGATAAGATGTTCTTCAAATTTTAACTATTACCTGTGACACTCTACTGAGGTTACTGTACTGTTCTTGCCTCATACAATGAAAAAGATTGTCTAAAAGTCTCCTGCAGGACAGAGTAGTGCATATACAGTTTTTGGAAAATGACATTTTCCCTCAGAATTCATACACAGAAAGCGGGAGTCCATTTTCATGAACTATACTCTGGGGGTGCTTGACATCCTTTCCATTTGTAAAAAGCAAACAAAAGGAATGTAGATACTATAGTTTTGAATGAATCTTCATTGTGGTATTTGTTCCTCAGTAGCATTTCACACAGAGACTTGCAGTTTAAGTAATTCTGCTGATGAGTGAACAACAAACAATTCCCTACTTTTAAATCAGATTTGCCTTTAAATGGTTTATTTCTTCTGACAATTTGTTATTTAGCAGCATGTCAGTACTGTAAAGAATGCTAAAAATTATTTGACATTAATCGTGCTTTGCTTGAGCAAAAATATTTATTTTTTAAGAAATATTATTCACAGAAATGTCTTTTAAGTCTCTAAAATCAAAAAGTTAATTTTTTTATGCCTAAACAGACTTTCTTTAAGGTGACTGGAATTGATAGTAATGTAGTGAAAAAATGGTAAACAAAACTGGCTTTACAGTTGGAAATTGCCTTAATAAATCTGGATGTAGTTCTGCCTGGTGCCATACCCAGCGCTTTTTATTTTAAAAAAAACCAGATCTATCCTGTCTCAATGATTTAATTGATCAAGTGTCAGAGAAGATACTGTGAGGAAATGCAGTTAGGAGGTTTTTTGATACATAAGCTCATTGTTATAAGACTGAAATTGCTTCAGTGATTTTTATTCTACAGTATAATGGTTAGTAATGGACCTATGAACTACCCACCAAAATAACATTTAATAACATTTTGTAATGAAGGTTTTAACTATGGGACATTGTGTTTTTTAATAGCATGCAAAAATACCTAAAAGTTTTTTTTTAGACAAAAATTAAGTTTTGGGGGTTTTTTTGCTCTGTTTATAATAACATATATGTTATAAAAGAGATGGTTTAAAATTTCTGGTCAAGACTGGTAATGTTTTCCTATAAAATATTAACCTCTTCTATGAAGAATAAATGGAAATGCATTATTTTATAAATATGTTTTCTCATTAATTTAAGACACTGTCACATTTATGGTGCAGGATATTATGGTCTAAATTCTCATGTTATTATCTCCAAATAGTTACTGTTAATTCTGAAGTTCATTACTCTGTAGTGATTTCTCAGTGTTTTGCTGCTTTTCTCAGCATTACTGCTGGTTGTGAGGCACTCTTTGTTACCAGTGTTAGCTTCTTAACAAAACTCTCTTCAGGTAGATTTTAAGCCACATATATTTGAAGATGCCAGAGAAGGGATTAAATTAGACAAGGTCTATTTTCATGGAAGCTTGGGACTTCTTTATATATCTTCTTTTATATTTTCAATTTTCTTCTCATTTAGAAACTAATTTGGATGAAGCTGGATTGATACATTGTGATGCCTACTTTTTTTTTCCCAAGTCTTGTGAAAGAGAACTTGCTTTGATGATCTTACTGAAAGTTAATTACTGCTGGTAGATTATTGAGAAACCACTTAATAAAATAAGCAAGGAAGTCTATAACACTCCTAAGCTTTCTATAAAATACTGGTTTTGATGTAGGTGAAGAAGACTTTGTACAATTCTGAAAACAGGTAGAAAAGAGCAAGAAATTTTACTTTTCATTAAGGAGAATGCTGATTTCTCTTCTTACAAATGTGGTTATTTGAGGTCTGTTTTTATATTTTGATGATATATGACTAATAGGAAATGTGTTATCTTAACACTGGTTTATATAATCTCTGAAGCACTCTGCATTTTAATATTGTTGAAGGTGATATAATTGACAGATGGAAGTAGCAGCCAGCCATAGGTCCTGTCAATGTGTGGATGCAGTTTTCTAGGATTACTGAAATGACAGATATCAACATGCCTTGGCATACAGCACGCTATGGATGATTTGCTTTCCTAGGCACAAGCTATAGATGACCTAGTAAACTGTAAATATCAAAGTGGAACTTTGCAGGGTGTGCTGTGAATGGCTGACCTGACTATACACAATCTATAGCTGACCCAGTCTCCTCTGTATGTTAACAGTATGCTCTCACAGTGCTGGTGTGCTATTTCATGTATTAAGTCAGCACAGTGTCCTGGGATCTTGGTTCTCCATCAGAACTCCAGAGCCCATCTCAAGTCTCATGGCATATGTGAAACCTTTCCCTTGTGCAAGGTCTGTGAGCTCATGAGCTAAGATATCAGTCCAGTTTTAGAAACGCTGGGAAATTGGGATGGTGCTAGACCAAGAGATCTCTTTGTTGTAATTGATGACTTGCCTTCGGTCAGTCCAGTTACCTACAGATTGAGGAACTTTGGCAGGTTTTTTTTAAACTTGAAATTAGGCTGTGTTTTTTGTTCTTCCTAATGGGTTTTACCTCAGTTTACTCATCATTACATTTTGCCCTCAGCTGCTAACAGAATCTGTTCTGTTTGTTCATGTATTGAATGCAACATCACCGCAGCTCTTGAAATTGAA